>CAXKVW010000580.1:0-194262 GCA_964058825.1 Carex arenaria | reverse complement strand
TTTCATCATTTAAAAGGAAGCAGGGGCGGAGACAGACTTCCAAGTTATGGGGGTCAAATCTCGAAAGTTTCGTATGGGGGTCAATCTTATGAAATTTTCATAAAAATATGGGGGTCAATTTTATAGTATTCATAGTATTTACTCTGGTTTTCCTTTCATTGGCGAGATAGAGAAACATAAAAAAGAACTTAATTAAACCAATTGGACTTGTCAAAGACATGAACCAGTTCTTATAATACATACAATGCAAATCATTCATATTTGAAAGATATTGAACAGTGCACAATTTATTAGAAGGGTAATAGAGTCACATATGTGAAAAGAGTTGTACTTGTACCTCCTGATCAGATTTTGCAGATGAACCCAATATTCCACAAGCATAGCATTGATGCTTTTCATACAAACAATTGTCACACAAAAAAGAATTCATCTCCTGCAATTACAGCAACCAACTCAAGTTTTTTTTATATAAAGCACCAATATGTGAGAAGAATGGCAGCTAATTAAGCACCAAATAAGCAAAAAGGGGAGAAAGGAGTAGCTAACAGTGTATATAAATTAATACCTGAACTTGAGCTTGTGTAAAATTAAGAGTTTCACAATATAAAGTTGGATCAGGGGTGGCATGAAATGATCGTAAGCAGCTCCCTCTGCAACTGCAGTTGCATGCAAATTAAATATATGTATAGTATTAATTCTTACATAGATGTTGGTAAAAGTAAAAAGGGATAAGAATAAGAAAAAATACCTTAAGATGTCACCACCATTGTCACAGATAGCACAAACCCAGTCATATTTACCCCAACCATTCATTGTAAATGCACTTCAGAAACAATAAATAACAAAATGTTATCAGCATTAATTACTACTCTAAACCAATTTAATAAAGATACTCTGTACTATAATGAGAGGAATCAAAGGTTACGATCGAGTCTTTAAATAATCATATATATATTGAACTAATTTTGATGTAATACATAGTTTTGTTTTGAATTTGCTACAAAGGTGACTTAATTACTGAATACAAATTACACGAAAGCATCAAGCGCTTAGTAGAAGCACAGCAGAAAGGGAAATTAATTCCTACGATCTGAAGATTATACGAAGAAATCAAGTACCTAAGAAACGCGAACAAGTCGTCGATTTAAACAAAGATTGAAGAATAGAACATTTATTTATTTGATCGGATGGATTTGAACTGAAAATGCAAAATCCTATCTATACTACCTTTGAAGAAGATGAAGATCTCTCTCTACACTACAGAGAGAGAGAGAGAGATCGTCGAATAGATCGATGCTTTCTAATATAGGAATGTTTTGCCTTTTTAGTTTGTTTTTTGTTTGTTTGCTAAACAAGTGAGGAGAGTGAGAAGAGCGTGATCTGCCAAGTGTACAGATGTCACCAGTTGACGTACCAGTGACGTGTCCCTCTATTAACCGTCAATCACCGTGCCTTCTTTCTGCCTATTCGCAATCTCAGTCGTCTGATTTCGTGCGATGAGGAAGACAAACTATGCAAGTTTTGAATGATCCTGGTTTTGAAGTAATACTTTACAACGATGAGAATGACTCTAGCTAGGCCCCACTGGCCACAGCCGAAGAATTAATTTGGAATGCGAGTGATTATACGTGACAGGTTCATTCAATGGAGTTTCAGTAAAGTACATGCCTTCCGATGGCGGGAAAATAATTTAATCCAGGGTAAGTCCGATGCCCATTGAACCTACTTTAGTTCGATGGGTGTAATGACCATTCGATCTGTATCAAGTTCGTGTAACTAATTAAAATCCGTGCAAGTATGTTTCAATTTCCGTGCGCACAGATCTTATTATTAATTGTACGGTGTTATAGCTAATTGGACCTAAAAGTCATCGGACCTACTCCTATCTCAAAATAATTACCTATAACTCTATAAGGCGAAGCTGCGTTAAGGTGCCGTGCTATAGATGGTTTGCTCATATTGACTTGGTCAAATCTTATTTGCTCATGTTGACTTGGTCAACACTGTGATTCTTCTAATAAATAGGCACCATATATAGTTGGTTTTACTAAATCAGGTTTAGATTTTTGATTAATTAAGCTAGTTTTATTCTCTATGTAAAGCAATTAATGTAAGATGTAATCACAAATATACAGTAATACAATGAAATAGTTTCAAATCTTTCCATCTCCTTAAGTTTTGACAATATATCTCACCAATATATATTTTTTTAATTCAAATACAATTAAAAATTTAAAAGCAAATTTATAAATATATTGAGCATATAATTAGCCTAACAATCACATGATATGAGGTATATTATTGAACATATATCAAGGACCGTTATTTTCTGACCATTTAAAAGTTGTCAAAAATGTCAAAATAAAAAAGGACAAATGATTTGATCAAGCATCTAATACAATTATCCCTCACATGTGGAAACGAGATTTATAACAGGCAACAGTGTATGTATTGATGTTAATTCTGTGTTGTGATAAGTAGTAATTTTTTTTATAACTTTTTACCAATGTGTGTTGGTGTGATAGTTTTTCAGTATTTTTGGTTCGGTACTAAAAATGTAGTGCTTTTGTGGTAATAGGAATAGATTTGTTTGCCTTTTCTTTCATGTAATGAACTATAGTAGGATGGTATCCGTCAATGATGAAACTATATTGAACTAGACGTAGGCAGTTATTTATTCCTGAATTTTGAAAATCAAGTATAAATCTGTGTATAATTGAGCTATCATCTACTCCTAGAAAATTGTTTGCCTGCTCCTAGACAACTCGCAGTCTGAATAATTAATGACAATCTGTAATTTGATGGTCATACTAGTAATTTTTTTTGTTCAATCTTGATAAAAATTGTGGCTACGTCCCTAATACCAGTTGTTTGATATCGACTGTAAGAAAATATCTACTTTAGTGAAATGATGTGATGACTCAGGGCAGAAGTATGTTTTGGAAAAATGGTGCTAAGACCCCTATGAATTAAAAAAAATTATTTTTGCTCCTATAGGTTTTAAAGTTTTCAAAAAGATATTATTATTTGTCTTCCTCATAAGATGAAATTACATGACACTTATTCATCATGTTTCCTATTTGAATTTTCTGATTCTATCCTTGAATGCACTCCACTTTTATCAAAAAAAAAAAAAAATGAATGAAAGAGAGAAAGTATGCTTCTCAAATCTTCCCAATGAACTCAACATCAAATAGAAGCGTCGAATCAGGTGGGATTAGACAAGAACCTGAAAAAAGACAAATGGAACAGGATAAAGAAAGACAGGTTAATTAATTACCTCAAGTTTAGCCTTTAAAGCATGCAAGGTTTGCATCAAAAAACAAAAATTTCATCAATTTTTTTTTTTTTAAATTAGGAGTTTTCATCTGACATGACAAAGATTTATGCAAACAAAAAAACATTTTATAGTGATATTTTAATTCAAACTTTCTTAGGTTATTCGTGTATAGAAAACAATAAATAAGGGAGAAAGAATATATATAGACCTCCTCTACATCCTGCTCCTCTAGCACCATATGCAAGTTCAGGAGGTATCTTTAAAGTGCGCTTACCGCCTAAAACATCAAAATATATCTTATTAATTAACTATGTTTTATTAACTATTAACTATTAAGTGAAGTTTACAATAAAATGTAATTAATTTCGTACCAGAAAGCATAGGCGGGATACCATCACCCCCTACTATGCCTTGATCCCATCCTTTTATTACCTACAAGTTGCTCCAAATTCAAACACAAAATTGAAAAATCAATTTTTTTATATATTTGCGAAGACCAGTCCACATTTCTGACATTTTCATGTTCCATCCAATATTTGTTTCTAACATGAAATTAATCCTCAAATCTTTAAAATTAATTAAGTTCTATCAAGCAAAAATAAAAAATCAAATTTGCTAAAAGAAAATGAAGTGGTGTTTGCTATTTGTAACAAAGAAAAATTATATGGGGAAAAAAATATTAAAGAAAACCCCAATATTATTTGAAAGAAAATAAGAAAAGATAAATATTTAGATACCTCTCCAACTCCTACACGAAAAGTGAGGGGCTTTCCTCGGTTATAGCTGCTATCGAAAACCTTCCCATTTTCTAACCTTCCAACATAATGTGCCTAAATATATATTAATAAATAAAGTATTAATTAACAAAGCAAGAACCTGAAATTAATTCAAAGTTAGGTCCCTATTGAAGGACTGAAACATAGAATTCAATGTTTATGAGGGCGTAAATGAAAAAAAGAAGAAGAGAGAGTAGAGTACCTTGATAAGTTGTCCCTTGGAAGCTGCGGCACCGGTGCCAGTAACTTGGTCACAGAAACCAAGTCCAGAAGGAATCACAGTAAACTCACACTCACTGACAGTGGGCCCCACCGCGGCGGCAAGAGCAAGAGTAGTCTCTTGAGGTTGCTGCAGTAGAATAAGTGCGGAGAGCACAGCAGCTGAGGCTGAGGGCATAAATTCTCTCCGACTAATTATTAGCTTCACATTGGGTTTCGGTTTTTTATTCGGATTTGGGTTCAGAAGAAGGGTTTTGATAGATTTGGGAAGGAGGTGATGAAGAGAAAGATGAAGATGAAGAGAGAGAGGAGAAAAGGTCACCATGGCTTCAATTGAATTGAAACTTGAAAGGTTAGGTTAGGTTGGTTTATTAACGGTCACACATCTTACATCTATCTCTATCTCTATGTCTATCAGACAAAGGATAGGTATCAGACGTGCAGTACAGGTACAATAGTTGGTTCACTAAAAAAAAAAAAAAAAAATGTACAATAGTCGGCTTATGAAAGAGAAATAGAGAATTATGTACAAATTCTTGCTCCACAGGACCACAGTCACTGCCACCTGGCCCCACCTCATTAAAATGTGACTTGCTGACTGCAATTTGACCACGAATGGACGCATCCGTTCTAACAGATAACAGAGCGAACACTCAGAAAAGTACAAAACTCTGCACTGCTCTAATGCCTTACTATGCTATGGCAACTATGCTATGCTATGTAAATTAAGATTTGGTTTAGATAAATTATAGTTAGATTAACTATTAATCTTTATATATATAGTATTCATCAATGTAGACAAACACACACGAAAATGTAATAATACAAAACCATTTTATTTTTATTTTATTTTTCTCTTTTGTGGTATCATATCATAGCATGTTGGCTAACATTATTGATGATTCATTCTTGTATTTTTCTCTTATGTTTTTTACTTACATCTCAATTTACTCGATGTTTATGTTACTCGATATTTATGTTTATATTTGTTTGTATATTTATATTGGGGATGGGTTATGGTGAGTTGTGAAGTAAGATGTCACTTTTACTTCACGCTCATATTTTGATTTTGAAAATCCAAACAACCGATCCGAACCGCTCAACATGTTCTCCATATTGAAATGTGCTTGGAGACCAAATTTTATATTTTTTATATTTTTTTTTACTATTTATTAAGTCACTTTGAAAATCGTTGATCCAATGGTCCAGAAAATTTTACTGTTTTTTTTTACTGTTCACCCGGATCTGCCATTTTTAATGTGGCTTAATAAATAGTAAAAAAATTCCAAAAAACGTAAAATTTGGTCTCCAAGCACATTTCAATATGGAAAAAATATTGAGCGGTTTGGATCGGTTGTTTAGATTTTCAAATTGGAATACGAGCGTGAAGTAAAACGTTGTTTTACTTCGCAACTCACCATAGCCCATCCCTTTATATTGTATGTATCAATGTTTATGTTGATTGTATGTTGGATATCGATGTTTATCTTTATGCTGGTACGTGTGGTACTAATTATTAAATGGGGAAAATGTAAATAACAAAAAGAATCCAAAAATATGACAGAAGAGTATTGGTGACCGGTTTTGAGTATCAGCGACCGGTTATTTTGATCTCTGATACTCAGGGTATCAGCGACCGGTTTTGAGTATAAGTGACCAATTATGTTGGTCGCTAATTTCTTTACATGACGTCAGCAAAATCCAACAGCGATAAAAAAAAATTGGCCACTGATAACTCATCATCGACCGGGATGACGTCATTCAATAACCAGTGACGTCATCGGGCAAGCATCAGCGACAATACCTTCAGCAACCATAATATCAGCGACCGGATTTGCACTATCAGCAACCGGTGCCATCACCATCAGTGACCGGTTGCTGATGGATTGATCTGCTGTATCTCTTTCATCAATATCACTTCCTCCAGATCTATTGACTCACTCAGTTTCTATCAAATTAAACCAAACTAATTTAATTTTCTTACATATACGGACATCTCAAATTCTTCGCCAACGTTAACTGTAATAGGGATGATTGAGCCATGCAGTTTGATGAAATCAAGGGATGCTAGACTTCATTTCATGAATGCAAGTAGCGGCGGACCTCAGTGTATTGGAAATTAGCCACTTATGATTTTAATATTTTAGTTATGTATATTGAAATTTAATTAAATATAATAGTCAAATATTTACTTGTGGTCTAGTGGTTAGAGCTCTATTTTATAGTTGAGAAGACTTGAGTTTAAATTCCACTCACCACATTATGCATTTTAATTTTTAGCCCTTTTATAAAAAATTCTAGTTCCGCCTCTTAATACAAGATGATACTTCTTAGAAGAATGCAATAAAGTGCTACACCATAAGTCATATAAGTCAGCTAAATATAATAGGAATTCATATTTGTTAATCACATTGTTATATTTTAATAAAAAATGTTATATTCCTGTTAACATCACAATGTTTCCTTTCTTATTAAAAAACAACAACAAAATTTTCTTAATTAGTATTGTTTAAAGTTATAATTTTAATCAGTTGCTACTTTTTTATTAACGTATTTATTAATAGAGTTAGTGTCTTAGAGCAATGATGAGTGCTGACGTGTGAGTGCGCTCAGTGGGCTAATAAAATTTATAACATGTTTCCTACCGAGTCAGATTACAAGTATATAATTCTATTGAGTAGTATCTCGAGTGTCGATCTGCAGGGAGTAAGATCTACAGTCTTGAGCGACTAAATTAGAATCCTTCAAAATGCTAGACAAAATCTGAAATTCGAGTTTGAGATTTGGTCAATGATCAAAGTATTTGGTGAAAATTAAAAGTAAGTAAAATAGATAGTGGTGTGAATTCTTATGGTTTTTGCTACTTCTATCCGCTTTGATTGTTATATCCCGTTTGATGTAGGTTTTCCATTGTTGTATGATTTTTTCTAATCCATACTTGATGGTTGCTGCTATCGCCACACAGTTACACTACCAACTGAGACGAATGAAAGATGATCAACCTAGACCAATATCTCAATTGATAACACTCAAAGATGCAATGGCAGAAGACTCACCAGTCAGGTCTTATTGTGCTGGTATGGTACCGGCTTTCAATGATGGAGAGGACTGGCTGTCATGGCGATGGACATCGCATGGCGAATACTCAGCTGGGTCGATATATAAGATTCTCATTGAGGCAGGAAAATTAAAGTGGGGATTCAAGTATATTTGGCACATGCCGGTTCCATTAAAGATCATATTGTTCTCAAATTTGTTGCTACGTGACCGTTTGCCGACACGTGAGATGCTGCAGAGAAGAGGAATGAACTGTGACTCTCACTGCTCTTTGTGTGATGAGGGTGCAGTAGAGAATTCACTCCATTTGTTCTTTCAATGTCAGAATGCAATTGCTGTTTGGTTCCATTTCATTAATCTGCTGGAAATAGGTGAGACAGTGAGTATCATTTGGAGATCCTCCTTTGAATTAATAGAGGGCTGCCATGTAACAGAAAGGCAAATGAAGGAGTTTGGGCTGCATATTTTTGCTCTGTTCAATGGTCGATATGGCGGCAACGAAATGAAGTCGTCTTTCAAGGAAAGAAGATACCGCATTGGATCGTGGCAAATCGTGCTGCTGAAGAAGCACGGCTCTGGTTAAAGTTTTGTGGTAAAAGATATAATGATGTAATGAGAGGTGTTGTTTTCGAATCCTGAGATAGATTTTATTTTCTTCTTGTTGTAACAATAGGCAGGACATGTTGTACTAATCACATCTTATAATTTAGCCTTGGTAGCAACTACCAAGTTTTAAAAAAAAAGAGACTTCTCATGAGGCTGGACTCGATTGGTGCAAGTGTTGGGATTTCATGTGTATGCCTATATGATGAGAATTTAAAAATTTTCCTATCACCACTTGGCTCAATACACAAAAGATCTTATTTATACGACAAAAGCAAACAAGATTGGATTCATCAAACTAATGTGTACTAAGATAAATTAATATCAACTAATTTATTGCTAAAGAGGATGAAAATCTTTACCTAAAGAGATTGTCAAATCTCTTGATGGAAAGAAGCCGGTTTCCCTTCTAGATCTTGTGTTTTACTCGGATGCGCCTCTTGGTTCACCTTGAACCTAAACAACAAACTAGCACACCTCCTAGATAGATGGATGTGAAGTTTAAGGCTTAGATCCAACCACCTAACAAGAAGAGATGATAGCCTTCCTTGAACTTTTCAACCTAGGAGCAAAACCCTCAAGGATTTGGCCTAGAGAAGAGAGAAAATGGAATTTGTGGCCTTGGAAAATTGACTGCTACAGTAATTTCGCCCAAGAAGGGAGGCAGAAAATTTCATCAAATTTTCCTTAATTACATCCCTTTAAATAGGCAAGGGGTTAGGGCTACTATTTGTGTAAAGTTTAAACTATTTACACAAATGCCACTAGTCTTATTTAGCCATTTTATCATCTTTAATTTCATCTTGTGATTAATTTAATAAATTAATTTATGAATACATAATATTAATAATATTATTCTATTATGCAATATTCTTATTATTCTTATAATGCATTTAAACATTATACCAAATAATATTTGCATAACTTCACAAATTAATATATGGTCTAAGCATGTCATATTATGACATTTTATTTTATCATTTCATCTCATGTATTTTATCTTATACATCATTATGAAATATAAAATACTTGTTGTTTCTCTTCAGTTGGTGTGACCGTACAGAGGATCTATGTCATCTTGGCAATAATATAAAACTTTATATTATTGACTATAAGAGGTTCTATCATTACATTATAGTTATCCAAACGACATAGTAATTATTTACTCAATCCACTAATTTCGTGTCTATCATTGTCTCATGATATTATAAATAATATGCAAAATAGGATCGTGTCATTTTTGCATTATATTATTTTTCTTGGTCTCTCAAGTGAATTATAATTATAACTACATCAGTTATATTGCATGCGATATAATTCCACTTTACCAAGGGGCCCAGTAATATCATAACTCGAATAAAACGAGAGACAATGATAATATTAATATATAGATTTCTCCCGCACAAGTTGTACACAATGAACTACTATTTCATTCCTATCATAAAATAGTATTTAAATAGTAATCACATTATATACTTCTCATGTGAAAAATATATATATCTCATATCTAAGATTCTAAAGACACAATGTAAACATTAATGACACAAAACACAATCCATATAATGTTCCATTCATTTAGGTCATGTTCAATATATAAAACACCCATTTATATATTCATGTAATTAAATGATAATCTTTTATCAACATTTATAGAACTTCAATGTACTTTAATCGACATGACAATCTTTCTCGGTAATTAATGTTCCTCCTTAATTACCACGATCGTGTACATATTTAGTGATTAAATATTTCTCATCTAAGGAGTTCTATGATTCAAGACCAAGAGCATCTTCTTGAATACTTCCAAAGATATAATATATAAATCTCAAGGAACATGAATAAAAATATTCGTAATAAAATCATAAATAACACATAAATTATTATTAAAAGATAACTTTCAAAACACACATCCTTCAGCAAGAAGATCTGTAATTATTCCAAAGTCACAGCCTTCACTTGATCAAGTCCCTCGACTGATCCTATATATAGGGTGTCTCCATGGCAAGGCATGACAATGTGACATTCGTCTGCGAATGTCGAGACTCCCATGTACACTTTTGTTGTTCCAATTAAAGATTTTCCTCGCTAAGAGCTCCACCAATAATCTAGTATTTTTATTTTTATTCTTTATTTTCCCAACCCGACTAGCCTAATCGTGACTAACTTCCGTGTGTGGTCATCACAAGACGGTCTAGACTAGTAAAACAAAATCAAGAAATATCAACCGAATAATTTGGTCAACTGAATAATACGCCGTTTGGTTCGCTGGCACAACATATTTGCGAATAATTCGTAAATCTTATCACTATTATAGTAACAATATTCATATTTTATTTGTGAATAAAACGTTGTTTTGGGGTTTCCGAACAGAACATCGAATTATTCTGTTGACCGAATTTTACCGAATTATTCGCGAGTAAAACGTGAAAAAATAAAATTTTGTTTTTTTTTTGCTCCATCGTGGAACTGAATAATTCGGAATTATTTATGAATTATTTATGAATCACAAATTTTTGATCCTACTGAACCAAACCCTAATAATTTATCTGTTACTATGGTCACTATCATAGTAACAAGATCCGTGAATTATTTGCAAATAATTCACGAATAATTCATTTTTTTTGGTGATGCTGAACTGAACGTCGAATTATTCGGTTGACAGAACTTAGACTGAATTATTTGCGAATTTTACGAATATTTCCCGAATTTTCCGAATTATTCACGATTTTTTCCCATAACTTTTTTTTTGGTTATTTTTTTTGCTCCCTTACAAGATTAAGATCTCTGATCCGAATAGTACCGAATCAGTCCCGAATTATACCTGAATTATTTCCGAATCATGAATTTTTTACCTTGCTGAACCGAACCCGAATAATTCATTTGTCACTGTGACTCACTAATTCACTATGTTAGATAGACACGAACACACAGAAGGATACTTTTCATGTGACACATAAAATCGATTATTTTCTGTCAGTAAACATACTTAAGCCGGCATTTTTATTCATAACCAAAAAATAAAATAAAATATTATTAATAACCGGTCCACCAAAAAAATTTCACCCATGCCCAAACCGCCCCACCATTGGGCGGTTTACCCCCCCCCCCCCCAACCCGCCCCCCCATGGGGCGGTTTAGTATATATATATATATTTTTAATTATATAAGATCCCCTCTGAACCCAAAACCCTAGCCACCCCTCTCTCTCTTTCTCTCTCACTCTCGGATCTCGGATGTCAAATA
Source organism: Carex arenaria (assembly GCA_964058825.1). NCBI lineage: Eukaryota > Viridiplantae > Streptophyta > Magnoliopsida > Poales > Cyperaceae > Carex > Carex arenaria. The sequence continues at coordinate 183,084 of CAXKVW010000580.1, read as the reverse complement.
GTGGTCCGATGCGATTTTTAGCCGATTACGATCAACTGTGACCGAGGTATGTTTTTTTTTAAATGTTACCATTTTTTCTAAATGTGAGAAATTTGATAAATAAACAAAAAACTAATATTGAACGAATAATTCATTTTGTATTATTATTTTATATGTTGTTTGTGTTGTTGCCTTATTTAGGCGAAAACGATGAACAGAGAAACATCAAGTGAATCTTCCGGTAGTGGAAAAAGGAAATCTGAAAGGTCAACGATGAACGGTTCTTGTACTATGAAGAACTGTGTAATACATAGGTCATTGAATGACGATGATGATTTTGAGAAAAGTCTTTACAAAAAACAAAATCCGATTAGTTTTGGGAAAAAGCCTGATGCGACTCATATCGGCGATGTGAAAAGAAAGAAAAATGCTGGTTAAACTGTCTCTTCGGCTGCTGCGACTGAACACTCTAACAATCAATGTGTAATAAGTTAATTGAATCAGTGTGTAAGACTATCAGTGTGTAGTAATTATCAGGTTTGGTAGTAATTATCAGGTTTTGTAGTAATTATCAGTTTTTGTAGTAATTATCAGTTTTTATCTAAGGAAAATGGTTCACAACATAAGTTTTTATCTAAGAAAAATGGTTCAATATCTTTCCGTGAAGAATATAATTTGTGGTGCGAGTTCAATTTCGTGTTCTCTTTTTTCTTTTATCACTCTCCCTGTTTATTTCCATGTCAGTCGTGCTTTGTATTTGGTTTAATTTCGTGCGTGAGTTTTAGACGATGGAGAAGATATAGGAAATGTCAATTCAAATCATTTCTGTTCGATCATCAGAAAAGTTGAGGACCAATAATGGTATGTTTGTACCTGTTTATGGTTTTGTAACATAAGTTAATTAAATAAGTTAATTAACATACGGAAAATGGTTCACAACATAAGTTAATTAAATAAGTTCATAGCGTAACTGAACAAATAAGTCTGGAATATAAGATAGAAATATAAATACAACATATGCTGAATTAAGTCTTCCTGCGGCTGAACAGACCAAGTCTACTTCTTAGGTTTCTGGAAGTGGATGATGGCGCGACATCAGCAGTTATAGAGCCCTGACTACTCCCTGATTGGCTTCCCTGGCTGGGTCGCTTGCTTCCAGAAGGTCCTGCATTGGCAACCACCCTAGCATTCTCTCTTTCGTTGGCTTCGTTTACGGCATCTGCAATGCATTTCATTGAACATTCAGTATCAATATTTAAATTTAGTTTCAATCAATTTTAAGTTTATCACAGATCATCTACATACCTGCCCTCTGTCTGTCAGTAGTAGAACGGTGAGCCTCATGTCCCACTCGACGACCTTGCATCCTGTCCATATGCATTGTTCGCTGATTGTGTTTCCTCCTCCCCTTCCTGATCCATTTCTTATCGGGAACCACCGTAGGCCCAAGGTAGTATGGCCACTGGTACTGGTTGGGGTAGCTGTGAAATGATGGTGTCCAGGTGTGCAGAAGGAAATCGGTCCGGTAATAGTTATCAACAAATACGTCCTCAGAAAAGTTTCGTTATCGGCAAACCGCCATAACATGAGAACACGGTATGCGAACTAACTGGGGGCCTTAGCACTCGCACGTTACTTGATTGTTATCGCCTAAAATGACTTTGTACTTGCATGCGCGTTGTTGAGTTTCTATAATGCCATTTTGGTTCATGCGCGGTGGAATAATCTCACTTTGAACCTGCACTTCATATTCCGTACCTGTGGTACCATACGGTACAACGCGCATGACAGAACCTTTTTCTCTGTGTTTTCTTAATTTCTCTTCAACTCTATCTGAGAATGTTTGGTCCCTACTCGCTAAGGCAGTGGCTTTAGCATGCCTCTCAACAAACCAAGCATTTAACTTGTAGAATGTGTCCTCTACCAGTGAAACCACGGGTAACATACGGCTCTGTTTGAATACATTGTTTAATGACTCTGACCCATTAGTGGTCATAATTCCCCATCTCCAACCTCCATCACATGCTTGAAATATCTTCTCATATGCTGACGGCTCGAACGGATCTTTCGGACGTCTCTCGCCTACCTTCGCTAAATAGGCATTTGCCTCCGGAAATGTCTACAAAAAATAGATAAATAAAAGTCAGTTATACAAGTCGTACAAATGTCCAAAAAAATTATGAAAAAAGAAATGCATACATACTCTTGCAAATTCTTTGAACATCTCTTCCATCCGTCGTGGTTTTTTCCTTTTACAGCCAATTTTGAACCTGTCAGCAAGCCACTCACCCTCGCCGGTATTCTTGCACAGGTTCTCTGAAATGTGTTGCATGCAGAACCTGTGCACAGCCTCTCCGGTATTCGTGTTCCAACCATAGTTGGGGCTATTAAGTACATGTTTAATGCCCAAGTGCTGGTCTGATATTACACAGATGAACCTATTTCCTACCACCTCGTTTCTCACAAAGGACATGAAAAAACCCCAATTTGGACCATCCTCCTGTTGAACAATGGCAAAGGCTATGGGCAACAACTGGTTTTCAGCATCATATGCACATGCTATAAGCAGAGCCCCACCATACCGGCCGGACATGAAGCATGCATCGATGCTGATCACAGGTCTAAGATATCGAAAGACTTCAATACATGGACCGAAAGTCCATGCTATGCCCTTGAATTGTACCTCACCGGGTGTATCGGTTGGTACATGCCACTGCTGGAATCTGGTTCCCGGATTTGTACTTGTTATGGCAATAAGTAATGGTGCGAGGAGATTGTACGACCATTTCCAGGTTCCGAAGCATCTGCAGACTGCGAGTTCCCGACCTCTCCACAACCTATTATAATGTGGAGTTATATATGGGTAGATCTTTCTCACTGCACGAACAACCTCCTTAATGCTCATCGCAGGCTCTTCCTTAATGTCTTCCATAATTACATCGGCAATAACTGATGCCGTCAGCGCAGTATGGTCTTTCCTTTTTGACGCAGACTTGCAGGTGTGTGGTCCCTTGACATCCTTAATTATCCATGCCTCCCCCTTGCCTTTAGGCGCGGCAGACAACTTCCATTTGCACTTTGTCTCTTTACAAATTGCAACATACCGGGTCCTCTCTCGCTTGGCTACTGTAAACTCCCAGTTACCATTTAAATGGAACTGCTTAACTTTCCTCGACAGTTCTTCTATGTTGGTGTAAAGCTGGCCCGGGCTAATCTCTTCGTTATATACAACGCGTGTCCCAAAAAAAGAAATGTCTGCTTCTTCAAAGGAGGTAGTGTCATTGAATGTCCTTACCGGGTGCTTGTCCCCTCGTCCACTGATCGGAAATCTATATTCAATTGGAGGAGGCATAATATTCTCATCATCGCCCTCTGATAATCTGTCTGAATCCCAATCCCCGTCCCAATCATCACCAGTTTCTATTTCCTCCCTCGGTATCTCATCTATACCGTCAATATTAATGTCTACATCATTTTGATCGACTGCAGACTGTCTTCTAGGTTCAGGGGGGTTATAGCTAGGTAATGGATCAGGTACTGATTGATATCCAACCCAACCAACACATGACCGTCTTCTAGTTTCAGCCCGGGGTGCAGCACGGCGCTCAGGTACATGCAAATACCTATCTCGTCTCACAGGTTCACGAGGGGGTGAGGTCACATCCTGGTTGTGATCATACCTATAATCAGTGGTATAATTGTCATATCCTGGGTTTTCATTCTCGACATAAGGTCCAGCCCTAGTGTCCAAGTTCTGCTCTGCATAAGGTCCAGGCCCGATGTCCAAATTGTTCTGGGTGGAAGATCCAGCCCCAATGTCAAAGTTGTTCTGGGTAGATGGTCCAGCCCCGGCACCAACTGGTTCAATCGAAACTTTTTTGCAAAATATGTCCATTATCGGGATTGAAGTGGACTCAAAAAAACCATACACAGCTGTCCATATATCCTGGTCTGCTATAGGATATTTTACATAATAAGGTTTGCCACCTGTCGGTTGGTTGTTAATTCGGGTACTGATTTCTACAGTAAATCGGGCACGGTCCCAACTGGTTTTTTGCAAGATTGCTTTCTTTATTTCATAAATTGAAGTATTGGCATTCAGTTGGAAGCCGTAACTCGCATCTTTCAAGTATTGGCATCCGAACTCCCCTTTCGTGATTTTTCCACCCCAGTACAGTGCAATTAACATTTTTGGTTTATTTCTGAAACAACATATAAATTCGTCTCAAAACAACATTTTTGGTTCAATATAAGTTTTTTGTTTATTTCTAAAATTTCTAAAATTTTAAAAAAGTTAAATTTAAAAAAAAATACCTCGGTCACTGTTGATCAAAATCGCATCGGAACACTGTTTGAGAGCATAATGGATTAATTAGTTTGTATTGGACGAATTATGGTGAGACAGGAGAGAGAAAACGGTTAAATATAGAAAAAATGGGTAAACCGCCCCCTGGGGGGGCGGGTTGGTGGGAGGGGAAACCGCCCCTTGGGGGGGGGGGGGTGGTAAATCGCCCCATGGGGGGCGGGTTGGGGGGGGGTAAGCCGCCCCATGGGGGGGCGGTATGGGGGGGGGGGGGGGGTAAACCGCCCAATGGTGGGGCGGTTTGGGCATGGGTGAAATTTTTTTGGTGGACCGGTTATTGATAATATATATATATATATATCTTTTTGGTTATGAATAAAAATGCCGGATACTTAAGAGTTAAGGCTTAAGAATTAATGGGGAACATGATAATCTTTTTGAATAAAACAAACGAGAAAGAAAAATAAAAAAAGACTTTTAATTTAAAAGCACTAAAGTTAATACTTTTTTATAGTACGGCGTAATAGATATTACAAAGTGGAACCAATAATTAAGTATCTGATTCTACATCAACCCATTAAAGGATAATGTACTTATCTTTCCTCTCTTTTTTTGTCGGTTCTTTTTTCTTGCTTACCATGGAAAAAAGAACTGACACAAAAAAAGAATTAAGAATAGATCTAGAATAGAAAAAAGAATCCTTAATCAGCAAGAAAAGGAAGATTAAAAGGTTGATGAGCTACTTAAAAAAAGTCGAATTCTTATTCTCTGCATTAACTCAAAAGAGAATATTTTGATTTAATAAATTTCAATTGTCCAATTTGTTTTAAAATTTGTTCGAATTAAATCCGCACTGATATTGAAAGGTCTCTATGTTATATAGGTAAGAGCCGGATTGATTCCGTTTAAAATTAGACATTTGAGATTTATTAACTCAAAATATTCTCTTTTGAGTTAATACAGACATTGTGAGTATGTATTTATGACTCAATTTCAAATTTTAGTAGAACCTCATAGCTCAATGGAACCTTACAGTTCAGTTTATCTCAAATATTTTATTTATTTTTTATTATTTTACAGAGTTAATAATATGCTCTAATATATTATACTATATTTAAAAATTAGGAGCATATTTAAGTTGCATTTGCATCGTTAAAGAAATAGAGTAAAAAGAAAATTCGTGCCGATAGTGTTGGAGATGCGTAACACAAGCTCGAGTGACATATGGATTTATCAGATCCGAATCTGCCGAAATCTGAGACGAATGAACAGTGTTTTTAAATTCCATGCAATATGGATTCAGTCGTCGAACTGTTTTGATATGCGTGCGCAAAAAAACCAGCTGTTCTAAAATACGTGTACATAAAAAGTTAAACGGTTGAGATCTCGGATTTCAGAAATTTCAGAAAATCTCCGATTTAAATTCAGATATATCAGACATGACACCAGGAGCAAGCAACCGCTCATGCATCCCGGGTCCCTACTTAAATACACGTCTCGGTCCTTGCCTCAAATTCTTTGTAGCCGTTCTGTCTTTTTTTCTCTGCTCTCACTCTTTAACTACTGTTCAATGTCGAATCGAGGTGGTGGCAGTGGTGGCGGTGGTCGCGGTGGGTATGAAGGCTTCTCTATAGAATCTTGTTGGAGAAAATAATACCACCTCAGAAGAGTCATCATTGGTTGTAAATAGGCAACAAATAAGCTAGCATAGCAAAATACAGCTGTATATCTGTAATTGGTACCTAGCTTATATTTTGGATGTAATTAGGCAAGAGATCAATCAATCTCTTATTAAGGAAAACAGCCAACGGCTAGTAGCACAGTATAGGCTATATGTATACATGTATAGAGAACTTGTAAATTAGAATTCTCAATACAAATTTCATCATAATCCATCTCCTTCAAAACTTAATATGGTATCAGAGCGGGATTAAAATCCTGACTCAATTCCGCAAATCAACAACCAGACTGCAGCTAACGAGAACTGCAGCATCATCAAAAATTCAACAAGCAAATAAAGAGTCGAGAGCCGATAGAGCCAGATTCAAGCAACAAGCAAACAAGAGGGTCTAGAGCCGACAGAGCCAAAAGAACCCCAGATTCAATCAGTTCTTCCTTCAGTTTTTTTTTTTCTTTCCTCCTTATTTTTTTTCTCTTTAACCAAAAATCAGCACAAAAAAAAAAAAATCGTTTTCTTCATTTGCATATACCAAAAACATTTTATTCAAAACCAACAAACTCACTGTACTAGGAAATCTTTGTACCAGGAAAACATTTTTTACCAGAAAAGCTCAGTTCAGATCTGAACTGATACCCGTGCCAGTATCAGTAAAGGGTCAATAAAAAATAAAAAAATAAAAATACCACACAATCAAGTAGCATATGTTCTTATCAATTTTACCCCACAAAAATAAATCAGTTTTCAAGCCTTCGGATTCTGTAACACAAAAAAAAAAAAAAAAAAATCAGCAACCAGCAATCAGGTTTTCAAAAGGAAAAATAGAGTAAAACTTGTACTAGCAACAAAAAAGGCCACATCATAATACTAAGAAGTCGTTTATCAAAAAAAATATAAACTCTATCACTTATCTGAAGCTCTTGAGTGAAGTCTAGATATGGTGGCAAGAATCCAAGAAGAGAAGTCTAGACGAGCCCCCGTGAATCCGCAACAATCAGAGAGCTCCGAGAACAATCAGGCTTTCAAGCCGCAACACTCAATCTCAAACCCTAGAGATGCGGCCAAAATAAGGGGAGCCCCTATCACTGAGAGGTGCGACCACTGCAAGAGAGCAGGGCACAACCGCAACAGTTGCGGAAACCTCCACCCTCATCTTCGGCTGGCCCGCGATAAGGGAGAAAGAGGAGCCATCCATGGCAGCGCAAGAATGGAAGAGGAGGAGTCTGGAAAGGGATCAGACACAAATCAAAATGAAGGGGCTGGATTCGACTTGGCTCAGTCAGATACAAATTTGGATCCCGCTGGATTCTCTGTGGCTCAAACAATACAGCTGATCAAAATATTAACACAAATAAATAGTTTGCTACAGCAGCAAACCTCAGGTTTTGTACATTCTAAATCCACTTTTAATTCTTACAAAACTAATAACAATTTTAAATTTGCAAATTTGTGTCACAACGCAAGTAAATGGATTGTTGACTCAGGTGCCACTGACCATATGACATGGGACCAAAATAAATTAAAAAATATTACAAAAATTAAAGACCCTCAACATGTAATTGTCGCAAATGGAGATAAGGTCCAGATTAATGGTTTTGGTACAACAAAATTTCTTACAAAAGATGTGAAGGATATTTTGTATTTACCAGATTTTAACTCGAACTTATTATCGGTTAGTAAAATAACCCAAGAACTGAATTGCAATGTCATATTCTCACCAAATAGAGTGACATTTCAAGATCGAGAATCTGGAAATACAATTGGTGAGGGAAGTTTGAAAAATGGTCTTTATTACCTTGAAGAAAACAACAATAAATGTCTTGTGTCATCAAATTCAGTAGATCGTGACAAATTACTACATTGGCGATTTGGTCATCCATCTGATCAAGTTTTAAATAAACTTTTTTGCTATAATCTAGATTCAAAAAATTGTGATGTGTGTAGATTTTCGAAACAAACTAGATTACCATTTTCTTCATCCACTAATATGTCAGAAAAATGTTTTGAATTAATTCATTCTGATGTGTGGGGTCCAGCCCCGGTTGACTCTTATAACCATTTTAAATATTTTGTCACATTTATAGATGATTTCTCTCGTACTACTTGGGTTTATCTTTTAAAAGGAAAAAATGAAGTTTTTTCATGTTTCAAAGAGTTTTTCAATTTTGTTGAAAATCAATTTAATGTGAAAATTAAGATTTTTAGATCAGATAATGGGACAGAATATGTCAACAAAACATTTCTAGAGTTCTTTAAGTCAAAAGGAATCCTGCATCAAACCACATGCATTAATACCCCTGAACAAAATGGTGTTTCAGAAAGAAAAAATCGTCATCTTCTTGAAGTCACTAGATCACTCCTTTTTCAAAATAATGTTCCAAAAATATATTGGTCAGATGCAGTGTTAACAGCCACCTATCTTATAAATAGGTTACCAAGTGCAAGATTAAAAAACATGAGTCCTCTAGAAATTCTCAAATGTAGAAAAATTGATCTTGACCATATTCGAGTTTTTGGATGCACTTGCTTTGTACATATTAAACGACATGACAAGTTAGACAAAAATTCTGTAAAAACTATTTTTTTAGGATATTCTTCTGAAAAAAAGGGATATAAGTGCTATGATCCAAAAAATTTTAAAGTTTACTTTTCAAGAGATGTGTCTTTTTTTGAAAATAAACCCTATTATCAGACAAATGAGCAAATACATCCACCAAGTCAACCAATTCTGTTACCTCCAACTAACTTTGTTTTTCCAGAAGAATTAAATAAAGTACAGGTTATGCATGAAGATCAAGGTGATGAAACAACTACTATTCCTCAGCTTGGTGACACCACTGAAATTCTTCAACATGGTGAATCACATGCAATTCCTTCAGGGGGAGAACCTGAGTCAAGTGGAGAATCAACTCAAGAAGAAATTGCCTTGCGAAGATCTACACGACAAACTCAACCTTCTGTCAAGTTAAGGGATTATGTATCCCATCAGGTGATGTACCTAATTCAAGATTATCTCTCTTATACAAAGGTTTCACCAGAATACCGGGCCTACTTGGGTAACATTACAAACCAAATTGAACCTACCACCTTTGGTGAAGCAAATCAAAGTCCCATTTGGAAGAAAGCTATGGAAGAAGAACTTCAAGCTTTAGAGAAAAATAACACATGGGATATAATTACCTTACCAAAAAATAAGAAACCCGTAGGGTGCAAATGGGTATACAAGATCAAATACAATTATGATGGTACTATTGAAAGGTACAAAGCTAGGTTAGTAGCCAAAGGGTTTACTCAAACTTATGGTGTTGACTACCAAGAGACCTTTGCACCGGTAGCAAAAATGAATACAGTTAGAATTCTACTATCGGTAGCCACCAATTTAGGATGGAACTTGTTTCAAATGGATGTCAAAAATGCATTCCTTCAAGGAAATTTGGAAGAAGAAGTCTATATGACTCTTCCTCCAGGACACAAAAATGAGTCAGACCCATCATTAGTATGTAAATTACAGAAGGCGATCTATGGTCTCAAACAATCTCCAAGAGCATGGTATGCCAAACTAAGCTTTTCTCTTTTAAAAATTAAATTTATCAAAAGTACAGCAGATTCTTCTATGTTCATAAAACATTCATAAAACATCACTACTATTATTCTAGTTTATGTAGATGATATTATTATTACTGGAAATAACAATGAGGAAATTACAAGGGTAAAACAATATTTAAAAAAAGAATTTGATATCAAGGACCTTGGACAACTTTCGTATTTTCTTGGAATAGAAATAGCTCACTCAAGTAAAGGATTATTTCTATCTCAAAGAAAATATGTACTTGACCTGTTAAAAGAGACTGGTAAACTAGGAGCTAAACCAGCCAATACCCCAATGGAAACAAACACTAAACTGGGATTAGAAGATGGTGAATTACTATCTGACATAGGACAATATCAAAGGCTGGTGGGAAAACTAATATATCTTACAGTTACCAGACCTGATATCTCATTTGCAGTTAGTATGGTAAGCCAATTTATGCATGCTCCGCGTACCAGTCACTTGAGTGCAATTGATAGAATACTTAGATACCTCAAATGCACTCCAGGTCAAGGGATTTGGATGAAAAAAAATGGTTCTAATGATGTGGTTGGTTTTTCTGATGCAGATTGGGCCGGGAGCTGTGACAGAAAATCAACCACTGGCTTTTGTACCTTTGTAGGTGGCAACTTGGTGACTTGGAAAAGCAAGAAGCAGAATGTTGTCGCTCGTTCAAGTGCAGAAGCAGAATATCGAGCCATGGCATCCACAACAAGTGAGCTTATCTGGATTAAACAACTACTCGGTGACATGAAGATAGAAAACGCAAAAACCATGCAAATGTACTGTGATAATCAAGCCGCACGACATATTGCATCCAATCCGGTCTTCCATGAAAGAACAAAACATATAGAGGTGGACTGCCACTTTGTTAGAGAAAAAGTGTAGTCTGGAGAAATAGAAACTCCGTTTGTCAGAAGCAAAGAGCAACTGGCAAATATTTTCACAAAGGCACTCAACAAGACTAGTCATCTAAACATACTCAACAAGTTGGGTTCAATCAATTTATTCGAACCCCACTTGAGGGGGAGTGTTGGAGAAAATAATACCACCTCAGAAGAGTCATCATTGGTTGTAAATAGGCAACAAATAAGCTAGCATAGCAAAATACAGCTGTATATCTGTAATTGGTACCTAGCTTATATTTTGGATGTAATTAGGCAAGAGATCAATCAATCTCTTATTAAGGAAAACAGCCAACGGCTAGTAGCACAGTATAGGCTATATGTATACATGTATAGAGAACTTGTAAATTAGAATTCTCAATACAAATTTCATCATAATCCATCTCCTTCAAAACTTAATAAATCTCATCCCCCTCCTACGTACAGTTGTGGTAGAGGCCAGGAGGGTAGTCAAAGAAGCCGAGGTGGTTTCGCACCTCCTCCAACGGCGCCTCCTATGATGGCTTCGTCAGGATCAATAGAATCGAGTCTCAACCGAGAGACTGAACGCCTGAGTCTGTCCGAGAAAAAACCAGTGGTGGTGACACCAGGGTCTTCTTCGGCAATTGCTCCGGCTCCGGTGGATGCGCCTCCTCAATCTAGTAAATGCATCATCCGAGCGAATCACTTTCTGGTTGAGGTTACCGACAAAGATCTCTGCCACTATGATGTAAGATTATTATTTTATGTTTTCCTTTGTTTATGTGATTAAACAAATTAATATTAGTTATCAGTACTTAGTAAGTTAGAAAGTAATTGAAGATAGAGAAAGAAAAGGATGACAAGAATTAATCATGTTAAATCTACCGTTTTATAGAAAGCCGATTGCATATATAGTGCTGAAATGTGATTTGCATATATAAGCAGTGCATTATTTCTGTTTAGTCATGTCCATTTTACAAGTTCAAGTTTCTAATATATATATATAGCTTGATAAGAATTAAGTAAATCTACTAACTAGCTATTACCCAATCTTTGTCAATTTAAATAAATCTTTATAGGTGGCGATTGCTCCTGAAACAACATCACGCAATTTAAATCGCTCAATAATAACCGAGCTGGTGAAGCTGTTCCAGCACTCTGATATGGGTGGTCGAACACCTGCTTATGATGGCCGTAAGAGTCTGTACACCGCAGGCCAATTGCCATTCACTTCAAAAACCTTTGCCATCAAGTTGCCAGAGATAGATCCAAAGGCCAATGGGTTTGTTTTTGTTCTTTATTAATTAAATTTGAATTAACAGCTGTTTCTTTTATTTCTTATATTGGTGTGTGTGACTTCTCAAAATTTGAATTAGGCGTGAGAAAGAATTCAGCGTCACAATTAAATTCTCAGCCAAGGCAGACTTGCATCATCTCCAACAGTTTCTGCAAAGGAGGCAATCTGATCTTTCACCTCAAGAAACTATTCATGCATTAGACGTGATTTTGAGGGAATCGCCTTGCACCAAGTATATATACAACTCTTGTTAATTAATTGTACTATTTTCTTTCTTTTCTTCCATGCATCCTTGTATTTTTTTGAGGCTGTATAAGAAAGACATTTTCTTTTTTAACATGATCTTGGTATAAAACTGTAATTGGAAGGTCCTTTTTCTCTCCTCAATTTAGTACTGGTGAAAATCCCGACCTTGGAGCTGGAGTTGAGTACTGGCGTGGATTCTACCAGAGTCTACGTCCTACTCAAATGGGACTGTCTCTAAATATCGGTATGGCATCACCATCATGTTCATATTTGAAATTTCAAATTAGGAGCTAGGTAACTAATATTCTTTGTATCTGACCAGATATTCGTGATTTCTCAAGGCCTCTCGGTGACCATGACAGAATCAAAGTAATTAAGTTTTCCTTTTGCTGCTTGCACTCCTTACTTAATTTGTTCTATTGATGGTACTGACATGCATTTACAACATTTGATAGCTTAAGAAGGTCCTCAGAGGTGTCCAAGTTGAAACCACTCATAATCCAGACCGCATATTGAGAGCTACTTGTAAAAGACCACATGAATGTGAAGCAAGTATTTTACAGGTGCGATCATTCGTTGCTCATTTCATTTCTTTTGAATTGAATTTACTGGGCCTCCTTTTTTTTATTTCATCATGTGATATTTGCAGGTGGTTAATGGGAACAAATACGGCAGTGATAATTTTGTTAAGGAGTTTGGAATGAAAATTTATAATCAAATGGTTTCTGTTGATGCCAGAGTACTCCCCCCCCCCCCCCCCCTCCCCGCCATTAATGGTACTGTACCATATACCATATGAATAGCCCGAATTTTTATGCATATACTAACTTTTTTTTCTTAATTTTTTTTAAATTATTGTCGTTGCTGTTGATTAATGCATCTAAAGTATCATGACTCCGGAGAACAAAAATCATGCCAGCCATCTGTTGGACAGTGGAACATGATGAAGATGGTACTTAAATGCTCTTTTCCTTAATTCATTTTAAGTTACCTGAAAAGGATTATTTTCATTTTTTGTGAGGAGGTTGGCTCTTAACAATTTCTTCATCTAGAATTAAAATCGGTGAATTGTGGAAAAAAAACTTAAGTTTCATTTTTTTCGGCAAGCAGTAGAAGTCATAGCTGGTGGTAAATACTAGACTTTTCTGGTAGTAATTTTATTACTATTGCTTGATACATATTTAATTTGTCTTGTTTATTTTTGTGCAGAAAATGGTGAGTGGTGGCACTGTTAACAATTGGGCATGCTTGAACTTTTCTCGAACATCCGAAAGAGAAGTTATTAAGTTTTGTGATGATTTAGTAGCAATGTGCAACCGCAAAGGAATGGTATGTGCACAGCTGTATCTACTTGTATCTACACATGCAAATTTTACAATTTTACTCTCTGATTCCTTACAATTTTTTTTTTTTTTTTTTTTTACTTTTGAAGGTTTTCAATACAAGACCCTGCATTAATCTAACTGCTGCTAACCCAACAAATTTGGAAGCTGCCTTGAGAAATCTTCATCAGCGTGCCTCGAGTAACGTGCCGAATGGACAACTAGATTTAGTGATTATTATTCTGCCCGAAATCCGTGGCTCGTCTTATGGTAATTACTATTATCTGAATAAACTTGGGCTTTATGCATGCTAGTGTTGTAGTTCAAATCCAGTATAAAATGTCTATATTTAATTTCTGATTCTTGTATTGTATTGGTGTAGTTTAATGATTATGCTTTCTAACATTAGCTTTTGCTTCAATGACAGGCATGATAAAGAAAGTTCTTGAGACTGAGCTTGGTATTGTATCCCAATGTTGTGCACCAAAGCAAGTTTCCAGGTGTAATCAGCAGTACCTGGAAAATCTTTCTTTAAAGATCAATGTGAAGGTAAGTTTTCTTTATGATTCCATTTGTTTTTTGTGTGTTTTTATTTAATCTTCAACAGAACTAAGCTACTATTAGTTGAACAATACCCTCAAACCAATTTAGGACCTGTCTTGTTCAAATAATCTTGGTTCAGGTTTTGACTTATTTATAAGCTTATCTGATAGTTAATTCAAAAAATCTTGGTTCTATGTGCTTTTATTAGGTCAGTGGCCGCAATACCGATGCACTGAGCAAGTCTAAGTTGATTCCGGACTTGACAGATAGGTCCACCATTATTTTTGGTGCAGATGTGACCCATCCAGATCCTGGGGAGGACTCATCTCCTTCAATTGCTGCAGTTTGAATACTTTTCTATGTTTTCATGACAATTTTTGTCAAAATAATTCCAATTAAAATAGATTATACTCTTTTTCTTTTTAACCTACATTTGTTGTAATGTGCATAGGTGGTTGCATCAATGGATTGGCCTGAGGTCATTCGTGAGGGTCTTATTGCAAAGCATGAAAGGGGGCAGAAATTGAAGGAGGAAGAGAATTCGTTCATTGACGATGAGCTTTACGATGGAGCCAATTACGACTTGGGGCTCGAGGACGAACCTATGGAGGAAGAACCAACGGAAGAGGAGCCGACGGAGGAGGAACCTATGGAAGAAGATGATTCCGGTTATGGGAGAACCTCGAGCGGCACCAATCCCTACCCTACTGAAGAGGAAGGGTCAGAACCCACTGGTGAAAATTTCCCTACAGGACCTTACAATTCTCTAACCTTTTCAGAGGAGTTAAGGGAGTTGAATGAGGAATTTGCGAGACAGGACCCTATCCATGAAGAAGAAGAAGAAGAAGAAGCATACCTGAGAGCTCTAGCGGATCCCAACCAAGCCCATCTCATTCATCAGGTGGAGCTGAACTTGGCAAATCTTCAGGCGGTTCCTAATATCGCCAGCCAGGACTCTACCAATGTGCCTCAGATTACAACACAACCACCATTGAGAGTGAGAGAGAACAAAAATTAATACGCCTGGCCGTTTCAGAATGTGAGCCTGGCCGTTTCAGAATTGTTTCATTTACACTGATTACAGATGATGCTTGATTACATACAAAACTGGTATTGATGCATAAGCAAAAGCATGTTGTTGAAAAGCACTACCCTTTTGTAAGTACACTAATTCAGGTGTTGATGCATCAGCACAGGCATGATGTTGGAAACTAAACTATGCTGTCTACCAGTAAAATTGACACAAGGGCACATGGCACATGTATAGTTAAAAGAAGGGCAAGTTTTTATGCATCGAACATTAAAAGGGCAATTTTGTCATAAAAATAAAAACAAGTTTACATATCTGAGTTAAATAGTTGAAAAACAATTTTGTCATAACATAATTATAATTTATAAGCATGCAACAAACATCCTTTGTAAGCAAGCATAAATGAAAATACATGAAAAACATACATTGTATCACAATAAGTATAATTTCCAACTGAAAATACATGCATAGCATCAAAAAGGACATAAGAGTCATTCTCAAGGATAATTTTGTCATAAATTAAGAATATTACAAGAACATTTATACTATAACTAAGTCAGCACGCTTAAGTGCAATATCAGCACTCAGCCCACAAAGCTGAATTAAGCTAAACTAAACACAAATTCGATTGAAATCAAAACAAATTGTTTCAGTTTTTCAGAAAACCACTTGTAAGTGAATTGTTCGTATTTATCAAGAGCAGAGATGCTACTTGTAACTGAATTCAATTTGAATGCATAGTAGCGTTCCAAGCTATTTTCTTCTATGTACGAACCGCCATTTGAAATCCGAAAAACACAAACGAACAGAAATGATGGATTGCCTATTTTATAGTTGTCCTATTAACTTAGGTCAGAATGCTGGGCTATTGGAAAATAAGTTTATATGGGCTTCACTGGGCTAGTCTGAAAGATTCATAAAATGTTCTGGGGGGCCTGATAGCCACATTTTGGGCTTCTTCTGAAGCCCCTTATTCGCTATTTCGAATAATAATTCATAAAAGAACCTCCCGCATGAAAAAAAAAAAAACCGCCATAGATCAGTTTCACAAATCACAAGAAAAGATAATTACAAAACCTCCTGCATGGAATCTACACAATCCAGATAACATGTTAATTGGTATTTAAGCTGGATTTTAGCACGTAAATATACTTGGAAAAAGAAAAAGAACAAGGATATCATCTCAAATTACGAAGGATAAATTTTGTTGATATGAGGTACATTGAATTAAATTTTTGTATATATATATATATATATGGGCTACAGTACATTGCAATGTATAGGCCCCTTTGTACATCGGACTATAAATCGTCGGATTCAAAGTCCAAACAGACGATCCAAACAGTTCAACTTGTTCTCCATATTAATATGTGTTTGGAGACCAAATTTTACAATTTTTGGAAATTTTTTACTATTTTTTTAGATTTATTGAAAATTGTTGTTTTTCAGACAAATCTGAGCCATAAAAAACAGCGATTTTCAATAACTCTAAAAAAATAGTAAAAAAAATTTCCAAAAAATGTAAAATTTGGTCTCCAAACACATATTAATATGGATAATAAATTGAATGGTTTGGATCGGCTGTTTGGACTTTGAATACGACGATTTATAGTACAATGTACAAGAAGATTTATACATTGCAATGCATTAATAACCCAACTATGTGTGTGTGTGTGTGAAAACTTATTTTCTCACGAGTATCTCCTCTCATTATACACTATTAATTTAAAAAAAATTCGCATTTGTGCATCAAAAGTTGTGTATGATTAACATTTTTGTAGTAGTGACATTCCAAAGTAAAGGAAGATTCCTAAACTATTTTTTTAATGATTCATTTACTTGGAAAGATTCTTAACATATAACAACAAAAGAAAATACTTGCATGCATTTCATCTTTAAAACTTTTTTTTTTTTTTTTTTGCAATGCATCTTTAAAACTTTAAGCAGCTTAGCAGCATGGATTATAAATTTAATTAATGCACTGTAATACGCTGCAGTCTCCAATGTTGACCAAAGACCAAGACAAACGGGCAAATTATTAATTAATAAATTATTAATCCTTCAACTAATCAATGTTTAATTGATTTGATATTAAAAGATTCCAACCCGAGATAACAGACGGAACCGAATCCTCTGCTCCCTGGTGGGCGGGATTTTCCTGCCCTCCATTCAATTTGACCAATATCTAGTTGACACGTGGCATATTTTTTAATTAAATTATTTTTTTGTAGTTGAAAGCTGTAGCTTGCAAATTTGCTTTCCCCTGCCCCTTCACCTTCCAAATTCAGAAAAGTTGAAAATCTGTTTGTAACTTTCCTTCTTCAATTCTTCTGAAGAGGAAATGAATTATTGACAACCCATCTCATTTATTAGGAAACTGCTCCTGATTTGTTCTGATTTTTACCAGTAAATAGAGCACCAAAGGAACTTTGCTTAAAACAACCATATTATGCAGTAGAATATAATTGTGCTACCATATTACAAAAGCATCAGTGCTATTGGTTTTCATATCCAATATAACTGTGATATATGTTTGCCAAACTAGCATGCCCTAGATATGCTTGTCAGGCCAAGTGCCTGGGATGCTATTATGCTTGGTACTGGTATTATCAGGATTTTAGACCGGTACACTTGGTTAATACACTTTGAATGTAAACCATGTAGTTGAATCAATGAAAGTTGTTTATGGGCCATTTACCAAATTTTTTTTAAGGAACTGAAAATGTACCAGTAGAAGTTATTTTGCAAGTTGTAACTAAATGTAATGTTGTTTTCAGTTTAATGCATACAACCAACGGAGTTTTTCTCTAAAATAAAAATCAAAGAGTATAACTTACAATAGAAAATCTAGAATTATTTTGCAACACAAAATATAGCCAAGTGTCAAAATCTAGAATTTACAACAGAAAATAAAAAATAACTTACCAGTAAAATATTTTGCAACTTGATTCAATTCAAAAAGTTCTCATGATAAGAGATTGCTTAAGCTTTGAAAAAAATTTCTCAGTGCTGGTACAGAGAAGAGGAGAAATAATTCTGCATTTGGAAGATGAAGAGACGGAAAGAAAATATGCAAGTTACAACTTTCTACAAAAAAATAATTAATTGAAAAGATATGCCATGTGTCAACTAGAAATTGGTTAAATTGAAGAAGGAAAGTTACAAACAGATCCTCAATTTTTTTGAATTTGGAAGGTGAAGAGGCAGGGGAAAGCAAATTTGCAAGCTATAGCTTTTAACTAAAAAAAAAATTAATTAAAAAATATGCCACGTGTCAACTAGAGATTGGTCAAATTGAATGAGGGGCAGGAAAATCCTGCCCATCGGGGGGCAGAGGATTCGGTTCCATAACAGACAAAGCTCAAGCGACGTCATCCCACTACCTAAATATATATTAGTGTAGAAGTTTAAATAACTTAACACGTTAATGGAAGTTGGAATCTTTTATTCTTTTCTGCAGAGTAATTGTAACAAACAAAGATAATTAAGAATCATCAACAAACTATTTAACTTGCCATTATACTTAATCATCATACTAAAACATAAACTCACAAGCACAATAATAGGAATAGTAAAATTAATATATAATAGCCAAGCAACTTTTTTTTGTTTACGTACGGCCATATTTTTTTTTAATGCCATGCAATATGAATTATATCAGCTAAACATTTTTTTATACGGTCGGTAGTTTATTTTAAGGATGAATGTTGTACTTTTTTAATTGTACCGGGTCGTCATTTTTTTCATTGTACCGGGTTGTAGTACAAAAATATTATTTGTAAATAATTTTATTTTTGACAGTATATTGAAATAAAATTATTTCTCAATAATATTATTTTGACAACCTTAACAATACTATTATAATCTTAGTAAAAGCAGTATTTTTCATAATCAAATTTTGAAAATTTTAAAATTAAAAACTATTATGGGCCGTACTACATTTAATAATATTGAAAATTTAGAAGTAAATTTAATAAGTTTATTTTTATTATAATGATTATCAAAATGATCAAGATAAAGAAACACAAATGTTGTGTTTTTACTCCCAGAGAATATGCTAAACATCCCACAAGAAGTAATATACTAAATAAAACTAAAAATATCACATATTATTAAAAAAAATTATAAAAAATATTACATAGTAATGATTTTTCTAAAACATAAATAAATAAGAGAAACAAATTACTTTTTATATCACATATTAATTTGTTGATCACAAACTAATTTACAACTAATATATTTTAATAAAAATAATGAATTAATTTGCCAACAGAAAAATCATTAAAACAATAATGTCCTTATATACTATAAATCTATCAAATGTTTGTTTTTTCTTTCCCACAGAAAAAATCATTAAAACAAATACATTAGTAAATAAGGTCTTGAATATTTACACTCTTCAGACAACAAGATGGAACTAATTAATTTTTGTGTCTTGGATAAAAAGCGGCATTGTACAATTTGCAAATTGGTGAATTTTCCATTACTGATGATGAAAAAGAGAGTTAGTAGTCAATTCTGCCCGATTTTTTATTGATAATATTAGAAGAAAAAAGTTATCTATACAATTGTTATATATAATTTAGAAAAGAATTAACTGGTTTTTTTTCAGCGTATAATCAACTTTAATTTGTTTATTTTTTTGCCTCTACTCTGCACCGGTACCATTTTGAATTACTGGACCACTTATAAATTATAACTTGGGAGTTGGGACACGCATGGATGATATACAGTTTATATATATATATATATATATATATATATATGGTCATGCAATTCAGAAAAATGACTTTTGTCCATTCACTTTTCAATATCTTTTTAAGTTCTGGGATTTTATATATGGTGAAGTTTCTAACTTCTCGATCTTCTTAGTACGATTTAATTTCGGTCCCAATCTTCGATCTGCAACAACTTGTCAATGACAAATTAAGGATGCAATTGAGTTGCTTAATTTCATGAGGCCGGGTCTGGCAAAATGATTTCTTCATGCATGAGATATTTTTGTGATTAATTATCTCATATATAGCAGACTCTAGGGTGTTATACTAAATGCACCGCTTAATCTCCTACATAAAATTAATTGCAAGTTAAAAATAAATAGACGAGTTTAGAAAAATTTGACACACGGGTGTTAACGGAGTTCGGCAAAACAATGGCCTACGTCTCCGGAGCGCCGCAACCACTTCTTGGTGCGCCTTTCTATTATCCAACTTAGAAATGATTACAACTTGTGAACCGGTGAGCTCTTACAACCAATGGAAAGTCACACAGCCAACTAGAATGAAGAACGAAGTCTTCGAGAAAAATATTCGCAAGAGAAACACTCAAAAGCTCACTCTAGTCTAATCTAACTCAAGATTGGTGAAGTGAATTTGAGGTTATTTGATAGGTTTGAAGTTTGAAAGTTCTCACAACAATGATAGAACTTAAGCTCACAGAAAACTTGAATTTCAGAATTAGGGTCGGCTAAAAGTTACTTTGGAAAGGAGCGCAAAGTTTGATTTATAGAGTCAGCTCAACAAAGAGCATTTTGTCCTAAAACGTTATAACGTTTTAACAAATGTTCATAACGTTTTCATTTCTTTTGAATTTAGTAATTCTTTTCTGTGAGTTCAATTTCTAAAACGTTATAACGTTGTAACAAACGTTCATAACGTTTTCATTGTTTTTGAATTTCTGTGAACTTTACTTCTAAAACATTACAACGTTTTGTCAATCATTACATAACGTTATTCTCTGAAAATTAACCAATCAAAACAGCCAGTTTGGAATTTTGAAAAGAATTAAAACGTTATAACATTTTCAGTGATTTTGGCTTTTTGAACAGTTCATTTCTCAGTATTTTTATGGGCATAAAACGTTATAACGTTTTGACAAAAATTACAAAGTCTTCACCTCTGAAACAACATCAAAGCTACTTTACCAAGTTTACAATTTTACAATTTAATTTCTTAATAAATCTCTTGATGTTTTCTTCGGTTCAGCATATACATGTTGCACTTCCTAGTGTCTTGAACCTGCATGATTTCTTAAGTAGAAAAATTCGTAAAATTTGATTTTATTGTATGTTTTACAAATTAGTCAAATAGATTAAAAAGAAAATTGCTTGAAACAACACAGAGTACCTATGCTATTGGTAATTAAGTAAGTATTTATTTTTTTGAAAAGTAGTGGATAATCCACCGATTTCATATTGAAACCAAGAGTTAAAAGTCAAGTACCCAAAATGGGTACTGAACTTTGATACAGACTTACATCACAAAAGTAAATACTGCTAAAAGAAAATTAAGTAAGTATTTATGATGTGTGAAAAGTTTCACTTTATAAGATCTAACAATTAAAAAGAGAATTGCACAATTGATGGCACAAAATAGAATAATCAACTGGACAATCTTCAAAATGCACCACCTCTTTAATAATTTTGTAATACCTTAATGGGATTGAGGTCATTCTTAGCCATTTTAAATTCCTAGTGATAATTTTAGTTGAGCAATGCTATGGCACTATGCATCACGCATATTGGTACATACTATTGATCTGATAAGTATCTTTATTTTTTAAGTCCAAACGGTTGTTCTGAATCGTTCAAAATGACCTCCTTATATAAATGTAATTGTTGATTAAAATTTACAATTCCTACAAGTTTATTTTACTATTTCTAGATAAGTAGAAAATCGATCGTCACACAACACAAGGTTTCCATTCCCGAAAACCAACTCAACATGTAACTGATTGAGGTTAATATAAATGGGGGCTTGACACCTTGCTTCTCAAAAAATGATAGGTAGAAAATCACTTGATCTAAAGATTCTAGACCATTCAATCATTCGACCTATCTAAAGAAACAGTTAAAATAGTAAAAAAAAATTATATATATAAAGTTAGTATATTTTTATCTGGAGATCATATTAAAAAGTTCCAACCAACTAAAGTTGCAGAAGTCATATTTATAACTCATTTTGTTGCGGATGAAGCTAAAGTTGATTACTACATGAAGCCACTATATTTTATTGGTACCTAAAGATCACTCATCCGCTTGACTTGAGGAATGATATCTACCTTACTTTTTTTTTTTTAAAAGGAGGCTAATGCCCATTTCATATTACTAAATTAAATAATTATATCCATCAGTTCATCAAAAAACCTCAAATGCACCTGCACTTGGCAGTTTTACCAGCAAAATCCACAAAAATCCCTCAACTGTTGCGGTTTACCAGTACCTAGCAATACTCAATATAAAACAACCAAGTTCTAATGACATCCAACTACCAAAAATATGATAAATTTGTTAACACTAAGCCACTAAGTAAAGAGCTGGAGTTAATTTTTGTAAGAGACAAAATTGTTGTTTATGCTTCATATATATATCTCTAAGTCGGCTCATCTACACCAGAATGCGTGTATTCTACCAACGCCAACGGTATGAACTGATCTAACGGAATTGCATCTTCTTCAATGGGAAGCCATCCTTCAACAGCAATCTTCAATTTCTTTGATACATTACCTGCCCAATAAAGACACAAGGATTTGATTAGTAGAATCATAGATCTAGGGTTTTTAACAGAACACTGCTTTTGGAAACACAATTCATTTCAGTGTAACCATATACTCCAACATACAGAGCTAAGAACTATCAAAAAACCTGACTGTTCAGTTTTAATAAGCGATTGCGCATATGTGAATATGTCTACCTTAATTACAAAGTAACCCTAGTAACAATACTTGTGCTAATATATTAACAAAGATCACTCATTAGTTATTACGATTATAATTTTACAAATGGGTCCTCTAACAGCTCCACTGCTGATGGGCGATCATCCGGGTTAACTGTGACGCATTGCATGATGAAATCCTGTGCTTCTCTTGACAGGTGATTAGGTATCAGTGGTTGCTCTCCCTGTCCTATCTTGAAGAGAGCTTGTTGCTGCACACATAAAAATTACTAGCAAGTTACATGATGTCTGGTCAGCAGCAGTGTGAATTACTTTTAGAAAAAAAAAGTAACACAAAACAAAAAACAGAGAATGAATGAGAGAGAGTGTGCCAAAAAATTGTGCTTGCCCATTCAGTATTAGGATAAGGAATATTGCCGGTTAACATTTCGAGTACAGTGCAACTCAAGCTCCAGATGTCTGCTTTTAGCCCGTAACCTTTTTCTTTAGGGATTACAACCTGAAAATAAAAATAAATAAACAAAGAAAAAGAACTCAATTACACAAAACGATCATCTGCATCAGCTCTGACATTTGGTTTTATTAATTGATCAAAAGTTTAAGAGCTACCGGAAACTATCTGGTATGCATGAAACAAAAAGATTTTGCAGAACAGAGACTTAAAATATTTCCAAATTTTTTGAACATAATTGGCAAAGGTTACCTCCGGAGCCATCCAATATGCACTTCCTTTGAATGACTTTAGGATGTTATTCTTGGTCATCTGAGTTTGAATAATTAAATGAAATAATCACATACTTAATCAACATCATTTATATTTAGCAATCAATAGTTCAATACAGATAATCAGTAACATGATGTATATGAAGTGGCCACAAACCTTTTTTGCTAACCCAAAATCGGCTAGCTTCACCAATCCATTTGCATGAACCAATATATTAGCACATTTTATATCCCTAAAAACCAAAAAAGAAAGATTGGTCATAACATTCTATATAAAGATCGGAGAGAATGCTCAATTGGGCCTTACAGGTCTTTTATAGGGCAATGATAATTTTGTATGGTAAGCGACCACTATCCAAATAAAAACCCCTGCCCTAGAAGGGATGAAACTAAAGATATGTAATATAACTCTTTTTTTTCTTTTTTTTTAAATTGGAATAATTAATAATTTTAATTCTGTTACCTGTGAATTATGTTCTTTTCATGAAGATACACCAACCCGTGTAGTATCTGCCTTGTGTATGCCGATACGTGTTTATCTTGTAGATTGTAGTTTTCATACAATGATACAAGAGAGCCTTGTGTCACTAGTTCTAGAAAAATGTACATTTTTGTTTTCTCCTGGTATAATGTTATACCAATTAGTTTATAATTTTCCTGGAACTTTGCACCATTGTAGAACATATATACAAAATAGAAACAATCTAAAATTTACCTTGTCTGTTCCATAGTATTGAACTATATTCTCATGCTCCAACTGACTCAGAACATCAATCTCCTGAAATTAGAAAAGCACAGCACATCTCAGGCTTGCAAGAATATGAAAGGTTAATTGCATATTGTATTTCCATTTGAAATTCAGAATATTATATTGACCTGTTGCAATTCTTTGATACTTTTCTGAGCATTGGCCCCTTGATCAATTAACACCTCTTTAACCGCAAAGAAAAATCCTTCACTGTATAGAGTGATAAAATGCTGAGTAAAAAAAAACAAATGGTGATTGCGTCTCTAGTCTCTAGTCAGCAAAGTAATTTTCACATTTATTTCAGCATTAATTGGTGTGGATATTGGTAATGACCTGTATCAGTACTGCGCAAGGACATGGTGAGACTTGAAAATTAATTAAAATTGATTAGAGAATGTATGAATCAGTTTTTACTAGTATAAAAGCTGCATTGGTTATTTTAGGCATTGGATATTTTAAGCATATTTATTTTAGAGAAACTGTGGGTGTTTAATTTAGAAACGTTGTAGTATTTTAAATACTGTAGAACACAATGTAATTGGCAGAGAGAAAGGAAATAAAGTGTTGCTTCTATTTATAAATTATTCCTCTCTCTTCAATTATATTTTGCATACTGACACAACAAAGCAGTGCAGTACTGCAAACTGAGTTTATCCCAGCAGGACATATATACATTCCCAAGCCTTACCAAAATGATGTAAATATAGAAATAGAAGCAACTTCATTAATATAATCGAAAGAAAAAAAAAAAAAAAAAAAAAGAGTTCAAATACAGACTTACTTGCTAATCGCCTCATAAACTGTGCCATAGGACCCAGCTCCGAGTTGTTTGTCCCTGGCCCTAACCCAAGACTTGATCCTTCTCTTATGCAATTCATTGTTGCAACTCTTGCTCCCATCTCCCTCTGACAATTGAAGTACTGCTATCTGATCTTTCTCAATCTTCGGCATCCTCTTCAATTTCTTCAATTGATGAGCACATAGATCTTGTGTAAGTCTCAGGAAAGCAGGCAGAACAAAATCATTAACTCTTATGTTCTTGATGTAACCATCTGCGTATGTGCTTGATACTCGAACCATACACCTACAATTATAACGGTACACAAAGAAATCAATACAGCAGTTGTGTGAGTGTGTACGTGTGTGTATGTTTTTTTTGCCCTTAAGATCTACATCGATGACAAAGTCTTCTCATATTTTACTTGTTTGTTTTTATTGTTGTCCTATTATTTGTGACTAATAAGATTTTCTGGATGATTAATATTTGATCCACCTTCCACCAGAAAATCTTGGAGTGATCAAATTGGATCCTTTAAAAACAAATAAAGGAAAGAGATAAATATAATATAATATGACAACCTTTCAACAAGCTCATCCAAGAAATATTCGGCAGTTTGCTCCAATGTTCTGACCACCATCTCTGGTATGAAACCTTCTGCTATCCACATTTGCATCAGGAATTCCGCATAGAAATCGTAGCCTTGAGGACAAACAGTAAGATATGTGAAATTAACACGCTTTGAGATGGGAAGACATCTCTACGTAGTTCTTGACCAGGACCATCCAGTTGTTTCCGAGCGATGGAGCTTCAACATGAAGAAGAAGTATTTCGACGGAGCTTCAACAGGGAAAAGGAAATGGGGAATTTTACAAAATGCCCATCCTTAAAGGAAGATCAGACAAAATACTCTTCCACTAATTTTTTTGACAAAATGTTCCTACCCAAACTTCCCTTCATTTCCTCTCCCACTAATTTCTTTTGTTTTGGACAGTGTCAAATGAAGAAGACTCCATTATTAATTTTTCAGACCATATTTAATTTCCCAGATATCATTCATTTTTAATAACTTCAAATGTATACTTCACATATTTACATTTGTCTTACTGGTAAGTTATGATTCATTTTATTTTTAAGTTCTGTTTAGATTTTAATTATTTGAATTTCTGTCTTTTTTTTTCTTTGACTGATGACTTGCTTTGACGATCCATCGTAATCTAGATGATTATAAATTTCATCTAATGTCTCATGTACATATTTGTAAAATCTTATATATTTAGTATAAAATTTATTCTGTAAAATATTTTTAACATTTAATCCTTTTAATCGTTGTACATATTTGCTAAGATTTGTAGTTCATTCAACTTTGTCTTTCACATATATAAAGTCCAAAAACACTACTAATACCAACAATACGAAAGAGTACAATATAATAAAATAAAATATTGCTACAAATGATAAATTATAAATATAAACTACTGCCTTAAGCTTATATGCTTGCATCCAACTTTCAAACTTCCTGCAAACAAAAAGATATATTTAAAAAGTTATAACATAAAGTCAACAACTTCATATTAAAAAAAATCAAGTAATAATTAATAAACTCTAAGTGACAAAAAAAAATCTCACATTAGATTAATGTTTAGCATACTTTAGTTGTCAGCAGTAGATAAATTATCAAGTTGTGAAACCTGCATAATCATATAATTTTATTAGTAGGAAAAATTAATATTTGAAACAAATGCAATGAGAAAATATTTATTACCTCTAGTTGCCTGAAGCTGCTGACAATTTTTTTTGTTATGACCAAGCTCATTGCAATTAGGGGTGTTCATTGGTTTGGTTCGGTTCAAACCGAACCGAACTAGGTAAACCAAAGTTATAATTCGGTTTCAAAAATAGAACCGAACTGAACCAATTTAGCATTGCAACCGAACCGAACCGAACCGAACCGAACCAAAGTTTTATTTCGGTTTGTTCAGTTCAAATCGAAATATATTAATTTTTTTATTTAAAGTAATTGTTTTGTAATAAACCAAAGTATATTAAGAAATAAATCGAAATATTAAGAAATAAACCGAAGTATTTAAAGCAATTTATTAAGAAATAAATCGGGATGGTCCGGACCAAATTCATAATATATAAAAGTTCGGTCGGTTCGGTTATTTCGGTTTAAAAAAATTTCAAACCGAAGTTATAATTCAGTTTTAAAAAACAAACCGAACCGAACCATTAAACCGAACCATTTGAACCGATCTAATTCTTGTTGTACCGAATCATTCCCGAATTATACCCAAATCACGAATTTTTGACCCCGCCAAACCGAACCCGAATTTTTAATTTGTCACTATGGTTAAAAGAAGAGCAAGTTTTTATGCATTGAACAATAAAATGGCAGTTGGCTAAGACACCCCACTCTCTTACGGAATAAGTGAGTTTGATTCCTACTAAAGATAGAAAAAAAAAGGAGTGTGTGGGACCTACGAGCTAATAATAAAAAAAAAACAATAAAAAAGCAATTTTGTCATTAAAAAAAAAAAGAAGTTTTACATATCTGAGTTGAATAGTTGAAAAACAATTTTGTCATAACATAATTATAATTTATGAGCATGCATCAGGTATATCACAATTATAAGCATGCAACAAACATCCTTTGTAAGCAAGCATAAATGAAAATACATGAAAAACATACATTGTATCACAGTAAATATAATTTCCAACTGAAAATACATGCATAGCATCAAAAAGGACATAAGAGTCATTCTCAAGGATAATTTTGTTATAAATTAAGAATATTACAAGAACATTTATACTATAACTAAGCCAGCACACTTTTAAGTGCAATATCAGCACTTAGCCCACCAAGCTGAATTAAGCTAAATTAAACACAAATTCGCTTGAAATCAAAACAACCAAGTTGTTTCAGTTTTTCGGAAAACCACTTGTAAGTGAATTGTTCGTATTTATCAAGAGCAGAGATGCCACTTGTAACTGAATTCACTTTGAATAAAGAAAAAAAATCCAAATATCAATGCATAATAGCATTCCAAGCTATTTTCTTTCTTTTTTCAGGAAAATTAACACTATTAGTCTTTGCTCATCTCCAAGTCTGATATTAACATATTTGCTTGGACCTGCTTGGTGATCTTAATCAGGGCCGATTTAAAAAACTCGACCGGACAAATTAAATACTTTCAAATAAGATTTAACAAAAAATAGAGAAAGATTGATCGTCATCTCAAAATAAATAAACAACATAAAACATAGCAACACAAAACCAAGAAATTTACTTTTACCTATACATATGAGTAACTATCAAAACATGATTTGGTCCAAGAGAAGAGGGCTCAAGTATAAACAAAACTGAACATACAATTTTTGCAAACCCCCTTGATTATTGCTAAATTAACTAAAGAATAATATATGGTGAGTATGCAACCATGAACCACCTCTTGGCTCTTGCTCGCTAAATTTATCCATATCCTCCATAGAATCAATCAGATTTTCTATTAGCAGGTTACGAATCGGGATCCCAGCAGTTGGCACGCTGTCTCTAACAATTTCCCTAAATTAATTAGAAATGAGAGATATCTGTCAACATAAAGTTCATGATAATCTTGCCACCACAAGAGAATAAATTATAATAAAATATAAGAGCAATAACAGTCTATTGTTGTATCGGGATGACAAAAAAAACACGATTTTGTAATGGAAATTAGAAGGAAATTCCAAAGTCATACGCGACAATACTAACCTGACCAGCATTTTAATACGAGTTGTTTTACTATATAGTTGTAATAACTTAGGAAAGGACTTGCACTAAGGCCCCCTAATCTCCATTTTCAGAAAGAATGAATTTCAGTTCGGTAGGTTGAAAATAGATATGATTTCATAACTTCAGCTTTAATTTTGGTCCTGATTAACTAAGGGATAACCGGGCTTCTCTAAATTCAATAGACAGACTTATAAGCTTATCTGTGCATGTGCTGCAAGGGTTCCATTAAATTGGTTTTTAGAGCATTACCCAAAACCAATTCACTGTGAAGCCATTACTCAAGTCACAACAGATATGCTCAGTCAAAACAAATGTAAAACATTTATTGAACTAAAGGGTACACTACAGAATGAAGTTTGTGACAAAGTTGTGTATAACACCATAAATAGAAAATTAACCAAACCTTTTATATGGTCAGAATGAGAGTGATATATAAATTCAAAATGCAAATGCTGCCCGTACACCAAATTCAAAATGCCACTGCTAAGAATGAGAGTGATAACCAAACCTTGTTTATTTTATTTGTTAATGAAATTATAATTATACAGCACAATGTTCGCTGTTGTAAATTTTGTAACTGGAGTAAGATGATATCAACTTTTAAATAAATGAAGCCATACACCAAATTATGACAGGAAATTTTTTAGGAGGGTTGAGTTCCATAAGAAGAAGTACCAATTGTAAAGGATGTTTTAATTTGATTCCTGTTATATTCTGATTCACTAGTAAAAGTAAAAGTAAAAAGAAAATAACACACTAACTAACCTCTCCTTAGCTTAGTCTGCCCGGTCACAGCTGCTGGCTTTTTATC
The DNA here is from genome assembly GCA_964058825.1 of Carex arenaria. Taxonomy (NCBI): domain Eukaryota; kingdom Viridiplantae; phylum Streptophyta; class Magnoliopsida; order Poales; family Cyperaceae; genus Carex; species Carex arenaria. The sequence continues at coordinate 153,723 of CAXKVW010000580.1, read as the reverse complement.
GGCAGCAGGTGCAACCTCAGATACTGGCACATTTTCCTCGGGGGGTAAGAGCACCGCATCAATTCCCTGCACAGAAATCCTTCCATCGGTATAGATATCCGGGTCAAACAGGTAAGCAGATCCCTCGCCCGACCCAAACTTGACCGACCCATCCGCCTCCCTTGCCACCACCTTGTGTGGCAACCTTAGAGTGTCATACTTTATCTTACCAAACCGCCTCACAGCATTGTACATGCTCTCCTCTGTCTGGTACTCTGGAATCATATGGTAGTACATTATCTGCTCTGGTGCACCCGGCTCACTCAACTGATCCGTTGTCAATTTTGCCATAGCCTCATCATTAGGTGCTAAAACAGTTAGAACATAACCCTCTGAGACAAGTCGTCCCATTTCAGTAGCTAATGAGGTGAGATTCACCAAAATGTCGGCCAATTCATTGTAACCACCGTATAACACGAGGGTTTGGATGAAATCTTTCACTTGGTTATGACCATCAAAGTGGTGCTTCCCGGATCCCGGTCCCGGTGCGGGTGCCGGGGCAAGATTTGGGCCTGGTGCCATTGCATCATAAATTGGTAACACTGGAGGAGCACCAAGTGGAACAGGAGGTGCTGGTTTTTTCAATCGATGGGTCCGGGGATCCACCTCTGGTGCCCCAGTTGGAAGCACAGCAGATATATCGGCTAGGCTTCTTCGCCGGTTGAAGTCTTGTTGTACCGACCGTGGTATCAGAAGCCGGTCAATCCCATGGATGACACCATCGGGACGTTGGATTACATTTACATTTGAGTCTGAAATTGAAATTGAAATTGAAACAGTAGGAAGAGGAAGTTGAAGGTGTTCACCGGTGAGAGTGAGATAGGAACCGGTTGAATGCGGAGAGTGAAGGCGGGTTGGGATAATGTGGTAGAGAAGGAGAGACTGGAGAGAAGGGAGGTTGCGTGGTTCAAGTAAGAAGCGCTTGAATTGTGGATCCACAAGTCGATCTATGGCTTCATTAGTTGGAGCAAGGATTGTTATGTTGTGACGACCAACAGCATCTTCTAGAGTTTGTAAGAGGAGAGCTTTCTCGACTAGCTCAGCAAGCTCAGTGTAATGTGAGTCAAGTAAAGCTACCAGAACAGAGTTGGAGTTTATACCTCCGCTGGCGCTGGTACTGGTACCGGTACCGGTACCGGTAGAGGAGGAGGGCAATGGCAATGCGGTGGAGAGAAAGAGAAGAAGAAGTAAGGCAACAGTAGCATAGATCTGACAACAATCCATGGCGCTAGCTGCAATTGAGTCGATCGATGGAATTACGGCGATTGGGACTTATCAGGATTCATCTCTGTCTTTGGCTTTGACCTCAAGCACAAGCACAAGCACAGCTGCTCAACAAGTGTGATTGTTGCTTGGAGTCGCAGAATAGCATCGCACTACCGAAAAGAATCCCCACCGACAGCCACACTGCTCTACTGCTCCAGGACATTTTCGTAAATTCATATAAGAATTCTACTACCCTCTACCCACCACTATACGCGCATTACAGTTCACTCGCCAGTGGACCCCGCCCTGTTATATTAATTACCACATCATGGCCCGCTTTCCCACAAATTAACGATTCAGCTTACTTTTTTTTCTTTTATTTTTTTCTAATCTGCCCCCCACACCCCCCCCCCCCCCCCCCCCCCCCCCCCTCAATTTCCGTAAATCTGAAACAAGGCCAGAATGAGAAAGGCCGGTTTTCCGCAGTTCAACTGTAGGACACCTCACCTGTAAAGCAAAACTTCCCTCATCACCGTCCGTATATAAAAGCGGTAACACGTGGTGGACTGACGGTGTAAGTGACACTGTGACAGGCTGTGTTTGGGTTGCAGGGTTGGGTTGGGTTTGGGATTTATTTGTCTGTTGATATGGAGTGGATCGATTGTACGTATTTCTATATTGTCCTTCTTGTGGCTCCCATTACCATACTGATATTAATAATTAATATATTATTTGCTTGTTTCGCTTTCCTAGTAAAGTATCAAGTTGATACAGAGATAGCCTTGTATGTTTGGCAACACTAAATCTAACGCTTTCCCAGACTAGATGTATCTATCTCGTGATCTAATGGGACACTGGGTCCACGGGATAACGGGAGGAATGAGGATGATGAGGTGAAATCACGGTTTTAGCCTAAGGCATACAGCTGTTCCCGGTGTCTCCTATAAGGATACAAATACAATTGTGTTGTGGGTCCCATTTGTCATCCTTTGTGGCTTCTAACTTCTAAGGGAACTTGATGTGGGGCCGGGCGTCCTTAAACTATAAACTATTTGATGAATGAACTGACGAATATACCCTTTTGGTCAAATTATACAAATGATGACTTGCAATGTGTAAATTTCGGCCTAGTGTCAACGTGACAAAGTCAATTGGCGACGAATTCTATTTCTTAATAAAATAGGTTCAAAGTTTTCACTTTTTTTTTTTTTTTTCCCTACTTGATACAAGTTCGCGTTGATTTTCTCGGAGCAGTTTCTTCTTTCTTCGAGTAATTAATTTCCCCATGTTTCGAAACTAATATTTTCTTTGTCATTTTCTATGATTTTTTCAAAAGTGTTTCTAATTTAATTTAATTTCCACATGTTTGGTATTTGGTTCACGACTTGTGCTTACTTTAGATATTCTATAAACCTAATAACTGTGTATTTTACACAGAATACAAACAAGTTGTCAATTGATGATTTTTTTAAAAATAGAATCAAATTTAATATTTTTTAACGAAACATGCACCAGTAATTTAGATTCTAGAAAAAAAGACTCCACCGATTTTGCAGATCGATGGAGACACATAGACGTTTGCTAAGTAAAAGTCAAACAATTTATTTCCTTGATGTAATCCATAATATAATATTTCACGGAAATATATAGAAAAAATAATTTTCAGTTTTTCACCAATAATTCTTCATATACAATTTATGAAAATTATTTAATGGAAATAGACAGTTGCTATTTTTTGACGTTTTAAAAGAGTAATCATTAGACGGCTATACATACTTTGTTTTCATTTGATTTGAGGAAGTAGATTGTAGATCGTCGGTGGCATTAATTATTCGCATAATATAATCAATTATATTATAAATATGAAAGCTTGATCAGCATAATTATTATAGATGTTAATGTTCCCACCGATTCTTAATTTAATTATGAGATTTGAATTGCATTGTGATAGTCAATTAGTCATAGTCATGATTTTGATACCTCTTAAGTCTTAATGCATGCATGATGCATATTCAAATTAATTAGAGATATGGTTAGACATTGCATCTTGAAAATGAACACCAAATACCAATTTGCATCAAGGCCCATGGACTTGTCATTTTCAGCCCAGTCCAAATCCAATACAAAAACAAAAACTGCCAAACTCGCCTAGATGTAGAGAAGGAAATTTGTCACGGCGTGACTAGTCACGTCACGTCACGTTAACGTCACGTCACGTCACGTGTGTCGATTACGTGACGTGACTCGCGTGACGCGTGACGTGATCATTCGCGTGACGTGACCACATTCTAGTAAAAATATACGTCACGTCACGTCACGCGAACCAGTCACGTCACGTCATGTCACGTGATCACGTTACGTCACGTCACGGTATGAAACATAGAGTATCCAACTTTTTTTATATATATAGAGTATTCAGATTTTTATTATAGTGTAAGTTCGGTGATATTAGTACTAATATAGTACTGATTTTTATTTTCTTTAGTTTAGTCTAATGAATGTTTGTAATTTGAATTTTTAAAGTAATGTCAGATGCAACATTTTCTAAAAAAAATAATCTTTACAATATTATTTACTTATTTTAGAATTTTTTATAACTTTTTCCTAAATTTTCAACAATTTAAATTAAAATATTAAAAAAATTGACATGACTAATTTACGTCACGACACGTCACGTCATGTGTGATCACGTCACGTACGGTCACGGCGTGACTACGCGTGACGTGACCATTCGCGTGACGTGATCCTCCGCCACCATTTTGGTCACGTCACGTCACGTCACGTGAAAAAAAAAATTGATCACGTCACGTCACGTCACGTGACTAAATCACGGCGTGTTTGTCACGTCACGTCACGGCGTGTCACGTATTTCCTTCTCTACCTAGATGCATTGTCTCCACTCTCCATGGGCTTCTTTTTATTTTATTTTATTTTATCATCGACTCTGCCTTTTAATTTTCTAATAACAAAATTTCTAAAATTTGCATGTAAAAATAAAGGAAAAATTGTGAAAATGCCACTCCAAAATCTTCAAATTGTAAAAATGCCACTCCAAACTTTGAAATTGTCAAAATGCCACTCCAAACTTCATTAATTTGTTAAAATGCCACTCTAAATAATTAATGACTAAAATGCCCTCGCTCGTCCATCTCCGCCTCTTGCGACGGGCGAAGGGAATTATGCCCGGAAACTGCTTCTTGCGCCTCTTGCGAATGGTGAGGGTCAGGTCGGTGGAGGGTGCAGGAGGAGGCGGCGAAGGGGCAGAGGCGAAGATGAACGAGCGAGGGTATTTTAGTCATTAATTATTTGAAGTGGCATTTTCACAATTTGAAGGTTTTGGAGTGGCATTTTCACAATTTCCCCAAAAATAAAACACTTAGATGTAATCAATATTATTTTCTCTACATGCACATAAAAATTATCACTTTTTGATTTCAGTTTTATATGAATTAGTAATCTGAAAAATCAATGTTCATAATTTATCCACATTGGTGTATTTTTACAAACTCTTGATATTAATCAAAACAAAATTGAAATGTCGTGATTTTTATATGTACATAGAGAAAATGTATATCTAACAATTTTAGTTTCACATTTAAGTTTTAAGTTATTGTAGTTCTAAAAATAGAGGCATGATGAAAGCACAAAAAATAGAAATATTTGAACCTTATTTGTCATATTACCATGGTTGGAACATATTTAATTTTATTTTATTTTCAAATTTTATATTTCAAACTTATTTTTCAAGATAATCAAGGTTCATTATGATTAATCAAGTTCTAAATCTGACTTATTCCTAACAAAAACAGTTGGATTGGCCGGATTAAATTTACACAGCTAGACTAATCACATTTTTTTCATTTCACTTTTAGCAAAAAAAAATATGATGAAATATCACATTCTTATGATGTTAAGTCATTTGTTAGGTATGATACTGATGCAAAAACGACAAAAATAATGCATGTATATAACTTTCGCAATTCATTATGGATGAATATTATTAGCATTTCAGTAGAAAATGGTAAAGATAAAAAAAATATACACCCTATATGTGATATTGGAGGAAATTGAGATATTTAGAAGTTGCGAAAACTTGTTACTTATTATATAATATGGATTATAAGTTATAATCTCATATGTGTTTTCATAATAAAATTTACGGTAGTTATCTATATTATCAAGAGTTTATTTATATATATGTGGGAATATTGTTGCTTAACAATTGAAAAATTGTTATTACCGTGAAAGAATACCTCTAAAGTTTTTGTTATTTCGTCCTCCTCAAAACTAGTAATATTAATAAAAGTGTTATTATCAAAACTTAATAAGATATTTTTTTTATTTCAAAGATTTACTAATAATCTCGTAAATTAAATTCCATCTAGTTGGACAGTCTAGAGTCAAATCCTATTAGATGGTTAATGAAATTAATTGTCATTAAAAATTTGGAGTCTCGAGCTACTAGAAGATATATCCCGTGTTAGCTTTCTAATTTTGTATTAGCTTTACAATTTTATACAAATCTGGCTAAATAAGATTCATATTATTTTGCATCACTAGATTTGAAACGTGGGAAGCATATCTCATGTGCATGAGTTTCTTATTATATTATTGTTCATGAAACAATTGTATGAAGTAATTGTGAAAATTTTATCATTCAACTTTTAACTAATTAAAATTTTATTAACTAAATTTACATCCTCCTCACCTGAATAAGGTAGTTGTTCAAAAGAAATAATTATTTCAAAATAAGTGATGCTATTATCAATATAATGTGCTGGTAGACACAAATATTCTAAATTCGCGCTTAAATTCCAGATATCACTCGTGCAAGACGTGTGAATTCAATGCTTCCAATTTTTTCAATGATATCTCCATTATTGTTTGAATACTCCTGTGCAAGTTATTTCTAAAAGTGTGACGTCTAGTAACATTTGCTCAAATCTAATTGATTTTATAGACAGTTTTCAAAAGTTTTATTTGTCTTATAAATTAGAATAAATATGGGGCTTTTGCAGTTTTTGGTTGGGAAAAAACAAGATGTAATATGTAATATGTAATATGAGAATACACTGAATTCCACAAAGTAAAAAGGTTCTTGCAACCTTTCAATTATTGCCAAGGACTTCTAATTTGTTTTTTCATAGAAGGGTAGTCACATTACTATTGCAATCAGACATGTATTTATTATGTTTAGTGCTCGATATGATACTGGCTTTTGTTGTAGTTCATATTGGTTCATAATTTTCAGATTTTCTGTACACATCAATATCCGTGTCTGTACTATATAGATAGATCATCAGTTCATCACAATACATGTTGCAAAATGTTGTCATTCTTGTATTTGTCTTTTTCCTTTATAAGAAACAAGACAGTTTTGTGCGCATGCTGCTTTAAGAGCTACTAGGCCCATGGACTGTTTGTTCATTTCAGCCCAGTTTATATCCATTAGAAAAACTGCCGAGTTTTTCTTACCTAGTTTCATCATCTCATGCTGCTTCCTTTTTTGAGCAAAACAGCCGTCTAACAATTTCATATTAACAAAAACATTTCAATTTTATTTGAGTTTCAAACCACAATGAAAAAGTGGTGCAAAACACACAAGTACGTACACAACATACAGAAACACTATTTTCATTACAACTATTACACTTACAAACCCTGTAGTAGTAGCACCACCTAGATGCTATACCCACTTGATATAGACACTTCAGTGTCTTGTTTTTTCCTATTCTTAATTTGCAATTCATGTTCTCATATTCTGATATTTATCATGCACCATCCACACTGTCATTATCAATTACTTCATGAATCTCCAACTTCTCCATGCAAAAATTACCAATTACTCCAATCCAACTTATTATTAATATTATAATAAAAGAAAAAGAACCAACTAATTATATTTTTAGAATAATTATTTAAAAAAATAGCAAATAAACTGATTAGAGCTCCTTTTTTTTGTAACTAATAGTTAAACTAAGGTAGATGAAGCAACCCATGAATGAATACATGATGAGTCATGACACATGCATCCTTAATTAATTATAAGCACATGATGAAGTGCTATTGTAGCTTACATTGAGACACACGTAGCTCTCTCGGCAATTAAGCATAAATACATTTATTTTTATGTGCCCTACCAAACAAATTAGAACCGTGCACATCACTTGAACCCATTTCCCATATTACTTCCTGTACAACCCTTTTCTTGCAAATTTGTGTTTTCTTATAATCATTATTGCAAGACGTTATTACTTGAGTTTATTATCTATTCCTTTTTTAAGAAAAGAAAAAAGAGAGATGACAATGTTGACATGCATGTAACATGGTTGATGTTGATATATGTAGAGCCGAGTCATGCGGAGACAGTCTCTCCTTGGATTGTGGCAGGATTAGAAAATCTATAAAGCAACCGAAAATAACACTTTCTCATATCTGCAGTCCACTAAAAAGTTACGACTATAACCCTCCAATTTGAGATTATTGTTCCAAGTACAAATTATCACAAAAATTCTTTTCTATATCCCTTTTCTAAGTTCATCAAGTTTCTACGTGAACTCAACTCTAAAGTTTATTATAATGGCTTCAAACGGGGAGAGGAGGGTGTCCGATGCCCATCGGACCAGAACAGTGTTCAGTGGGTGGTTTATACCGTCCGATCTACTTCAAGATCTGTACGCACGGATATTAAAGTGATGCGCACAGATCTTGAAGTGAATCGGACGGTATAAACCACCCATCGAACAGACTCTGGTCCGATGGGCATCGGACACCCCCCTTTTCCCTTCAAACGACGAGTTCAAATTGTTGAAATTCTTCTACTTTACGAGTAATGCGTCTACATGTAAAAATTTAAAAGTTTCGAATTAATTGAGTACAAAGTTAAGTGATCAAAATTAGAAGGCTTATAAATTAAGTTTAGTGCATTCATTTTTTTAGATACCTTTTAACCACTTGACTTTATACAAAATTAATTTAAAATTTTAATTTTTTTTGAATGTAAACGCATTATTCGTAAGATAGAAGGATTTCAACTGTTTGAATTTGTTATTTAAAGTCAATTCGATAGATTTTAGAGTCGAGTTCACAAAAACACTTGATAAACTTGGGAATACTGGACCCGAGTTCTACTCGGTGTCTTTCTTCTTCTTTTCTTCTCTTTCTTGCCAAGTACAAGATCCACTTTGAACCACAAGTTATGTACCAATTGGAAAAACATTGTCTTGGATGAAAAAAAAAATCATTTTACGTCAGATGACTACCTGTTTCAAAAAATAATTTTCTTTTTATTAAAAATATTAAAAAAAAATTCCGAGCAATATTTAAATGTATGATGGAACATAGCATTTTATTTTGTTTTCCCTTTAGCCACTCTAGCAAAAATTCCGGAGAATCAATTAATGAGAATTCAAACAATTTTTATGAAAAGCAATGGATAGTAAAGTACTATATATGCAATTGTGCATCCATATATAATAATAGTACGATCGATCTATTAAAATAATATCTTAAAACTATATCTAGAGAGACAAATTAAAGGAAAATGCTGGATAACAAAATTTGACCCCATTTGCTACATAATCGATTTACATCATAGATTATGCAATAATAATTACCTCACAATTTATTATAATTAAATTTTGAATAAATTTATGGTTGTGTTAAACAACTTAAAACATTTTTAAATATATCTTTCATCAGTACACTTTTTTTTTCCCAAAATTATAGTACCAAATATATATTTATTGGATTTAATAATAGTTTGATAATTACATTTTGAGTAAATATGTGGTCGAGATATGGTTTAATATTTGAAAAAAAAAACAATATTTTCATTTTCCGAAAAATTGGATTTTTAATTTGTAAAAAAAATCCAGGACCAGTCCTGAGAAATTAATATGAGAAAGAAAGGAAGAATTGATGAAAACAAAGTTCAGTAACACTGTGCAATCATAATTATTTTGCAGGAAGCCATGCATTCATGCTTATCTCCAAGATGAGGTTCATGAGGAGCAAGTAGAAATGAAATGAAAGAGGTTCATTTTTTATTTTATTTTTTCCAGTAGAAAGTTAGGAATACCGAACCTCCTTAATTTGTTGTGGGACCAATCAACGACCTCTTCAATCTTCATATACCTCATACTAAATCTTTTCTCCAATTTCAGCAATAATGGAGATATGTATGTCGCATTATTTGATTCTCATGTGCTATCTTTCAACATTTATTAATTAATATATAGAGCTGAAACAGAAATTTAATGTCATTAATTATTATTATTATTATTATTATTATTATTATTATTATTATTATTATTATTATTATATATATCGTATGTCTTAGTAATTAAAACAGATGAGTTTTGATTACAAATTATATTCTGAGGTTGTCTAACTGGTGTCTCAAGTTTGGTTACAAATGGAGGGAGGGAAACAGTGAGGTACAGTGAGGTTGCACACCTGCTCTACAAAGAGAAAAGTTGAAAACAATATGGAGTCTGAATTCATTTAGCAAAATGGTTGTGTACACTGTACAGTCAAGCTAGTTACTTCTTACATGCTATGCTCACGTCCAAGCAACACTCAATTCATTTAGCAAAATCGTATCGTTGCAGAAATGTTCATCATGTTATAAATCACTCACATGTCAGACCCATCAATCATCTAATTCTATTATATTTTAGAGACCATAGTAACAATACTCACGAGTAAAACGCAATTAATTCGTTTTTTTGCTATATCTGAACCAAACTCCGAATAAAATGCGTATAAAATGCGAATTATTTCCGAATTATATCCGAATCACGAATTTTTGACTCTGCCGGACGGAACCTGAACTTTTGATTTGTCACTATGTTAGAGAGCAGCAGCGTGACTCGTTACATGGCCTGTTACAGGAAATTAATATGTAAACGAGTCAGTCAATGGTTTGCTTTGACATTCTTTTATGAACGTCAGTTACTTTGTGGCACCTATTTATGAATAAAGCGGTGTATGTCTCTGGTAGCAGTAGGAAACGGCAAGCTACACGCATAGTTATACAGGTTGATGCTGCAGAAGAACCAATATCCTTAGCGGATGGATATTGGATATTTGGATGTGATGCCAATGTAATATATAGATTAAAAAATAAGTGGAGAGAGAGAGAGAGATTCAGTTAGGATTCATTTAACTGAAGCATTATAAGCCCCCAATTTATTTGTTCACCAACTTAATTACCTCCTCTACTATTACTCTATATACATCCTATGTGAACTATCTTTTGTTATTATTATTATTTTGTGATTTACAGAGGCACAGTTCAAAATTTTCTGTTAGAAATATTTGAAGCACCTGTTATGTAAATTGTCTGCTACACACATAGTTATACAGGTTGATGCGGCAGAAGAACCATGGTAAGATTGCACATATGACATATCCATCCATATTGACATGTCATAGTGTCATCTGTCATGTCATGCATAGATTAAACAAATTAGAGAGATTCAGTTGGGATTTTTTGCCTTTAACTGAAACATTATAAGCTAAGAATTTGTTCACCAACTTAATTACCTCTCTATCTTATCTTATCTATACGTGCTTCTCTTCTTTGGATTATTTAATTTAATTCTATTCATTAATGTCATTTTCTACGAGTTTTTTTTTAATGATATTAAAAAAATATTCCCAGAAATTTCTTATAATTAGTCAGAATAAATGAAAAAAAATCTTGGTTGAACAAAAATACAATGAGCTTTACCATCTGCATTAGGAGTGAAAACAGAGCAGATAGTGGTAAAACCATATCATATATTTCTTTTCTTTTTTTTTTTCTGAATACGGATACAGAGTGGATATCAGATATATTAAACGGATACAGATACGGATCCATATCAGTTCATATATTTATTAAAATAAATAAATAATATTAAATTTTATAATATTTATCTAATTATAATGATGAATAACATAACTTTTTCATAAGATATATTAAAATATTTGGTATATATCTACTATTCGGATAATTAAAATGTAAAACCATATCAGTATCCTTATTCACACGGATATTCGGATATCGGATATCGGATATCCATATCTAAGTTTTCAAATACAGATTAGATATTATCCATACCGTTTTCACCCCTAATCTGCATTCATAATTTTCTATTTATGGTGTTATAAAGCAATAAAGGTGGCGCAATTTCAGCGTGGTTTTTAGTTTTTTCTTTTAAATTTCTTCTTAAGCAATTCAAGGTTTTCAAAATTTTTCTGAAGCATCTGTTATATAATTTTGAACACAACAAGATAAAGTGTTTGGCCATCTTAGTTGATGGTATAAGTATAAATTTATTCTTTTCACACTATTTTTATTCTCTCTTCCTGAAATTGAAAATTTATACACCATATAAATTATTTTGGGTTCTCTCCTGTGCACGTAGGAGTGAAAACAGAGAGCGAGCGGACAATGGTAAAATTATATCTATATATATATATATATATATATATATTTTTTTTTTTCAAATACGAATACAGAGCGAGCGGACAATGGTAAAATTATATCTATATATATATATATATATTTTTTTTTTCAAATACGAATACAGAGTGAATATCAGACACATCAGGCGGATACGGATACGAGTCCAAGTCAGATTGGATATTTATTAAAATAATATAAAAAATATAAAAATATTAAAGTTCTAATATTATAATTTTTTCATAATATATATTAAAATATATGATATATATCTACTATTCAAATATATATAATTGAAGCGTAAAATCATATTATGATATTAGTATCCTTATTCACACAGATATTCAGATATCAGATATCCACAGGATCGGATATTATTCGTACCGTTTTTACCCCTAAATTTACATGCACATTTTTTTTTGGTACAGAAACAAATTCGGTGGAGTGGTCAAATCTAATAATTAATTAAGAAAGTAACATGTGTTCTCACGGATAAGCATTCGAAACGGCCCGAACCTTAACTTTTGCTTTGAAATGTTGTGCCCTTAATTAAATTGGTACATTTTTTTTCTCAGAGATAGTTCCGTATACAACTCTTTTGTGAAATAGTAAAAATAAAATAAAATCATAAAAAATTCGGAATTCGATTTTTTTTTTTTAAATATTCATGTAGCAATTTTACCTTCTTTTATGAAATAGTTATTTCGTTTTATGGAACAGAGATGGATTAAGTATCAATTTTGCACTATTGGCGAGTGATTTGATCATCAATTAAATATTGGCAAAAGTAAATAATTAATATTTTGAATTGTTCATGAATGATAATTTTCAGGTTATATAAATTTTGATAAAGGGAATGTTTAAGTCATAAATATTTGATTAATATAAACTACGAGGATAAATGGACAAGTTTTATTACCACTTTACAAGGGATAAGAATTATCCTCTTATCCCTTCACTTTGTGCCCTTGACTGATACATATTTTAATTAAGAGAACTAAAGCCAATTTCGATAGATGTTGATACCTCCCTATTTTGTCTAGATTACGACACTGATTTGTACCAAAACCTGTCTTTAAAGCCTACAAATATGGATCTTTTTACTTAATTATCATTAGAATATGATACTGCTATGTTTTGTTTGTTGTTTTGCAGGAAATGGGCGAAATTATGGGTCTGATACCTCTCCATACGGTTCGTATAGGTCTCCATACGGCCCGTACAAGATCAGCCCAACTACACAGAAGGTTCCACATCAGAGGCAACAATTCTTCAAGACAAAGCACAGATATACGGTCCGTACATAATTGTGTACGGACCGTACAAGCAGTTACGGAAACCCAGGCTGGATTTGGAAACAGAGACAGCTGGGAGCCCGAAAAGGCACCTTTTTAATTGGAGATTTCGGGCATTAAAGAGGGTATCCTGAGACAGAAAAATAGAATCTGGTTATCCTTGGAACACTTGGTTACTTGGAGAGAAAGACACAACTTGTAGAAGAAGAAGAGGAGGAGAAACTTGATTTTGACGCCGATTCTTCCGATTTTTTATTGTTTTGTCATGAACTCCTTTATCTCTTGTGTTTTCTGTTATTGTATGAATATGATTGGCTAAACTTTAAGTTTCTAGGGTTAAGATGTAGTTTCTAATTTAGTTTTGCTTGCATGTTACTTGGATTATGTGTTGAATATTGTGTTTTTACTTTGTTGAGTAGTATTTCGATTGCTTTATTTGTGCTTGCTTGAATTTGATTAGTTATCCCGTTAGATGAATGCGCACATCCAATTGTTAGGAGCCAAGTCTATGATATTTAATACAACCGAATAAAGTATATGAAGTAGGTTTGTGACTCGAAAGGTGAAACCAAGGAGTACCCGAAAGGCGAAACTTTTCTCGAGGCGAAAGTCCTTGAATACTTTTAGTAAACCAACAAGTAACTTAGATAAATTAGGCCAAAAAGCGAAAGTTGAGGTTTAACGCATCTAAGAGGGGAGTAGTTGAGTCCGGTAATCGGATTCTAAGCCAAAATTGCGACAGCTGAGGTTAGGAACTTAGATCTGGTCGATAGAAACTCTAGACATTAGTATCAACACAGAAACAGTGACTGCAACATTAACTCGGGGGTCCAGACAGATCGTATAAGGCTCTATACGGGCCGTATGCCTCGGGGCTAAATAGAAATGAAATCTGAAACCCTGGAAACACCTTTTTATTAATTGAAAATAACTTTAAATCTTCTTTTATTGTCTTTAATATTGTTATTTCTCAGTAGAATTGTTATAACAAAACCAAACCACCTTTTTCTCACTTCTAGAATTTTAGTCGATTTAAGTAGAGTCTGGTCGTTTTCTTACCGTCCATGTGGATACAATACCCTTCTAAACCTGACATTAGTTGTATGCTTGCAACCTATATTTGGTATTTTAGGTATTTAAAATCCTACACACATTCGAGTGAACAGATGTTCAAGCCGTATTTTTAATGACTTTAGAGTATATGAATAAATTCTGAACATTAATTTTCCAGAGTTATATAAAATCAAAATAAAAAATAATGTTTTTTTTATATATGTAAAGGAAGTAGTGTAGATTACATCTAACTTTTTTAGTTTGACATATAAACTTACAAATTTTGTTATTAAAAAATTAAAGAGCAGAGGCACAAAAAATGAAGGTATTTAAACCTTGAGTAAAGATTTTGTCCCCCGTCATTTGGTCCCCTAAATGTCTCCCTAACTAACTTATCCATAAAGTACAATGGGAACCACTAACTAATTGGGGGGAAACAATAATTACTTGGGGAACCACTTAAATTTGAAAAAAAAATTACAACTGGTGCGCACATGTATAAACACTTATGCGCGCAAGTATTCCTATATAATATATCAAGTATTCATACCTAAGATATTAAGTATTTAAACAAAAAAATGGACATCAACTTTCTTTTCTCCATAGTCACACACTCATCTTTTACATGTTTTTAGAAGTGGTTTTTTTCTCTCCGTTTAATCTAATTAATATAACGATCTGCGAGGAATTTTGCAAATCTAAAACCACGAATGTTTTCTACGTAATTTTCTCTTTCAAATGAGATCCATGATGAAGTACTTTCGGGTTCTTCGTCGTTCAAGTACTCATACCTCGGCATGCAAGTATTCATATATTGTCGAGCAAGTATTTATATCTTGTAGTGTGAATACTTTCAATCTTATAGTGTGAATACTTATATTATTTTAGTAAGATTAATTTTATTGATTTTGTTATATATACTTCCAATGTTTAGTATGAATATTGTATATGCTCTAGTATGAATAATTTGCAATTTGAATATTTTATAGTAATGATACTTTGAAAGTTATATTATGAATATTTTATATGTTTTAGTATGAATACTTTTTAAGTTTTACTATGAATGCTTTTTAAAGTTTATTCATTTGTGTATTATTTTGTAGGATATGAGACCTACTATTTTATGAAATTATTTCCTGCACATGCAAGTTTGTTCTCTAAATAATTTGAAATAACAAATAGCTCTTTATTGAGTAAGTATTAATACTTGACAAGTTATGAATACTTGTTCGATGAGGTATGAATACTTGCATGCCGAGGTATAAGTACTTGAACGACGAAGAACCAGAAAGTACTTCATCATGAATCTCATTTGAAAGAGAAAATTACGTAGAAAATATTTGTGGTTTTAGATTTGCAAAATTCCTTGCGGATAGTTAGAAATATTGATTAAATTAAACGGAGAAAAAAAAACCCACTTCTAAAAACATGTAAAAGATGAGTGTGTGACTAGGGAGAAAAGAAAGTTGATGTCAAGTTTTTTGTTTAAATACTTAATATCTTATATATGAATACTTGCGCACATAAGTGTTCATACATGTGTGCACCAGTTGTAAATTTTTTCAAATTTAAGTGGTCTCCCAAGTAATTATTGTTTCCCCAGTTAGTTAGTGGTCCCATTGTACTTTATGAATAAGTTAGTTAGGGGGACATTTAGAAGATAGAATGGAGAGGACTATTAGTCGATCCCTTAAACCTTTGTCAAAATATAATACATTTAATCATAGTTTTAGAAAGGAAACAAAGAAGTTCATAATTTTTTTTTTAACTATTCAAGTATTATTTGTGAACTTTGTAAAACCTATGAATATATAAGTCGGATATAATATGGGTATCCGTAACTTTCAATCATTAATTTAATTCATCAGATATTTTTTGGAAACACTTTTAAAAAGGAATAATACCGATTATACTAAAAAGAAAATATTCGAAAATTCTTGGATGAGGAAAAGGAAAAAAAAGAAGTCTTTTATGAGATGATCAATAGTTCAATGTGCCATATCACAACTACCAATTTTAAAAATGCTCCATTTCAATTTTTGAGGCCTTCTTGAAGTTGGTTTTGTTGGAATTAAAATGTTTAAAAAGGTAAGGATGATTGAAATTGATTTTTGTACCATGAACATGTTCTCTTTTCAAATTTAACATCAACAACAAATTAAAAGCAAAAGCTCTGTTTAGTCATAATATTCCGCATTGAGGAGGACTAAAGTGTAAATAAGAAGTGATCCTTGGAGAATGATCCAAAACAAAACAAAACAAAACAAAACAAAACAAAACAAAGAGACTGTGTCTGTACTTGATTTCATTAAATTGTCACTTTTGTTGATTAGGAGAATTAATGCTCAACCGTTAATTACTCAATCCATATCATATTATTATCATATCTTTTTGTGTATCTCCACAAAATTTACTCATTACAAATTTACCATTCAATCAAATGAAATATAACAATAACAATAACAATTCCAATTCCAATTCCAATTCCTTCCACTGTACCAACTATCTTATGTGGGTCCCACGATTTAATACATGTACCAGAAAATACTTGACCCTATTCCAAATCTCTCTCTCTTTAATTAGAGAGCCTCTTTTCCCTCTCTCTCTCTCTCTCTCTCTCTCTCTCTTGAATTCATCCATGCGCTCTCTCTCACCGTTTCTCTTCTTTTGAGAATAACAGAGGCAGCCTAAACATATCTCTGAATGGTTTCGTACTAACAAAAAGCTGTTTTCTTCTCTTATCGCTTGTCACTGTTCCCCTCTCTTTCTTTCTCTCCCCAACCCATTTTCTTTTTCTTCTTCTTCTTCTTCTTCTTCTTTGTAATAGGAGGTTAATAGGAGGTATATGCTTCAATGGTTTTTATGTCCCAGTAATAAAGTTCTAAACTTTCTGACGAAGAAAACATAGGTGCGACTCACAAGAGAACAAACCCAAGGTACAAAGAATGGCTTCCCAAAGAGGTAAACTTTTTTTTTTTTTTTCATTTTGCCATTTTATAGTGTTACAGTGTTCTGGGATTTTTATGAAAGAAAAAATATTTTTGGTCCAAATTTTATTTCTATGAATAAATTTTCTTTGTTTTTTCCAGAGAGACTAGAGGATAAAACTGTGGATTTCTCCAGCACTGAAAAAGGTATTTTTGGGTTTTTATTGATGTAATGGATTATTTTTTTTTAGTGTATTTTTGTGTCATTTTCTCATATTTTTGCATTTTCTGGAAGCGTTTCTGAGTGATGTTTAGAGTGATTAATCGAAAATTCCACTTTTAGAGGACCAAAAGTGTAAAAAAAAAAAAAAATCTAGAGAATATCTGGTACATTCCTTCAATCATTAAAACCTCAGATATACCCTTGACAAGTCATACGCCTCTTAAATGTATTACTTATTTGATTTTCTAGCTGGCAGAGTGTCAAAGGTATAAAACTAAATAATTAAATTTTTAATACAACTCTTTATCTTCAAGCTATTAGTAGGTAGTTTACCAGTCAATTTCTGAGGAGTATGGCTGCAATTTTTTTACTAATAATTTATTATTTTTCACATAGCTCTAGGCTAGTCATGGAAATACTCTATTTGAGATGGGGCACATAAGAAATTAAAATAATAATAATAGTACTATGTTTCCAAGAATTTGTTTTCCAATTTTATATTAGAGACAATTTGATGTGTCCACTAAAGAATCATTAAGTAGTGTCATGTGCTCCATATTCTCCAAATGTAATGGAAAAAAGGGTTCGTGATATAAGAAGGCACTAAAAACAATTATTTTATAGCTTTCAAATTATATGCGTATTTTTTTAGGGGAACATATATATTTCTTTTTCGATAGGGCCGCGTGATATATTTTCTTATTCACATATTTCATATGGTCTTACGGATATTTCTGATTTTTAAAATGGGTTTCATGATTTTTAATGATTTGTACCAAGGAAAACTAAAAATAGTTTTTACTTTTATACTCCGGAAAAATGGAGAAAGAACATCTTGAACCAGATCATGACGAAGGTAATGCATCAAGTATTGGCACGGATCTCAGTGCCGGCATTGAGAATTTAACAGGATCAGAGAGTCCGAGTAAGTACTACAAGTAACCAAATAAATTAAAAGATTGAAGTTAATTAGTATAATTTTTGATGCATACTTTTGCAAAATATGAAATTATAAAGCAAAACTACACTGTACTAAAGAGCTATCTTTTTCTTTCTTCATTGGTTGAATACTATCTTGTTGTCCTCTAGAAAACTGTTTAATTGTTTATGTTTTTTTTTTTCTCGAGGAAAATGTTCTCTTTCTTGTAAATTCTGTTTAACCTTTCCCCCTCTCTTTAAGAGACAAGGTGATTTAACTTCTTATTAAAGATAAAACAAGCAGAAAATGGTGTTTTTCCTTAATATTTGGATAAATTTTCGCTGTTTTTCCAGAGATACTAGAGGTTAAAACCGTGGATTTCTCCAGCACTGAAGAAGGTACTTTTGGGTTTTTATTGATGTAATGGATTAAATTTGTTTTTAGTGTATTTTTGTGTCATTTTCTCATATTTTTGCATTTTCTGGAAGTGTTTCTGAGTGATGTTTAGAGTGATTAATCGAAAATCTCCACTTTTAGAGGACCAAAAGTGTAAAAAAAAATATAGGAAAAAGTGTCGCAGTATGTTTTCTAATTAAAGTTTCAATCTGAAAATGAATGACAAATGTTAAGAGAATATCTGGTACATTCCTTCAATCATTAAAATCTCAGATATACCCTTGAAAAGTCATACGCCTCTTAAATGTATTACTTATTTGATTTTCTAGCTGGCAGAGTGTCAAAGGTATAAAACTAAATAATTAAATTTTTAATAGAACTCTTTATCTTCAAGCTTTAGAGAGGTTTCTGGGTATTAGTAGGTAGTTTACCATTCAAATTTCTGAGGAGTATGGTTGTAATTTGTTATTAATAATTTATTATTTTTCACATAGCTCTAGGCTAGTCATGGAAATACTCTATTTGAGATGGAGCACATAAGAAATTATAATAATAATAATAGTACTATGTTTCCAATTTTATATTAGAGACAATTTGATATGTCCCCTAAAGAATCACTAAGTAGTGCCATGTGGTCCATATTCTCCAAATGTAATGGAAAAATCACTCATGATATAAGAATGCACTAAAAACTATTATTTTATAGCCTTCAAATTATATGCATATTTTTTTAGGGGGAACATATATATATATATTTTTTTGATAGGGCCGCGTGATATATTTTCTTATTCATATTGGAACAAAGGAGTTCTGCCCTTGTTGGAACGCTGTGTATTTCTATTTTTTTTTTATTAATCAGACGGGGTCTTTGTCAGTATTCACATATTTCATATGGTCTTATGGATATTTCTGATTTTTATAATGGTTTCATGATTTTTGATGATTTGTGAGGAACAAATGCAATTATACCGAGGAAAACTAAAAATAGTTTTTACTTTTATACTCAGGAAAAATGGAGAAAGAAAACCTTGAACCTGATCATGATGAAGTTAATGCATCAAGTATTGGCACGGATCTCGGTGCCGGCATTGAGAAGTTTACAGGATCAGAAAGTCCAAGTAAGTACTACAAGCAACCACATGAATTAAAAGATTGAAGTTAATTATTTTATTTTTTTGAGGAAAATGTTCTCTTTCTTTTAAATTTTGTTTTACTTTTCCACCTTTCTTTAAGAGAGGGTGTGATTCAATTTCTTATGAAAGATAAAAACTAGCAGAAAGCAGTATTTTCCCTTCATATTTGGAAAACATTTGTATGTTTTTCCTCTGTGTGATATCCGGGCCAAAACTTAATATCTTTTAACCTCAAAGTAAACCTGAGAGGAGGCCTCATGCAACTATACTCCAAATAAAAAACAAAAAATTATATTATGGATGTGATGCTGTTTATGGTCATGTTTACTCGCGCCATCTTGGATGAACCCTTTAACACCTGTTTTTTGTCCCAATTTTTGAATTCAGGTAGAGAATTGAAACAAGAAGATTCTGGTTCCGTTGAAGCCTCTCCAAAGGGGCCACTTGAGATAACCATAATGAGTAGCACGAGTTCTGATGCAGACACTGATCTTGATGCAGTCTCATCAATAGATCAAGCGATTGATTCACATAACTCAGGTTTGACAATTCGTTATATTCTAACTCGCATGCGGCATGTCTTAGTGTTTTGCACAATACTTGATCTTTCTAATTTTATTGTTCAAATTTTGATGTTTGATTTCTTTAACACCTGTTTTTTCTTCCTATTTTTTAATTCAGGGAGAGAAGCCAAACAAGAAGATTCTGGTTCCATTGAAGCCTCTCCAAAAGGGCCACTTGAGATAACCATGATAAGTAGCATGAATTCTGATGCAGACACTGATCTTGATGCAGTCTCGTCAATAGATCAAGCTATTGATTCGCATAACTCAGGTTTGACAATTCTTTATTAAGAAAATATTCTAACTGGCACCTCTTGGTGCTTACAGTACTTGATCTTTTTTTTTATAGTAATTTTTTTATGTTTGATTTGTGCCTACTAGGATGTTTTGTATTGCATTGTATGATGTAAAGCTTGCATCTTTTTAATTAAATTTGTGTGTAGAGAAAAAAGCACTAAATTTGTTAAATACCAAGCTTCCATTATTGCCCTTTATATAACTTAATTTCACTTCAATTTTTTCTCAAAGTGAATAATATCTTAGGTTTGTCTGTATGTCTAAATAACATATTATAGTACACTCTTACCCTCGTTGATTAATGATTTCTTTATGGTAAAATAAAAATATATAGTTATTATTATTGTACCCTTTATATACCTAGTGAAAGAAGAAGATCAAAGTTCTGAACTAGACCCAGATGAAAGCTCGTACCAATCTTCACCACAAGCAGTTCTTGAAACAACTGGTTCGAGCATCAGCACGGATTCTGATGCAAGTGGTATTGAATGGCAGAGTCTGAACCATAATGGTATTTTATCTTTTTTATTGTTGTTGGTATTTCCAATTTCTTAATTTTTTCACATCAAGTTATCCTATCTATTTCCAAAAAAAAAAAACCAACAGCGCATACTACAAGAGTATTTCCTCCAATTTATTAAAACATTTCTATACATTTGCTCTGTAAACAGAGAATGAAGCAACTCCCAAACCCGATGCCAATGCCACTCTTGACACATCAATTAGCACAGCAGATTCTGACACAGCAAATGCGGAGCAACTCCTCATCTCAAGACCTAGGCGAGCCCGAGATGCCTCTGGCCAATGGAGAAATTTGATAAGCGGCCTGATGCTGAGGAAGAAGAAACCAAAGTCAAAGTCAATGGTGCGTGCCGAGACGTTCCCCCCGACGACCCCAAAAAACCTGAAGTGGTGCTTGGAGCGTATGAAAAATGCGAGGGTGGAGAAGATGGCGGCAATAATGCCTGAGGAAAAGTTCAGGCCCTCTTGGAGGAGTTTTGATTATCAAGAGCTCGTTGATGCCACCGATGGGTTTAATGAAGGTACACTTTTTACTATTTATTTAATACTCATTCAATTTTTGTTTGCTCCATATGCAATTAAGAATCCTTAATACTGTTGAATGAGAGAAAAAGTATGGATACCTTTCCATATGCAATTAAGTATGAATTCTTAATACTGTTGCTTATCAGTATGGATACCTTTCTATTTAACAGTATCGTTTTGGAAAAAGTATTTTCTTTTGATAAAGCTGCTAACTTGTAAATACCAAAATGACAAACTCATACCGGAAATTTTTAAAATTTCTAAAGAATCCCAAACTTATAATAATTCCTGTTTGAAACTTGAACAGAAAATTTGCTGGGTAAAGGAGGCCATGCAGAGGTATACAAAGGCCGGCTTCCAGACGGACAACTGGTGGCAGTAAAAAGGTTGACCAATGGAAAAAACGAGGAAACTAGGATGGGTGATTTCTTATCGGAGTTGGGAATCATAGCACATGTCAACCACCCAAATGCTGCACAATTATTGGGTTTTAGTGCTGAAGGGGGACTTCTCATGGTTTTGAAATTTTCTCCTCATGGAAGCCTTGCCTCTCTTCTCCATGGTAATTAATTTAATTTTCTTCCATTTGGTCAAAACTACGTTATTATCTTTTAATTATCAAATATGACTGTGTGATTTGTTTTAATTTGCTGGTGATAACAAACGTTTATTTTTATTTTTTTCAGGTTCTAAGGAAGGCCTGGATTGGAAAATTAGGTATAACATTGCTGTAGGCATAGCTGAAGGTCTCCTTTATCTACACGAAGGATGCCACCGTCGCATTATCCACAGAGATATAAAAGCCTCAAATATACTCTTAACCGGAGACTACCAACCACAGGTACCAGGAATTCCACTTCCAATTTGATATTTCTTCGTTCATTGTGCTTAATTTTGTTGTTCCCTTGTTAATTCAGGCTTTCACTGGTTGAATCTTATTCCAAATGATATTTTGAGCAAAGTACCCAAGACTAGTGACTTTACCTCAACATTACTAGTACCGAGACCATATTGGTATTTTTCAAATGTATTCTCTGTGTGAATTTCGGATCGTATTAACACATATCTGTACGACTGTATGTATGTGTAGATATCTGATTTTGGACTCGCAAAATGGCTTCCAGACGAATGGCCTCACCATGTTGTTTTCCCCATTGAAGGCACCTTTGGGTACATTGAATTCAAATTTAATAATTTATTATTATTTTTGTTATTAATGATTCTTCTATCATGAAATCCCTTACAGAAAACATAACGAAAACATGTGTTTGCGTACTTTCACATTGTGGTACTAGAAAAATATTTTATATCTTTATTGATACAGTATGTGATAGTTCAGGTACTTGGCACCTGAGTATTTCATGCATGGGGTGATCAATGAGAAAACTGATGTATTTGCTTATGGCGTCATTTTGCTTGAGCTCATTACTGGTCGAAGAGCGGTTGATTCGTCTCGTCAAAGTCTTGTCATATGGGTACATTCCTATTTTAATACGTCATTCTGAGGCTTTTGCTTCCTCTTATGTGCTTTATACATTCCTATTTTAGTGCTTGCCAGCTTGAAAAGAAATTTGAGGTTTAAACCTTCTCTTTCCCATCTTCTAATGTAGGCAAAACCTTTGCTTGATCAAAACAAGGTGAAAGATCTGGTAGATCCGTCTCTAGAAAATGCGTATGATATGAAAGAAATGGTTCGCCTACTCATGGTGGCTTCCATGTGCATTCATCACACCTCCACTGCTCGCCCTAGGATGAACTCAGTAAGCCTTTAAAGAATGATAAAAAAAAAACTATATCTATTCAAATCTTATAGTACCACTCGGCCAGCATTGCTTATTTGCGTGGTACGCATAAAAAAATTTAAATTAAATTTAGCTTAAAGATTGAATGAAATTGACAGGTAGTGAGACTTTTAAAGGGGGAGGAAGAATCAGTGGAGTTCACGAGAGAAAAATGGAAGCCGAAAGTGACGAGCCCGCCAATTGTTGATGCTTGTGATGCCGATGATTACACATCATCGCGGTACCTCAATGATCTCAATCGGTACAAGCAGCTCGCTTTGGAGTGAGTAGCATTGCCAAATCTCCTCAAAATAGAGAAATTGTCAAGTCATTTTGTGAGCCAAGTTGAGTAGGTAGATAGAGATGAGCTTGTAGCTTGTATTTGTATATGAATGAGATTTGTGATGTTTCCGTGTGTGCTGTTGGGTTGGGTGTCTTAGAAGGCATCTTAAATTTTGTAAATATTCTTAAGAGAGAGAGGTTTTATTTTATCTGGTGCGAATTGCTTTGGGATGACAGTTTTGTTTAGAAAGCCCTTCTCTTCTCAATGCTTATATCGTATACTTTTAAGCATTTTTTTTTTATGTTTTATGATCAGCACGTATCTAAATGGAGATCGAACTGTTTAGAGGTAGAAATTTTAAATGAAGCATATGAACCAGACTCAATGTGTATTTATATTTTCTATTTGCACCAAAAATAATTTAGGACTTGTACGGCAGCTATGATGTATTTGTGTAAATTAAGAAATAAAAGCCAACTTTTTGGCAACTACTAGCAAAGAAAGCACGAATCTCAGTGCAAATAAATGGATGACACCTTTTCAGTTAAAAAATTGAGAAAAAAAGTGGACTGTTGAATCTACACAGTTATTAAACTGGTTCATGTAGTTGGATCCGAATTTGCTAAAATATGAGACCAATGAATAGTAGCCTTGAAATCCCTGCAATTTGAATCTAGCTGTTGAACTGTTTTGTGATGTGTGCAAGAAAAAACTAGTTTCGTGACGCGTTCTCGAAAAAAAATCGACCACTGGATTTGAAATGCGTTCACTGCTTTTGGAATCGTAGCGTCTTCCTTACTTCCTCTCTAGTCTCTACAGTCACCTAATTAAGTATCCAAATAAACCTCTTCTAGTCACCTAATTAAGTATCCAAGTAAACCTCTTCTTGATTAATAGTAGATTCTGAATCTGATTCAGACTCAGATTTTATTATTTCCCCTTTGAGTAGGCTTAATTAGAGGCATTGTTACTTGTCTTGAGAAGAAAAGAGTTCAATGTTTTCTTGAATTACAAAATAGTTATTAGTTTCTTTCTGATCGATCATTTCCAAAAGAAAAGACAACTAGAGACATAAATTAATATAGTTTGTTGGATATGTTTCACTCTTGTCTGTAGAGATAGATGGTAAAAATTATTAGCCAATTTTTAATGTATAAGGAGCACTCAATTAGCTCTGTTATTTGACTCAAGAAAGAAACTGAAATAAGAATGAAATTCATTTCATTAATTGCATCAGTTCTGTACAAAATCCTATATTACATTACAGGCCATTATTCTATTCTATACGGCCGTGACTGAGAAGCTCAAAAACATTGAAATCTTTAGGTTATGCAGATATACAACATAGATGTTTTGTTCCAACACCAACAGTCAACAGAGATGAGAAGATGGCATTTATTAGGATGTTGATGGACTGTTGTGCACGAATGAATCACAAATAAAGAAAGCTCTGTTGGTTCTGATTCTGATTCATTCGTGCACAGCAGTCCGTCAAGATCTCATAAATAAATAAATATATTTATAATTCATTAGGACCGATTCCTTGACGCCATCAGCTGATCAAACAAATAGGGATTGGGAATTTGGGAAAGTGATCAAGAACTGAAGATGAAAGTCAAAAGAAAGGCCTCAGCTCAGCAGCCGCTCAACCATAAAAACAAAATTTATGCTTCCTTCAATTTACAATTAGGGTGTCATTTCCAATGGGCTGGGCCTGGCCCCCAATTTATTTCTTTTTCTTTTTAGCATTAATTCCGGCGGGTGCTCGTTTTATGATTCACGCAAGTGCTCAACAGTCAACATATAATATTTATGTAGCTTTTTAAAACATTAATTCATGCTTATACTATCATATATAAGTATTATAGTTAGTTTCAATGCATGCTCCATATATAGTACCAGTTGTTTAACTACATAATTTCTAGTGTGTGTATATATATACAAAAATCGCTACAAGTTTTATACAAAGCCATTTCCAACTTGTAATTAATCACAATCTTTAGGGTTAGGTAGGGTTAAAATATATGTATGTACAAGTTATCACCCCAAATTTTTTTATTAGTTACCCATCATACATCATACCCAGGATTAACCTTTTGTTGAATATAAATTTGCCATAGCTCTTCAATTCAAGCATATCCTCTTTTACTACAGCTATAATCTCATTCTACAATCAGTCACAAAACCAATTAAGGGGATGATTACTGATTACTGATTACTAATTAGATTAGTATACCAATACCAATTGAAGAAATTGATTCATACAGAGATAATATCAAGTGGTTTCGGTGCATCCCGACCCAAATCCGAATCCGAAGTGGTTTGTACTTATGGCCGAGGCACAAGGGCATTTATGGGGATTTGGAAGAGGAGACGGTGGTAATAAGGGATGCCGATAGCCACGCATGAGTTAGTAAATGTGCAGCTCGAACAAATATAATTGCTGAGTATATATTTAGGGTAACCCTGCTTATCTCGGCTATTAACCAACCTATGGATTGCATACATGTTACAGCTGGTTTCTTTAATCAAATCTCTAGGCTGGCTAGATGATTAACACATACTGCCATGTCCTAGGCTACCTAGATGACTTGGCCGGCCCCACATGCAATTGCAATCTGTTTCTGTCAGAGAAGAAAGAATCAAACTCGATCATCAGATCCAGCAATTACCTTGTATGACTGCATTCAATTCTGCATTCTGTCTCAACAAGTTTGAAGCACAGTTAGCACATTCATTCAAATTTTCATTCCCTTTCAATTTCTAGCATATATATATATATACGCACCTTAATTGACAGAAACAAACAGCTGAATAAGAAACAGAACATCTAGAACAGTGATGTCAATTCAATTCTGACCTGAAGAGTCACTAAGAATTGAGTGCTTTATTTAGTTGTTCTTAATTATTTCACTAACCTAAATTTAGCCAGCAGTGGACGCTTACTGACGTCAAAAACAAAGTGATACTCGTATAAAAAGTAATCACACAACGGTATATAATTTGTCAAGCTAAATTACAGATGCATTAAGCAACAAATTCCTCAAAAACAAAAGCAAAAAAAAAAAAAATTAATCTTTGCCGTGCGTTGTAAGAAGCCACAGGCTTGCATGATAAACACCAAATTTTTACTACATCTTTAATATGGGACAACATTTAAAAAAGAAAAAGAAAAGAAATACAAACTAAACCCATGAAATAATACAGAACATGTACAAATGAAGATTGGCTCAACGGCCAGAAGGATTTCTATTCCAGGATAAGTAGTTGGGATCTCCAAGCTTCCTGCAAATTAAAGGGTAACAATAACATAGGAACAGTATTAATTTGTTGCAGTCTTTAAGTTGTAGAAGAGAAAGAGCAGTGGCAATAATCAAACAGAAACCTACCTAGGTTTGATGAGGTACAAGAGGGTAAAAAGCAAGGCAAGGACGAAACAGAATCCACCGACAGAGAGGTAAGCAAGGCCCAAAAAGTCATTTTTGCCCCCGAGCCAGCTGGCAGTTGAAAGAACAAGCTTCTTCTTGCCACCAAATTCATATGTATTGTAGTTGTTCTCCAAGTTGATAGTTATTGTATCATTTTCCTTCAAATCCACCTCTATTTTGCCCCACAGTTTTCTAAATGTTGGCAACGCAGCTGTACGCATCCACACTATCAAGTCCTCTTGTTTGCTCAGCTATCAGATATATATATACACATACATGTTTGTTATCAAATCATATGAAATGTTGAGAGAGAGAGAGAGAGAGAGAGAGTTGTAAAGCAAAGCAAAGCAAAACATACATACCGGCAGATTAGGATCCAATGTGCCTCCACCAATGAGGGTACCATTCTGAAAGTTTTTGGGGTAGACATCACTGCCAAATTTGTGGTCACGATCACTCTTCCAGGAGATGTGTTTCCTATTGACTGTTATGTTCTTTCCATCTCTGCTAAAGCTGTACGTATCATTGAAAAGACTCCATGCAATCAGTCCACATGGCACTATCGGCTTACCATCAGCAGTTGTTTTCTCAGGGTCACAGTAACTCGTTTCGTTTGACTCGTTTTTGTCTCTCAGCTGTTGGTCGTTTCGACTCTTCACATACCTTCTATGATTCTGATAGAAATTATCGAGCTGGTAATACACATAAATAGGCTGATTCATGTCCTTTGTAATCTACAAAAGAAAGAGAAAACAAAATGTAAGTCTACTGAAATAGGCAATATTACTTAATCTCTTCAGGTTTAAATTTCCAAAATAGATAAATCCATTAAATTACCTTAACTGTCCTTTTGCAATTTTTATCAGTAGCTCGATTTTGAATGTAAGCAAGTTTGTCATTTTTGCGAGTAACATTTGCTGGTAAACATACACTGTCGTACCGCTCTACAACTTCAACAACCTGTCAATTGAGAAACTAACCACTCAAGTAACATAAAGGACTTTGAATTCAATTTGAAGATAATTAGAATTAAGCAGTTGTTATATTTCTTTGTTTTAATATGAACAAAGAATGTTAATGTTAACATACATCTCTTGAAGCCAATAAAGACGCAACACCAATGGGGATGAAGATAACACCTACAATTGTAAATACTGAAATGACCTATACAATTAAAAAAAAAAACTATAAATTAGTTGGCTGTAATTATTACATTTTAAAGTAAAAAAAAGTAATAAATGAAGTGAATGTTGTTTTTTATTTGTACCCATTTTGGAGTAAGAATTGGTTTACAAGCTGGGAGTTCCTGCTGTGTAAATTTTGAATCTGTACAAGATTCAGCAAATAAAATATGTCAAATTGATTGCACATAACTAAAGACAGTATAAAAAAACCTAATGTACAATAGAGAGTGATAAAGAAGTTAAATCCAAAAATAGCAAGGCCTAATAATTACCAAAAATAATAATAAGATTGAAGTAAGTAAAGAAAGAAAGTATGTACACTTAGGTCTTCTGGAATTCCTTCTCAGATTGGCGGCTTCAGCAGATCCCGACGCCGAAGCAGCGGCACTGCTATTGCTATGGTTCATCGAGATTCTCTCTCTCCCTCTCCGATTCGATTGTTTAGTTGCAAGAGATCAAATAAAATGCTCAGATTGATTGATTGATTTTGGGTATTTTGACTCCTCTTTAAGAAAGAAAGAAAGAAAGAAGAGAAGTAAAGAGAGGAGAGGAGAGGAGATTGATTGGGCCGACGGAAACGACCAAAGACTCGATCCATCGAGGTCATTACAAGAAAATACCATCTACAACATCATACACCCGGTCTTCCATTTAATGCTAACATTTCCTTTTTAATATAATAATACGTCTTTGGCGAGGAAAGAAAACATAAATTGAAGTATTACGGTATACAGTACACCCAGCCTAGGTAGTAACTGCCCCTATATTTTTTCTAGACTAAGAAATGTCAACTAATGAAACGCGGACACAAAAGAGAAATTCAAGCCAACAAAAGAGAAGAGGAGAGAAATTCAGACCTGGCTGGCTGTTTTTTCTTTTTTTAATTTCTTCAGAATTAGCACTTAGAACATATAATAAAAAAATACAAAAGCTGGAGTTTAAATTTCTTTTTCAAAGTTTTAAATTTAATAATAATCACACGATGAAATGTGGACTTAGTACAATGGCACGAGTCCTCGTCTTTTTCCAGATAGAAGTATGTTCAATTCTCGAGAATAGCATCTAATAATCACACGATGTTTATTAATTGGAATTAAAAATAATTCACTGTGAATTTAAAAACGTTATTTTAATTTTTGCCAAATTTAAAAAAAAAAAAGGATTAGATTTTCAAAATCCATCTGTTTTTTTTTTGTCTTTTCAAATTTGATCAATTTCGATTCTCTGCTAATTATAAAGTTGTTTTATAGTCCAATAAAGTGAAATATTAATTGAGAAAAAAATAAAATTTTAAATAAGATAGTTTTATAAAAGACAATAAGATGCAAAAATACGCGCCTATTAATATTATATCTAGAAGTCTGATCAGTTGAAAATTGAAAATTTCATATTTTTCTGGTTATTCATGGGTCAAACCTGTGTTTCTACTGACAAATGAACTAGTCAAAAGCCTTTCCTTTCCTATGCTGGAACCACCATTTATTCAGTTTAGATTAAAGAAAAGTTGGTTCAATTGATACTTCAAGAGCCATTTAATTACCAAGTACATGACATATATATCATCACATGAAATGAAATGAAATGTAACTAATTCAGATATATACAATCTGCAGCTTATTAAGTACAATCTTTGGACCAGACCTACTAGGCTACTACTTGTTCAAATTAAGGTAAAGGTTTGTTGCACCTAAAAATCTCAACTCCAAGGTAATCAATGGTACCATGTACCGCTACAATCTGAGAGCTTATTCGGATGTCACGGGATTACATGAAATAGGCTTTGACAGGAATGAGAACTCATTTTTAAAAAAGTAGAAACCCATAGATACATGTATGCACGGGATTAATTATGGGAATGTATTGAATTGAATATTCAGTTGTACGGTGTAATTAATTATATTATACAATTTTCTGTATTAATATATTATCAATAATGCAATTAAATAATAACATAATATTTCTTCTTAATTATTATTTTTTAAAATAGAAATATTTTTTTAGTTAAATAAGAAATATTTAATTAAATGAACATGATTTGCATTCAATACACTTAGCCGTTACATTTAAAAAAAATTGAGTAGTTGGAAAAAAAAAATTAGATGATGTAACCATTGCATTTATGAAAATTGAATAGTTGGACATGTATTTATTATAGTTATTATATTATAAAATTGAAATGAAAATGACAGAGCACGAATTGGGAAAATGAGAATCTTGTCGGACTAAATTTTCGATTTTTCATCAATTTACGTTGTTTGAAAGAAACGTAAGGGAAAAATAATAAGAATGAGTTGAAAATAAACTGAGCATGACTTAGGATTTATAAATAAAATTAGGCGTGAAACCTATCAATTCCCATTTTAAATTCAAAAATCAGAACAGACCTCACACAGCTGACATCTATCTGGGGGAATTTGACAAGTGTGGTGTTTGCAATTGGATGAGCCACTGATTCTAGGGATCCGTATTCTTTGCAGAGTTTTTCTCCTGTGGAGCTGATCGGACGGCTCAGATTTAATCTCAGCCGATGAGTGCTCGGATGATGGAGGGGGCAGTATTAATTTTGTTTTAAAATTCGTGCCAAAATCTTATTTCGTCCGTCCGATAAAAAACGAACGAATCAGATTAAAAGAACCGCACAGCTCCGCAGGTAAAAACTCCGCAGAGGATGCGATTTCCTGATTCCAGAAGGTTCTGACAATTCCTTTCCACAATTAACATTCTTTACCATCCTATATATTAATTAATTAAATACCAATCTCATCCTTTTGTTTCATTTACTAAAAGTAACTAATAGATGCATTGTTGTTAGGGGTGAAAACGGAGCGGATAGTGGTAAAACCATATCCCTATCCACATTTCAATGAGCGGATACGAATACGGATACGGATAGTAAACGGATATCAAAATGTAAAACCAAATTCACGTTAAACGGATACGGATACGGAGCGGATAATCTACGGATACGGATTCGAATAATTGTCGAATAATTGAACTTTAAGATACAAATACTAATTATCAAAATTCAAATATGAAAATGAATTATTTACGTTAGTTTATAATTTAGATCTATGGAAAAATCAAATTAAAACAAAAATTATAATTGGATAGTTTAATTAAGTTTTTTTGTTTCTTTATTCAATCAACGGTCTAGATCTAAACTCTAAATTGCATCATAAATATTGTTTCATTTATGGGCCAAGGAACAGCCCAAGTGCCCAACGCCCAGCGAGGCAGCGAGCGCCCAATGGCTCACAGGTCACAGCCAAGCGCCCAATGGCTCCGGTTTATTCTTTATTTGTCCCACAACTTCAAACGAAAAGCTTCAATGTGCCGGAACCTCTATGAAAGTAGCTGGGGAGGCTGAACATTGAATTAGACGGGTCTGACTCAGATGATGAGTTATGGATTCGGATCCGGAAAACCTTTAATGGGTTTTGAATAATTTTTATTTTAAAGCACTGTTTGTAAACGGATATAGCAGATATCCGCTTCGTTTACAGTTGGTAAGATTTATCCGTATCCGTATCTGGGTGTTTTCTTGGATTTTGATAATTATCCGAATCCGTATCCGGATTATCCGGATCCGTTTAAATTCGGATTCGGATTAAAGTGAATTCGGAGCGGATATCCACCCGGATAATCCGGCTCCGTTTACACCCCTAATTGTTGTAGGTAGTCTTGTAGACACTCTGACAAGTGACCCCACAATCACAGAAATCCGCTGGCATCAAAATTATATTAAGATGGAAATTAGCAATGACGTGGATTTCACTCCTTTGTCGCCATCCTAAAATTAATCACTTTTTTTCTAACTACTACTAGTTTTATTTAAGTAGTACACAGCACAGCAATTTGGTATTTTTAATCAAAGGATAAGCAAATGGTTGTTGGTTACATATATTAATTTTAACAAGTGCTTTTAGTTAGTATGTTTTAAAATTCTTGTTCTAAATAGGGATATATTTAGGCAGATATACACAATTATTGTTATTGATCATTGAATAATCAAATTTTTGCGGACAATTTGGACTTTTAGTTTTATATTTAATATACACAATTATTCCGTCCCATAATAGGGGTTAATTGATCTTTATTTTTTATTTTTTTTAAATTATACTTATGTGTCATTTTCTATATAATTTAGTGTAAAATGTCATACTACTGTTAAATTAATCTTCATTTCCATAAGACAAAAAAATGAAGTTGGCTAATATCAAATCAATTGTTCCTGAGGTCCCGTGCAATCAAGTCGTTTTTCAATTTTTGAAGTCTAAAACATCGATCCAAACCGTTAGATGTGTTATCTATATTAAAATGTGCTTGAAGACCAAATTTTACATTTTTTGGAATTTTTTTACTATTTATTAAGCCACTTTGAAAATCGCTGATCCAACGGTGACTTCTAATTTTACTGTTTGGTTAAGCCACCGTTGGATCAGCGATTTTCAAAGTGGCTTAATAAATAGTAAAAAAATTCCAAAAAATGTAAAATTTGGTCTCCAAGCACATTTTAATATAGAGAACACATCTAACGATTTGTATTGGCGTTTTGGACTTCAAAAATTGAAAAACGACTTGGTTGCACGGGACCTCAGGAACAACTGATTTAATATTAGCCAACCTCCAAAAAAAATATATGATTGATCTCATAATTCGAAAATCTGGCTCCACCCATGCAACTATTCATGATCCAATCAACCATAAGTTAATTATATAATTTGTATTATTGCATTTCTAGAAAAAGGATAAAGAAAAATAAAAAATGAGATAAATAAATAGGTTTTAAATCTCTTTGTATAAATATAGGAAATAATGGTCCGCTACCGCTATTGAGAAAAGAATAGAAACATCTTCTCACATGAAAAATCCTTCATCGCTTTGATTTCAACAATTCGCCATTTAAACGCGAGAGACACTTGTCAGTGTGCCACTCGCAAATATAGAACTGCTCCATAGAACTATCAAAGAGAGAGAGAGAGAGAGAGAGAGAGACTATCAGACACCTCAAATCCATGGCGATGCGCCGCGTGGCTTTCCATGGCCGACATCTCCTCACCTCACCTCACCTCTTTCGTCGCCACGTACTTCTCTCTTTCTCTACCTTTTTCTTCTTCTGTTTCAATCAAACCCAATCCAGTCCAGTGTTTTAATACAATACAATACAATACAATACATTGTTGATTTGATTTGATTTGATTTACAGATGAGCACGAAGCCAATGGCGGCGCTTGATAGGATCAGAGACTCGGGTCTGTTAAAGACTCAAGGTCTTATCGGAGGCAAATGGATTGATTCTTACGATGGCAAAAAGATCGAGGTCATTTATCTAAATCTTTTCCTAAATTACTATTGATTTTTATTTTTTTATTGAAACTGTTAATGCTTAATTGAATTCAATTAATTAGTCTTTCATGTCACTCATACTGTCAGGTAACTCAAATTTGAACAATTCAACTAATTGTCTTTCATGTCACCCTATGTAAAATTTATGGGTCCAGATTGGAGACAATTAGTTGAATTGTTCAAATTGTTTGGCACAACTTTTAACAATTTTAGTATCATATTAGTTGTATTGGGACATGACCCTGTGTATATATATATATATATATATATATATCTTCTCATCTGCAATCAACAGGACCTTTTCACTATAATTATTACTGTTTTTGTTATCCTTATAAGCATGATATTATGAAACCAAATTAAATATAAAGAAAAGGAGGACTTGTCTCATACTCAAATTTATGCATGCTCCAGAAACAAACAGAAAAACCTCTTTTAATCACAGAAGAATGAATTTGATTGCTTTTACAGTACCAAAAGGGACAAGAAGAACACGAATATGTTGACCAGTTCAACTATTCTCATGCTTCATCTTCTTATTTTAATTACGGGAACTACTCACTTTTACATTGTTACTGTTGGTTATTGCTTTATTATTAGGACTGAAATTTTAATTTATTTAACTTAGGTACAAGACCCTGCCACTGGTGATGTTATTGCAAGTGTTCCATGCATGGGGGCCAAAGAAACTGCCGATGCCATTTCTTCAGCATATACTACCTATACTTGTATGTTATTGCCATTCTTAAACTCTTTTTTTTCCTTGTATTACATGGATCTAAAATTCTAACTAACAATTGAAAATGACCTCGTTAAAAGAATGTCCAAGTCCAGACTTCACCAACTTTGCATATAGTCCTCTCCAGTTTTACAAACAGTAAAAAAAGACAAAACAAACCAACAAACATGCTAAAGTCATTGTTTTAATGCATTTTCATAACCTTTTCTATTTTATTTTTTTTGTTATATTCAAGCTTGGAGCAAACTGACGGCAGCTGAAAGAAGCAAATCTCTGAGAAATTGGTATTACATTGTATTTTTTTTTTAAGGAAAAAGAGGACTTTGGCGTGGTTTTATTCATCATGACCTCTCTTTCATAACCTTTGCAACTATTAATTATATCTACGCATAGAACTGCGGTAATATAGTTAGTATGAGTATATTTATTATTTACGGTGTACTGTAACTCCTAAATTGGGTATAAGCAATTAGAAATTATTTTTCTGAAAGAGTTGAGGCTGTCACTGTTTCAAGGTATAATCTAATGATTGAACACAAGGACGAGCTAGCACAGCTAATCACACTGGAACAAGGGAAACCTCTAAAGGAGGCTCTTGGTGAGGTACCAATTTAATTCTATCAACTCTATGTAATAAGCTTTGCTATCTTAACTCTCTATGCACAATTGCAAGGCATTTGAAGGTTTTTCAGGGACTATGGAAGTTCTCTGTGTTATCTTTTACTAATTTGGAAAGTGTCGTAGGCCTATGAATGCGCTTAGTTAGCACATGGCTGTTAAAATTCTTACTGTCTCCATCTGTAGGTAAACTATGGGGCTAGCTTCATTGAATTTTTTGCTGAGGAGGCAAAACGCATATATGGTGACATTATCCCAGCTCCATTATCTGACCGTCGGCTTCTTGTGCTAAAACAGGTTGGCAAACTGTTTCTAATCTTTTCTTCTCTTTCCAATTTTTTTTAGAAAATGTCTGTAATGATTGAAGAAATTACTGGTAAATGCAAAAACTCTTTTTTTTTTTTTTCCATTTTCTTGTTGGGACTAAAGTATCTTTTTAAGCCCATTTTGAGAGTTCACTTTAAGCAGGAATGATCTGTTAGATGCACTGCTCATAACATGCCAGTAGTTCATGCAGACCATTCATTTTTTTCTTTTAACTGCAATTACTCACTTGTCAGAAAGTTTTTATTACAAATCTTGCTTTACTGATATTTTCTTGTTGGGACTTGTTGGTATTTGTTATAAGTTTAGGGACTTATATGTGAAATGAGAATATAGAGTAATCATAGGGACTAGATTGAATGATGTATGCTCTATATATACCCCAAGGGGTCAATTAATAAAATCAGACTTTTTAGAACTATCTTTTCAAGTTGGTATCAGAGCCCTCAAATTTAGGGTTTCGCGTCAAAAAGCGTGCAACACCAGATCCGCCTTATCTGAGTCGCCACCGGCGGATCCGACCACCGGAGCCGACAGAGGACACCTCCGCCCACCTCCGCCCACCTCCGCCCACCGTCAGGGGCGGTTCTGCTCCGCCGCCAGAGGGTCTGCTCCGCCGCCAGGAGCTCGGCTCCGCCTCCAGGGGCTCCGCCCCGCCTCCAGGGGCTCCGCCCTGCTGCCGCCAGAGGGTTTCTCCACCACCGCCTCTGATCTGGCCGCCGTCTAGACACCAGATCCGCCGCCTCTGATCTGCTCCCTCCGCCGCTGCACTGTAGCAGGCAGCCACCAGTCACCAGCCGCTGGTTTAGTACTCTCTCTTTCACCTTTTCTCGTTTTTGTGTGATTTAGTCGGGTTCTTTTAGACCGACACTTGTTCTTGATTGTGTGTGATTGATTTGGCCGGCGTGGGGGGCCGTTACCCCACGATACCCGAGAAGCGGGGCTAGATGGATTGATCGGGTTCTTGATCGGGTTGATCGGAGCTCGAATCTTGATGAGGGCTTGATCTTGAGGGTGCAAGATCGGGTCTTGAAGAGGATTTGACTCGAGATTGTGTAGATCAGAGTCGGGTCAAAAATGGAAGGAGATGGGAGCAAGGATAAGGATCCAGATATCATGAAGGAGGCCTTTGCGAAACTGAGTGGCGATGAGATTGCAGCTTTTATGCGTGCATTCAGCGCAGTCTCCAGTGTGAATGCGCCAAAGCCAGCACCAGCACTGGCACCGGCACCGACACCGAGGCTGGAGCTTCCACCGATTGATGTGAAACTTGATGGGTCAGCCACATATCTAGGTTGGTCACGTCGGGTGAGGTACACCCTGGAAGGAAAGGATCTGGAGGGGTACCTGACTGGAGAGAAGGCTGAGCCAGATCTGACTGCACCTGAGAGAGCTGGGTGGAAGTCGACTCACATGCACGTGTATATCTAGCTTTTGAGCTCATTGACTCCGGCTATTGCATCCCAAGTGGATGGCATAGCAAAGGTACACGATGTCTGGGAGAAGTTGAAGAAGACTTACGAGGGTGCTGGGAACAACCTGCGGGTGTACCAGATCAAGAGAGAGGTATCAGCTCTGGTTCAGGGGGAGAGGACAGTGCAGGAGTATGCCATAGAGCTGGACCGCCTGTGGCGAGATCAGACCCACTTCAGGGTCCGACGACGGTGCTGCACTGACCTTGTGTGTTCCGAGATTGAGATGGAGGACAGAGTTATGGTGTTCTTTGAGAGTTTAGCGCCGGTATTTGAGCAGAGGGCTGCTATGCTATTGGCTCAGACGAGGATTCCTTCGTTTGAGGAGGCCGTTTCAGCGATGATCCAGGAGGAGAGCCGGATTATGCTACAGGCTGGAGCAGGGGGGCTTCCAGGTGTGAAGTCAGCTCTAGCTGTCTCCAATCCGGGCAACTCCAGGTCTAAGGGTGAGACCCGGGAGTGCTACAATTGTGGAGAGGTAGGTCACCTGAAGTCGGCTTGCACTAAGCCACCGAAGGTGAGAAACCCAGGAGGACGTGGTCAGTCTGGAGATCGCGGTCGCAGTCGTGGTCGCAGAGGAGGTGGAAGAGGGGGCTACCGGGCAAACCTGATGGTAGCAGAGGAAGAGGAAGAAGAGGGTGAGCGAGAAGAGGATCTTTCTGTGGAGGATCAGGAGCTTCTGAGACAGTACTCCCAGTTGCTCAGGAGGAGACAGGGAGGCGCAGTAGGGGATGCATCCACCTCGGGTAACACTGCTTCTTATGCTCATTCTGCCACAGGTACTCGTGAGACTCACGCTCTTGCCTCTATATCTACCACTAGATCACCTTGGATCGTTGATTCTGGTGCTTCTAGACATGTGACGGGTACTGCTGGGGAGTTCTCTTCCTATACTCACCTGGCAGTCCCTGAGAGTATTCAGACAGCCGATGGCACGGCTCAGCCCGTGGTGGGTAAGGGTACTGTGCAATGTACCAATTCTCTGACTTTGTCCAATGTTTTGCATGCTCCTTCTTTTTCTGTAAATCTCTTATCCATAAGTGCTATTATTCTCCAACTAAAATGTGTTGTTTCCTTTGATATTCCCAAGGTGATCTTCCAAGAGAAGGGGACAGGCAGGAGGCTTGGGACTGGCACGTGGCATAGCGGCTTATGGTACATGGATAGAGAGGGGATGGACTCAGCCCTTGCGTCTGTGGTTGAGAGATCTCGAGGAGTTAGGAGTAGTGAGGAGGACTTGCTGTTGCTTCACCACAGGCGGATGGGTCATCCTTCTTTTAGTCTTTTGAGTCGATTGTATCCCTCTTTGTTTGAAAAGGCTAATAAAGAAAGACTTGTTTGTGATGCTTGTGAGTTTGGCAAGCACACCAGGAGTTCATATGTGAGTTCTGGTAGTAGGAGCTCCTGTATTTTTGATTTGGTACATTCTGATGTATGGGGACCTTGTCCCACAACTTCTGTGAATGGATTTAGATATTTTGTGACTTTTATTGACTGTTTCTCTCGTGTGACTTGGATTTATTTGATGAAAAACAAAAATGATGTGTTGTCTTGTTTTAAAGATTTCCACAAAAGGGTTCAGACTCAATACGGGGCTGTATTGAAGGTTTTGAGGTCTGATAATGGGACAGAGTACACGAATACTGCGTTCAGAGAGTACCTGTCATCTCAAGGAATCCAGCATCAAACCACGTGTCCATACACACCAGAGCAGAATGGGGTTGCAGAAAGGAAGAACAGACATCTCCTTGAGGCTGCAAGGAGTATGATGATCTCGATGAATGTGCCAAAGCACTTGTGGGGGCAAGCGGTCCTGACAGCTGCAATGTTGATAAACAGGAGGCCCTCACGAGTGCTAGAGTGGAAATCTCCGTTTGAGATATTAAAAGGTAAGAATTGTGACATTCTTTCCTTGAAGATATTTGGTTGTGTGTGCTTCGTGCGGGACTATAGACCAAATGTGGGCAAACTGGATCCGAGGGCGGTCAAATGTATCTTTGTGGGATACTCGGCCACCCAAAAGGGCTATGTGTGTTGGAGCCCTGTGGAGAGGAGGTTGTTCACCAGTATGGATGTCACGTTTCAAGAGCACGAACCATACTACTCTTCTCAGGTTACATCACCATTTGGAGACTCGCTCGATACAGGGGGTATGAGGCGAGAGGGGGAGAGTAACAGTGGTAGTGAGAAGATGGTGAGTGTGGGGACAGTCCCATGTCCTGTTGTGGATGTGGAGAAGTCGGCCGTTGTGCCGGAACAGGAACAGGAGGGGAATGATTCTGAAATTGGTGGAACTCAGGCTCAGGGGGAGCTGCGAGTGTACACGAGGAGAAGGAACCAGAATGAGGGAATCGTGCCTACAGTGCCACCGCTTGTGTCAAGTCCCTTGTCCCCGCCTTCTCCGACTCCTGAGACACTTACACCATCCACCACAGACTCAGAATACGCAGGTGATATGATTCTTCTCTCTACTCCTCCAGATCCATTATCGGTAAGGAGGACCACTCGCACCAATGCGGGAGTTCCCCCTGATCGATATGGTTTTCCACATAACATTGCTCAGTTTGTCTCTTACTCTAACATATCACCTGCACATGGAGCATTCATTGCATCTTTGGACATTGTCTCTTTTCCTAAGTCTTGGCAGGTTGCTAAGGAGGACCCAAAATGGAAAGCTGCCATGATTGAGGAACTTGAGGCCTTGTTGAAAAATAACACTTGGAAGCTTGTGTCACTACCAGCAGGCAAGAAGGCGGTTGGGTGCAAGTGGGTCTTCACTGTGAAGCAAAACCCAGAGGGTCGGGTTGAGCGCTACAAGGCCAGATTGGTGGCGAAGGGGTACAGTCAGACTTATGGCATCGACTATGATGAGACCTTTGCACCCGTGGCGAAGATGAGCACAGTGAGAACGCTTGTGTCCTTGGCAGCAAATGGGGGTTGGAAGCTGCACCAGCTTGATGTGAAGAATGCCTTCCTTCATGGTGACTTGTTGGAGGAAGTGTATATGGAGGTCCCACCTGGTTTTGGGACAAAGCAGACGGAGGGGAAGGTGTGCAGACTTGTGAAATCTCTTTATGGGTTGAAGCAATCTCCTCGAGCCTGGTTTGACAGGTTTAGGAGGGCTATGGTAGGCATGGGGTATCGGCAGACCAATGCGGACCATACAGTGTTCTTTAGGCGACATGGAGTTCACATTACGATGCTTGCGGTATATGTGGACGACATGATTATCACCGGAGATGATGAGGGTGAGATTGCTCGGCTAAAGAAGAAATTGGGCAAGGAGTTTGAGGTGAAGGACTTGGGACAGCTTAGATACTTTCTTGGGATTGAGATAGCTCGTGGTGCAGAGGGGATAGTTTTATCTCAGAGGAAGTATGTGCTGGATTTGCTTACAGAGACAGGTATGCTAGGATGCAAGCCTGCGGGTGCTCCCATTGATCAAAAGGCTAAGCTGAGTGCTGAGGCAGGAGAGCCAGTTGACAAGGACAGGTACCAGAGGTTAGTGGGTCGCTTGATCTATTTGAGTCACACCGGCCCCGACATTTGTTTTGCGGTGAGTGTGGTGAGTCGCTACATGCATGACCCTAGGGAGGGTCACATGAATGCCGTGTACCAGATCTTGAGGTTTCTGAAGAGTGCACCAGGGAAGGGGTTGATCTTCAGGAAGAACGGGCATTTGAACATTGAAGGCTATTGTGATTCAGACTGGGCTAGTTGTGCCGATGATAGAAAGTCCACGTCTGGGTATTGCATGTTTGTGGGAGGAAATTTGGTTTCCTGGAAGAGCAAGAAGCAGTCGGTGGTTGCTAGGTCCACAGCCGAGGCAGAGTACAGGGCCATGGCATTGGGTGTAGCGGAATTGTTGTGGTTGAGAGCTTTACTGGTGGAGCTCAAGATGGACCAAGGGGGCAAAATGAAGCTGTGGTGCGACAGCAAGTCGGCCATTAGCATTGCCAATAACCCTGTGCAGCATGATCGGACTAAGCACGTGGAGATAGACAGGTTCTTCATCAAGGAGAAATTGGATAGCGGACTACTTGAGTTGGGATATGTAGCTACTGGTGAGCAAGTAGCGGACTGTCTCACTAAGGGTCTTAGTTCGTTGGATTTGTCGAGGTTTTGTGACAAGATGGACCTAGTGGATATCTTTCATCCATAGGCTCATCTTGAGGGGGAGTGTTGGTATTTGTTATAAGTTTAGGGACTTATATGTGAAATGAGAATATAGAATAATCATAGGGACTAGATTGAATGATGTATGCTCTATATATACCCCAAGGGGTCAATTAATAAAATCAGACTTTTTAGAACTATCTTTTCAAGTGGACTAAAGCATCTTTTTAAGCCCATTTTTAGAGTCCACTTTAAGCAGGCATGATCCGTTAGATGCACTGTCCATAACATGTCAGTAGCTCATGCTGACCATTCATTTTTTCTTTTAACTACATAATACTTGCTTGTCAGAAAGTTTTTATTTACAAGTCTTGCTTTGTTCTGCCAGCATTATAGAAAATTCTAGGTCAACTGGTTTATTGACTATATAACAGCTACATATTTTAAACGTGGACAAGTTCAACTACACATATTATAATTGTAGACCAGTATTTCTGTGGCATGTTACATGGATTATGTTTCAAGTAAATTTTTAATTCATGTTTCCTTCGATGTGTAATGCATGTTTTTAAGAATTTTCTTTTTTAATATTTTATGCAGCCTGTTGGAGTTGTAGGAGCGATAACTCCCTGGAATTTTCCTTTAGCGATGATTACAAGAAAGGTGCTGGCTACCTTTCCTCTCTCTGTTTTTTTTGTGTGTGCATGTATTGTGCATGAGTAGGGTGGTTTTAAATAACAGAAATTAACTGATTCATTACAAGTTTTACAAGTCTTGTTAAGATTGAGTTGAGGAACACTGTAGCAGAGTTCTGTACTGCACTGGTTATGTCTGTACCTTTGGTTTCTATGTCACAGTTACTATTTTGTTTCCACATATGCCTGTCCAGCGCTGTTGCAAATTTAATGGTAATTTGGAGCCTTAATTGGTCTAACCTACAAAATTTCGGTCCAATTTCATGATTAAGCATTGAATGATGCTTAATTAGCAATTAATTGGGCTTCAATTGAACATCTTTAAGGCCATACCATACCATTCTATTATGTTTTTGGAGCAGCTGCTGGTATAATATGCAAAACATTCATCCGTACCATACCTTTCTTATAGTTGGGTGCATATTTGCTTCTACTTTTTAACTGTCATGAAAATTAGACGACTTGTACCAAGGTGAGAACTCTTTTTTTCGTTAAATTCCAGCTTTGGCTATTTTCTTTTTAATTCCAGGTGGGGCCTGCATTGGCTTGTGGCTGCACTGTAGTAGTTAAGCCGTCAGAATACACTCCCTTGACTGCTTTGGCTGCTGCTGAACTGGCGCTTCAAGCTGGAATACCGCCTGTATGATGTTTTAGTGTTATCTTCTTTTTGTTGTAGTTTTCGATTTCATTGAAACTGACTGCGCAAAATGAGTAATTTCATGCACACCATAAACATGTAAAGTACAACAGCATTTTTGACACTGCTTCAAAGTAAAACTGTCAAGTAAACATGATAGTTTGTTAATAGTTGGAAGAAATTATGCGAGAGGTGAAAGTAATATTTGAAGCTTGACAGTAGGGATGATTAATGAGCGAGCATGAGCGAGTTGCGGTATGCTCATGCTCGGCTCATTTAGTTAATGAGCGCTAATGAGCGAGTTGTTAATGAGCGAGTTATTAATAAGCGGGTTGTTAATGAGCGAGTTATGAGCAATTGAGCGAGTCACGAATTATGAGTAATTTAAGGATTCAAAACCTAATTTTCAAAAACTAATTTTCATTTATAGAATTTAACAAATTGTCATAATCCAATCTAATTAAACATTACATAATTTAACAAAAATTATCCATAAGTAAATTTAACAAAATCAAACAACTATCTTCTTATCAGTTCTCAGTCTCACCGGTCCCACATGTCACATCCTCGGAGCTATCTTCTTGTGAGTTGCGACATATCTACAAATTTATATTATTAAAACAATAATAAAAAAAACAAGCATGAAACAGTATTGCATAATTATATAAATAAAAAAAATACAAGCCAACAAGCACAGTAATTTAGAATCTTTGATAGGACACCAGACTTTAGGCAATTTAGACTCACTGGGCCGATGGAGCAAATTTAATTTCAACTTTAGTCTGGACTCTGGAGCGTAATAAGTAGGTTTGGAATTTTTTATTTATTCAGTTTTAATATTAATTTAAAAAATTGGGATTAAATGT
Organism: Carex arenaria; assembly: GCA_964058825.1. Lineage (NCBI taxonomy): Eukaryota > Viridiplantae > Streptophyta > Magnoliopsida > Poales > Cyperaceae > Carex > Carex arenaria. The sequence goes on along the minus strand of CAXKVW010000580.1, from coordinate 110,683 downwards.
GGTAGGATTAGATGTGGCAGATTCTTAATGAGCGAGTTATGAGCGAGTTGGGGTATACTCATGCTTGGCTCATTTAGTTAATGAGCGAGTCGTTAATGAGCGAGTTGTTAATGAGCGAGTTCTTAACGAGTTTTTAGTGAGCGAGTTACGAGTTATGAGCGATTTACTCACCCCTACTTGACAGGGGCATGCAAGCTTTTTTTTTTGTTAAAAGTGTAAGAACTTCTGTGTTAGAAATGGAGGGAAAGAAGAGAAACTGTAATACTGTTCTGTCATCATGTTTTACAGAAGTGGACTAGACAAAGAAAAAAATAAGAAAGTCTAACGTTGACTTCTAGATCTACCAAAGTTTAATAGAGAAAGTAACAATAAGCCTGAATATATTTTTGAATATTAACATCTTGAAACTCAGGGGGCACTGAATATAGTAATGGGGAATGCTTCTGAGATAGGTGATACTCTACTGAAGAGCACTCAGGTTAATTTTTTTTTTTTTAATCTTTTGCTTTTGAAATTTTTGTTGAGCTACATTGTTGGTGATATTTAATATATGCTTGCCAATTAGGTGAGAAAAATTACATTTACTGGATCAACAGCTGTTGGGAAAAAGTTAATGGAAGGTTCAGCAAGTACTGTAAAAAAGGTAATTCTTTTATGTTGATAACCTTTATGGCAACTTTGCTTTTTTCTTGGCCAGAAAATAGCAGTGCAAATTTGAGTGCTATGAGCTTTTATGAATACATTATAATTGTTTAATTTTTTCTTACTTGATTCTGCAAATAGCAGCCTGCATTTTCCTTGGGGTACACGTGAACTGTTTAATAGAAGTTTATGTTTAAAGAAGGAGAGACTGACTTAAGCCTGGCTTTGCCTTGACTCAATGAAAAATTCTCTGTACAGCTGAACGGATTACCCACTCTTTGTTTTGTTAAAGCTCAATTTGGATTTATGGAAAAAAACTGGCTTATTACATGTTGGGGCAAAAATGTCAAGATTAATAATAGAGAAACATATAAGCCACATTTATCTAAAAGTTCAGTGTAGTTTGTAAATGCCATACAGATGGGTCCTTAAGAGTTGGTTAGTACAATGTGCCAATACAAGGAGAATGTGGTGTAGCTCATGAGAAACCTAAATTTATTGGTGCACCAGGAAAAGAGAAACTACAAGTCAGTTTTTCATTTTAGTTAAGGTTGATTTTGTTAGCTTAAGTTGTGGATCTTGATAGAGCAGAGTTGACAATATGTCCAAAGTGGAATAAATGAATCTATATGATGCATTGGCCAAAAAAGAATATTTTGTTGGAAGTTTCGAAGAATATTTCCTCTTAATTTTTTTTTTTTTTGGATCTTTTTGAAGTAGAGTTGTATTAAATGAAAATATTTTTCAGGTCTCCTTGGAACTTGGTGGTAATGCACCTTGCATTATTTTTGATGATGCGGATATTGATGTTGCTGTTAAAGGCAGTGTAAGCAATATAATACTGACCTTTTTATTCAAACTATGCACAAACTTCTTAAATCTTAAAGTTGTTCTTTATATTCATCCTTGAACAAAACTTTGGTTAACTGAATTTTCTGCAATGGATTAAACAGTTAATTTAATAAAACTAAGAATGGATTTCTAAACATTGAAGTTGCTTTATTTTATCTTTCATTTTTACCAGTATGAATTTATGTTCATGACTTAAACATGTTTAATGTTCTCAGCTTGCAGCCAAGTTCAGAAATAGTGGCCAAACATGTGTATGTGCAAACAGAATTTTGGTACAAGAAGGTAACCTTACCTTTTTTTTTGTCCTCCCAGTAAGCCAGTTTTACTTGGCATTTGTCTTTCTTTGTTCATTTGATAATTGAACAATCAAAGGGTGCATGGAGGATTGTTGCAGCTTTACTTTAAGGCCGATTGAAGCTTAATTGCACAATTATGTTGTATCAGTTCCAGACTCAAACTGTCCTTTTGGGACAATATGTTGTACACATGCCTGTTACTTATTCATTATCCTTTAAATAAAATTTTAAACTTTTTTTTTAGGCATTTATGAAGAGTTTGCAAATGCTTTTGTTAAGGCTGTTCAGAGTATGCAAGTTGGCAATGGCCTTCTAGAAGGCATATCTCAGGTATTACTCCCTCCATGCCTCTCACTGTAGATTTGTATTATTCAATTATGTGCCACTTCTAATCGATTATGCCATATTACTTTTCAGGGTCCATTAATCAATGAAGCTGCGGTACAGAAGGTATGGCATTAAATTTCCCTTAAAGCCATCTATTGTTGATTTTAGGTTATGCAAGCCCAATGCCCAATAGCTAACAAGGCCATTTGGGCCACTAAATAGGATTTTCTATGGTAAATGTGCAGTCAAATTGTTAATAAACTACACAGGTTACATGCCTGAAGACTTTCTAATATCTACATGTATGTACTTGTATAGGTTGAGAAGTTTGTCAATGATGCAACTTCAAAGGTAACTTACTTTTAATGCCAAGCTTTAGCAACTTAGTTAATTGTTTTTCTAGTCTAGTTTTTTTAACTTTACAACTTACAGACAATTGTTACATAATTACAAAATAAGACCTGAAAACATTTGCAATGTTAATCACACTCCACAGATAGTACTTCACGTATTAGGACTTTTCCTTTTGACATTGTACCCTGCTTTCCATAGGGGGCAAATGTTATTCTAGGAGGAAAAAGACATAGCCTGGGGATGACATTTTATGAGCCTACTGTTGTCTCCAATGTTAATAGGGACATGTTACTTTTCAAGTAAGAATATTATCTCAATATTTATGTCGCTTGTCAGAATGATCAGTCCTGGTAATATTGCATAGGAAAAAATATGTAAGAGACCTGGTTAAGAGGTAGATGGTAATGTCTTGAATCTCTTGATTTTATGAATAAATTGTCCACCTCTCACATTTCAAATTATATTTTAACATACTTGCATCTATCATTTAATTTTCCGTTCAATTTGTGTAGGGATGAAGTGTTTGGCCCAGTCGCACCACTTGTACCATTTAAAACTGAAGAGGATGCTTTAAGTATGGCTAATGACACTAATGCTGGTACTTAACTCGATCATATTTTTTATGTAAATTATCAGTTCTTTTTTTAGAGTGTATATGATTCAAGTATTTGGTATAAGATATCAGAGAATTAAACAAGAGATACCCCTTTTGGTTCTTCACTTGACAAGTGTTTGATTTCTAACTCTTCAATTTAATCACTGAAACAGGCTCAATTAATCACTTTGGCAGAAAATATTTATCTCAACAAAATTTGGTTTAATATGAAAATTTCAGGGTTGGCTGCATACATATTTACAAAAAGCATACCTAGGTCATGGCGTGTATCAGAAGCCCTTGAATATGGTCTTGTTGGGGTTAATGAAGGGATCATCTCTACTGAGGTACAACTGTTACATTCTATCTGTACACATCTCAGCATTTAGTTATGATTTTGCATGTATGATGGGACAATCTGTTATCTTGAATTGTTGATATAAAATGTCTAATTGCTGAGGTGAGAATGTTACTCTAAAAGGGTACTCATGATAAGTTTTAATTCTGTATTAAAAATCCAGGTGGCGCCATTTGGAGGTGTGAAGCAATCGGGTCTCGGCAGAGAGGGGTCTAAATATGGAATGGATGAATATTTGGAGGTTAGTGCATAATATTTTATTAGTGAAAACCTTAGCTCTTGTCATTATTTGCAATGAGGTAACTGCTTCATTTTAAATTTCAAAATTAATTCTTGCAGATTATATATATGGAACCCATCGGTACTTAAAAAGCCAATAAATAGGTTGTACAGAATTGATAAAATAACCGTAATTAAATAGGCATAATTTTCTATAGAAAAATTAATCCAATTTAAATCTCACCTAAATTATGCTTGTGAGGCTAGTTTATGGCAGAGAAACATTACTTTGTTATTTCCATGTAATCACACTGTCAAAAGTCAAAATCACTGTTGCCAAAATTCAGCTAAATACACATTCAATAGTATCTGAATGCAGTATTGATCTAGTCTGAAAAGAAGGTGCTTTCTATAATCACTATATAAAGTAGGGTTCTTTTTCTTTTGCAAGAAGTGACTTTCTAAATGCATCTGTTTCTCTGTCAATTTCAGGTTAAATATGTGTGCATGGGTAACTTGAAGGACACCTGAGAATATATGACAGGACACAGCAGAATATCACTGTTTAATAAAGGTGATATATGTAAGGTAGAAAGAATTGATGGAGATCTAGATTTTGGTGCAAAAATTGCAAGTTTATCAGATATATACCAGTATATCAGATATATACCAGTACAGTACCTATTGGTATGATACTTCCTTCCCTAGAACCAAAGCCAACATAAGCTGTGATTGGGCAGTTAAACATAAATTAATAAACATCTTTCATTTTAAGGCTGCTTTATGTCAGAAAAACCCAAAATTGACAATAAAGCCCTCCAGATACCCTGATTACTAAACAATTTCATGAAGTTACAACTGGTTACTAAAGGATAGTTCTCTAATCTGAATCCCTGCTAATTGATGCAGGTAACTTCCCTGTATTTGAGCCTAAAGCACCTTTCAAATACAATATAATAAAAGTTGGATCTTTGAGTTGTAAAATATCCAGGCTTTTTTGTTTTCCAATAATAGCCTTTTTCTCTGTAAAATTACCGTGTTACTTGGATTTAGAGCTCTTATTTCTCAAGAGAAATCTTGTTTTTATTTGGTGTAAGAACATTGCTGCCTATTATAGCCTGAAATTTCATATGGATTATGCAAGGCTATATGTAGGTTCTTTTTGTTTCATTTAAATTCTCAATTTAAATAAAAGGATTTTTAAAATATGATATATAATTCAAATAAAATTATATGCGAAACCCATCCATACATGTAGTGATAGTGTTGTTACTTTTGCCATCTAATATATAAAAAAAAAATTCAACCGGTTCAAATCTTTATGTATGCAATCATTGCTATGTAGCAGTAGTACAGTGCATAAACCTGAAGTATCAACATTGAGTTTACCACCAACAAACTCAAGCAAGATGGCTATTATTGCCCTATCAAATTTAAATGAAAAAGGCGATACCACTGCTTTACAACCATATATATCAAAGTACAAGTACCTGCTGGTCAATATCAAATTTTAATGAAAAAGATGATACCATTGCTTAAAGACAATGTTTGTTTCCTTTAAATTAAATATCAAGTTCTATTGACACTACATCCAAGATAACGCCATTAACTAAAAGAACCAGCAGATACTTGGATATGGCTGAATTCATTTAGTTATGGCGTTATCTTGCATATTAGTGTTAATTGAACTTGACATATTTAAGGAAACATTTAAAAATTTGGTTGAGTTGTCTAGTGCCAGTCGTGCAGGAATGGCCTATTTTGAAGTTTCATAATTTTAATGCAGGAAAAACAATTTAATATCGCTTGGCCAATTTATATATGCACTGGAAACATTGAATTTGTTTATGAAAACTAGGGAAAAGAATATAATTCAAACCATGCATCATGAATTTGATAAACCAATTATATGTCCTATTCATGCAAACTAATTGCACTAAGTTCCGTTAATTAAAACGGACAAATTAAGAATGCCATGTCAAAGGTCCCATTGCAACATCACCAAATTGAGAGCTGTTTGGGTCCGATGCCCATCGGACTCAAACTGAGTTCGACGGGTTTTATAACCGTCCGATCTACTTTAAAATCCGTGCACATCGCTTTAATATCCGTGTGTCTTTGATTTAATATGCGTGTACATGAATCTTAAGCCGATCAGCCGATTGGACGGTTATGGATCTCATCGGATCTAATTTTGAGTCCGATGGGCATTGGACCCACTGCTCTCCATCAAATTACCACATGCATTCCATGCATGCAATGTAATTCTACTTGCACTTGGGCATTCTTGAGAGAGAGATATATATGTAGCTAGGTGGTAATTGCATAATAACTAGTGGGAATATGATCATAAAGTTGTACGTAGAATATGTAGTCACATGATCATATATAGTCATTTGTGTATTGATGGATTTGCCAAAAGAAAATAAAAAGGTGTATCAATTGATGGGAGTAGAATATATATATATATATATATATATATATATATATATATAGAGTCCGGCTAAGTTGCTGCCGGCAGCATTTCGGCCAAGTGCTACCGAGGCCATATTTTAGTATCTGATGTTCAAACAACAAATCCAAACCGTTAGATGTTTAATCTATATTAAAATGTGCTTGGAGACCAAATTTTATATTTTTTGGAATTTTTTTGCTATTTATTAAGCTTGTTTGAAAACCGCTGTTTTTATTGAATTTCTGGAGCATTGAAAACAGCAGTTTTCAAACCAGCTTAATAAATAGCAAAAAAATTCCAAAAAATGTAAAATTTGGTCTCCAAGTACATTTTAATATAGATTGAACATCTAACGGTTTGGATTTGTTGTTTGAACATCAGATACTAAGATATGGCCCCGGTAGCACTTCGGTCGAAGTGCTACGGAAGCAATTTAGCCACACTCTATATATATATATATATATATATATAGAGGTTGGCTAATATCAAATCAGTTGTTTCTGAGGTCCCGTGCAACCAAGTCATTTTTCAATTTTCGAAGTCCAAACCGTCGATCCAAACCGTTAGATGTGTTATCTATATTAAAATGTGCTTGGAGACCAAAATTTACATTTTTTGGAATTTTTTTACTATTTATTAAGCCACTTTGAAAATTGCTGATCCAACGGTGGCTTAACCAAACAGTAAAACTAGAAGCCACCGTTGGATCAACGATTTTCAAAGCGCTTAATATATAGTAAAAAAAATTCAAAAAATGTAAAATTTGGTCTCCAAGCACATTTTAATATAGAGAACACATCTAACGGTTTGGATCGACGTTTTGGACTTCGAAAATTGAAAAACGACTTGGTTGCATGGGACCTCAGGAACAACTGATTTGATATTAGGCAACCTCTATATATATATATATACACCTCTATATATATATATATACACCTCTATATATATATATATATATATATATATATATATACAGAGGAGGGATCAAGTTATAACAATTTTGAGTTACCACAAAGTTACAACAATGGTTTTTTTCATTTTCAAAGTCCAAATCATCGATCCAAACCGTTCAACATGGTTATCTAAATAAAATGTGCTTCCAAATCAAATTTTATATTTTTTTTAATTTTTTTACTATTTATTAAGATGGGTACAAAATTCAATAGTCTGAATATGATTAGTTTTTGTAAAGTACTTAATAAATAGTAAAAAAATTCAAACAAATATAAAATTTGATCTAGAAGCACATTTTATTTAGATAATCATGTTGAACGGTTTGGATCGACGATTTGGACTTTGAAAATAAAAAAACCGTTGTTGTAACTTTGTGGTAACTCAAAATTGTGGTAATCGGATCCCTCCTCATGTATATATATATGTGTGTACGTATGCATGCATGCATGCATGCATGCATGTATGCATGCCCGTGCAGGAGTTGATGCAATCTATAGTGACAAGACAATATGATCTTTTAATCATCAATTGTCACTTTGTTAGCGAAAAATGGTTAATTATTTCTTTTCTAAAAAGTACATAATTTAACTGCTTACTTAAATTAATGTAAATCACTATTTATAGTTTTATAAAAAAGTTGTTATTCATCTTAATTGCATGAGAATATTAACCGTTACATGAATAGGTTTTCGGGTCCTTTTCTAGAAGTCATAATACCAAATTAATTAGACAACTAAAACTAGTATAATGTATTCAATAAAATGAATACTTAGTATGTTATCTTTGATGATTATTTAACTTGATAATTTTGACAATCCTTGATAATTATTTGAAATCCAATATTTAACGTTTATGTGTATAATGTGGTTCTTTATATACGCACGCACAAATTTTAATTCACCACATGAATTTGTTGTGCTATATGTGTATATGGACCCAATGCGCGCGCCACGATTAAGCAAGAATTTTGTCCGAATTCTGATGTAAATATGCAGAATAATATGAAATCGACATAAATCAATTAACAGATGAGATGAAACATATATAATTCCATAATTTATAAACTGATAGATCATATTAAAAGTAAAACTTGTATAAATTATAAATTTTACAAAATTATCATTTTTTTTACCATGTGGTATAAGTGGTCAAGCACATTAAGATTCGTGCGTGAACAACAAACGCCAGCCTGCTAACCGCCTCATAATATAATTTGCCAACATGCATGTGACATTAATTTGGGCGATCGATGATATCAAGAATTGCTTTAGTTAGGGTATCAGATATGTGTATATTTTAAAATTTAAATGCATATATATAGACAGTGGCGAGGTTAGGATTTGAACTAGGGGTAGGCAAAAATCGGATTTGGGTTCGGTTTCGAGTTCAAATAAATTAACGGTTCGAGTTAGCGTCAATATGTATGATTCAAAGTAATTGATATTATTTCTTTGTCATCTTTTCTTAGTCTGTAAATTAACGGTTCGAGCTAGCATCAAGCTGTATGATTCAAAATTGCGCACAGACGTTTCAGTGTCTCCTCTATGTTTTGGGGCAGAGGGCGTTTTTTTTATTGTTTTCTCTCTGGGCAGGGTTGGGCTCTGGATCAGAGGTAGGCAAATCTATTTTTCAGAGGTAGGCAAACCCAAAAAAGAATCTTATTTAAAAGAAAAAGAAATTTTAGGGGTATGCGTACCCCTGTTGTATGCTAGCCTCGCCACTGTATATAGAGCCTGGCTAATATCAAAATGTTTGTTCCTAGGTCGTGGAACAAATGCTTCATTTTTTATATTTTTAAAGTTCAAACAGTCAATCCAAACTATTCAACATTCAATATATATTATAATGTGCTTGGAGACCAAATTTTACATTTTTTTGAAAGTTTTTTACTATTTGTTAAGTCAGTTTTAAAATCTCTATATTCAATGATCCATAAAATTTTCACTGTTTATTAAAATTAGTGATTTTAAAACTGGCTTAATAAATAATAAAAAAATAAAAAAATTGTAAAATTTGGTCTCCAATCACATTTCAATATAGATATCACATCTAATGGTTTGGATCGACCTTTTGGACTTTGAAAATCGGAAAATCAATTGGTTGCACCATGGCTTTGATATTAGCCAACTCCTCTCTCTCTCTCTCTCTCTATATATATATATGAGGAGGGATCAAGTTACAACAACGGTTTTTTTCATTTTCAAAGTCCAAATCATCGATCCAAACTATTTAACATGATTATCTAAATAAAATGTGCTTCCAGATCAAATTTTACATTTTTTTTGAATTTTTTTTACTATTTACTAAGATGGGTACAAAATTCAATGGTATGAATTTGACTAGTTTTTGTGCCCATTTTAATAAATATTAAAAAATTAAAAAAATGTAATTCTCGTATCAAAAAGTGTGCATCCTGCATCAAAAATTGTGCATAGATATATTACTCAAAGTTATCTCTCGCAAAGTCGGATGGAAATGGATTTTGAGGCTGAAACCGATGGTCATCAAAACCGATAACAATGTTATCAGTTTCGGTATATTTCGAATTTTATCATAATATTGTATAACATTGTATAGATTGTTAAATTTATTATTTATTTTGTATATTGATAAAAATTTTGGGTGTGTGGGTGGGGTATATATCGATCATTGTTGACGGTTGATTGGTTCAGTACCGAATGTGTACAAATTAACAAAGCTTACACCAGTACAAACATGCAGTTACTCATTCTGCATGCAACTACCATCCAAATTCCAAAAGAAGTGAAGCTTCCTCTCTCTCTCATCAATGCTCCTTTTTATCTCTATATATTATTCCTTCCTCTTTCTTTAAGAAATTAACAACAAAAAACAAATAAAACCAAAGCAGTGCGGAGTGTACGTATACCCTACAGAACAAAACAGAATCCGAGGTGCATTGCTCGCTTTTTTTTTTTTTTTGCTGAAGCCAGGGATGATAGATAGATGATCAGCCTCGGAAACGCTGCTCTGCTCTTAAACCTTGCAATATTGCATTCTTTATTATAGACTATAGTCTATATATATACAGTTACTTAGCTTAGGCCCGTCCCCTAGCTGTCCCCAGCCCCCAGCACTCCAGCAGCTTTTACAATTTATTACATGATAACAGCAACTTTTCTTGATCTTCTCTTCTTCCAAAATATGTATTGTTTTCTGTAGCAATGTTTCTACGTACGTACGTATATTATATATGGCTAAAATATGTTATGTTTTCTTAATTACTAACATATATGCATGCGAACACTAATTATATAGGTTTACGTACGTAGAAACCAAATTAAGACCCAATTTAATTACTATATAGACCAATATGTGTGTGTGTGTGTCATACATAATTAGTGTAATTATCGCAATGTACCAAATAGTCATTACTAAGCCCACTTTACTACCTAGTGTAGCTACTAATTATCGCAATGCATTAAATATGCGCTTTTGTACTTGTAATTCTCGTGTGTCACCTGTTTTATATTCTTTCCACCGTCATATAATTATAACTTTAGCAAGCAATATATAGCCGTCGAAGAAAACTGCAGAAAACTATGAATATTACTACTGCACGCATGCCACAGAAGATCCTGGCATGCTAATTTAATTAGCTTATCTAAAGTCCTTCCAAAGCTCAAGAAGAAGCTTCCTCGTAAATTGCACTTGTTTTTGGTTTTCTATATCTGTCTGCTCAATTACGTACCTTTATCTTTCTCATTCCTCTCTCTCTCTCTCTCTCTCTCTCTCTCTCTCTCTTGCCAACTTGCATTGCACCCCTCAGCCTGCATTTCTATCAGATCGATAAAGGCACCTCACCTCTCATCTTTTTACCAAGACTAAACAAAAGTGGCTAAAGGAACAAAAGAATAAATAATAGAATCATCTTCTTACACATTTTTTTTAGGAAAAGTAACATTCATTATATATATATGCTTATATTATATGTTTAGTCCAGATGGTTTTAATCCGTTAGACTGAAATTTTTAACAAAATTTAACATAAAGAAGAATCATATCTCTCTCCCTCTCTCTCTGTGGGGTGTGTGTGTGTGTGTGTTTGGGAGGGAGATGGAATATGAAGGAGGAAAGGAAGATAAAAAAAGAGAGGATGCTCTTTGTCTGCCTGACTTGCACAGAAGAAACAAAACTACTAAACATATATATGTTGATGTTGTAGTACATATATAGTGCTAATATATCATCTTAATTAATTGCATATATAGTGTGGATTTATGTGCATGAAATAACGCACGACTTGGTTATATATAGTACTAATTATGTTGAATATTGTATATATGCTTTAGTTCAAAGAATGGAAATTTGGCCAGTTTCATACTGGTACGTATGTACTACGTAAGTACCTTATAATTTCTATATAAATAACCATGCACGTAGAAAATTAAAGAAAACGTTTGTAAATTGTGTGAGCTAAAAAACCATGTCCATGGATCGAATTTGGCATTAGGGCTTACTTAATTATTATACATGATTTTTTTTATATGTATATATAATAACAATTTTTGTAATTTCGTTAGATTTAAATATTCAATAAAATTATGTTTGTGATAATATAAATATTGCCTCCGACCAATATTAATAACAAAGTGAAGTGCTGACATGACGGGACAATTATAATACTAATTTATAGATTTGCATTGGGAGACTTCTTTATAGATTTGCGAGAGTACTTCTAATCAAAGAATACTTAAGATGCCTTGTGAAGTGCGTCGACCTAATATATATATATATATATAGTTTTATTTTATTAGATTCCTTTGATGAAGATTTTATAAATAGAGATATATTATTTATTCTATGCTATTCACACGTGGTAATTAAGTTCGTCTATATATACGGTACTTGCATTTTATTTTTGTTAGATAGAACATTATTATAATAGCCTAAAGGAAAATTAACAAAAGACGTACAGACAGACACACACACACACACACACACACTACACACACGTTAAATAGAAGGAAATTTTGAAGTAAGAAAGTACTGTGTGCATATCATAGTACAAGGTATATACAGTCCTTTTCAACTTCTTTTGATAACTGAATTCCAATCCAATTCTCTCCGCCTTCAAAATCTTTATTTTTTTTCATTTCTTGCGATTTATTCTCCTTTCTCTGTTTCACGAATCATTTAGATATTTTTCTCAAAAGTAATATGATCTCGATCGATATTTACAACTTTTTATTTTTAGCATAAGAATATTCTACCATTTCAAAATGAGAACTGGATCTTGTCTGGATGAATGGTTGAATTTTTCCACCTCGCATTAAAATTACAAAAGAAATCATGGTTCGATCGGTGTCAAATAATATTCAATATTAGCAAATTATAGCAGTTGAATGAACAACACACAACACCATCACAAACAAATTTTAGTTTTTAAGTAAATTAATTGGATGCATGTCATGGCAATTAATTATAATCTAGTATTCTTTCATCTTCGATCTTGCACTAATGACCGAAGGTGAAGGTACGTATACAATGTTATTTTCTTTCATTGTTACATGCAGCAATGGAAGACCCATTGTGTTGCATGCATATATATACACACACACGCTCTTCCTTTAGATCGTAATAACGTGAACATTATCCACATGAAATAACATATATCATTATGTTAAAAATTAATAAATCACTGAGCTTATGTTTCTCTGTAAAGGTCTTGGGGGGTTGATGCAGCTTTAGAATAAAAATAAAATACAACAAGATCGAACTACTTAATATTACCATGCATCAACAAGATATAATATAAGATATCATGCATGTAAGCTCAAGGCGATCATTTCGAGTTACTTATTGTAATACAAATTGACATGCACCCTGCACCCTTAGTTTCATGTATTGAAAAACACTTGATAGTTTTACATTGGTGCTTAACTCCCTAGCTAGCTCGATCACTAGTTAATTAAGCACAACTCAACTCAACACACCTCAACAAAACAAACCTAGCTACTATGCAATAATATTACTTAACAATCCCATACAAGCCCCTTTATTAATCACTATTTGAAAGAGTCAATATATGGTAAGTAATTAATTAAAATTATCCATTAAATAATTTCACATATTATTTCTCCCTCGATCATCCGTATGACAAGTTTCTGGTTTGAACCAACCCGCCTCCGCTGATTATCGGACTCATCCTCTCAACAGAAATTGGAGACCTCCTAGGAGATGTTCTATCGAGTTTGTTCTCTCCTATACTGTCGCTAGATAGCATTGGCTTTGGTTCATACACATCTGCCATGGAGTCTAAGTCGAGGCCTGATGATCCATCCATACCACTAGGTGCAATTTGGAGTTGATCACATTTTTCTTCATCTTGTTCATCACCCCAAATCATGGGGTTCTTGCCATTATTAGGACTGCTATATGAGTTAGGGTTAGGTCTTTTATTCTTGCCTATGGCACAAAGAGAGGAGTCATTGGAAGGGTAGAAGGCATCAAGGGGTCTCTCCATTTGTTCATGGCCGTGCAAGTCTAATTGAGCCCCACCAAACAGATGTAGGTCTTGCAGTGAAGGAAAGCTCAAGGAGGGTCCCATATCTTTCATTGCACTTCCACCTATGTCAAGTATACCTTGGTTTCCTATCGGCTTATAGTTGCCCTGCAGTGTCATCCCGCCATCTCCAGCTGATAGGGTTTGGCATGCTTTCTCTAAAATTGTCTGCATATACTTACCTTGAGCTTCAATCCTCATTTGAAGGTGCTTCTGCACCTATGACAAATTTGAAGCAAATACATATAAGCATGGAAACATTAATTAAGGAGAATAATTAAAAATCATCTGTGGACATGTCAAAACTTTAAAGTTTTGCCTTTTGAAACTTGTAATCACCTCTAGTTGCTCATGAAGTCTTCTTTGCACTTCCATTTGCATCTTCAGTGCTTCATTAATGTGAACATTCCTACTGAAAGATTTAAGACAACAAAACGTACGTTATATAAAAGAATCCTAGGTATTTTTTTTTTAACTAAATATTTAGAAAAATTAAATGCTTACTAATTAACCATTGTTTCTCAAGAAGCACATGAAAAACATAATAAAGAGATTAGAAAATTAATACTTACTCATTCATGTTCCTTCCCATGAAGCCAGATGAGGAGGCTGCATTTCTCATCTCCAGTGCTGTAGCTGAAATTGTAGTAATATATGATATCAAAACTGAACCCGGCCATAAGCATTGACAAAGGTGGAAATTACAGAATATATGTATACCTATTTTTTTTTAACTTTTAAGAGTTGAAGAAAATCCTACAAAAATTGATATTTAATCAACCCGGGAGAGAGGGGTGGGTTTCAGTTAAGGAAAAAATGCAACAAAAAACACTTAAAATATATGAAGTGATCGGTAGGGTAAATATATATAGACTTTCTTACGTACCATCCTTAACTGAGTGGTCATTGAAATCCTTGTGCGGTTGCTTCCCTAGCCGGAATTTCTGAAAAAAAAAAAGAAAGAAAGAAAGAACAACAAAACAATATGAGTTCAGGTACGTAGGTAATTAGCGTGTGCGTGGTTTTGTGTGTGTGTTTTCCTGTTAGCTAGAGAGAGGGCTGATAAAGCTGAAGCTGAAGGTAATAAAGCAAAGAAATATATATATACCTGGAGATGGCTCTTCAGGTGGTATAGGGTAAGTCCCTTCACTCCCATTACTCTCATAATTGTCTTTGGTGTAGCCTCTACAAACAAACAAATAAAGATATACATAGTATTTAGTTACACAAAAAGAAACAAATTATAACGAACATCGATCCATATATATTCCTTGGTAAATAACAAAGTGTATGCATGTGTTAAATATTATCTAATAAAGGTCTACAAAATATAACTGATCATAGATGATAACCTTAAAACAAAAAAAATAGTATGACTCAGAAAAAAAACAAGAAAATCTAACCAGAAGCTTAATTTGTATTATAGCATAAACCACAAGTAGAAAGAAAGATCAAGATCAAGAGAAAAAAAAAAAAAAAGCAGTAAAGAATTAAACAGATGTGTCATAAGGTGCAATTAATCTTGAGAGCTGAGAAGGTAGAGAGAGAGAGAGAGAGAAGACATACTGTCTGGGCCACCGAGTTGAGTGACGGCATCGACAAAGCGGTCATGAAGCTCGACAGTCCAACGGAGACGTGGTTTCGGGTCAGTGGTAAGAACCAGACCCGAATCCGCTTGGACAGTACACATGCTATTGGGTCTCTCATTAGTAACACCTTGAGATGCACTGTTTGGCTTCTTATTTGAAGAAGAGAACATTCTCTCTCTCTCTCCCTCTCTCTCTTATAATCTCTCCTGATCACACACCTTGTGAATTGAATTCTATTTGGTTCTTTATTTTTTTTTCCTCTGAAATTGGTACAGAATTGGAAGAGATTCAAGAACAAACGAATAGGGTTCTTTGTTTTGAAACTCTCTTTCTTTCTCTCTGTGATATTTTCTGATCTCTTGTTGCAAAGATAGGATGTTATTCTAACCCTGGTTAACCCAAAAAATAAAAAAGGCACCGACTGGGAACCCCTCCTTTCCGAAAAGGTAGAGGGATAGAGAACTTGACAGCCGCTGCAAGAATTTCAAGGGGAAAAAAAAGAAAAAAAAGAAAAGGAGAGAGGGCCTTTTTCTTGGGGCATGACTCTTCAATTGATGCACATAATTTTTGAGGAAAAGCAGTGCACCTCAGTGGCTTGTCTCCCATACATTAATACAAATTTTAAGTGAAATGATTTGCGCCGCAAAAGGAAAAATCCTGAATTACCTTCTTTTTGTCTTGCTAAATACTAACAAATATACATTCCAATTTAATATATAAGAGCTACTTCCGTTTTGAAAAAAAAAATAAACAAACGTTTTTAGGTGAAGGGTGGAGACCAAAATTTTATTAGAATAAAGCTAGTACTATGCATAGTGTGGATTAGTTTGTACTATAAATTAATATTTACATTTTTAAAATTCAAATAGTCGATCTGATACACACTAATTTCACACTTTCAAGATGTTTAGTCACTAGTTTCATTGTATAACCACAAACAACCATCCATGATTCGATGCTATTCTACTAATTAGAGGTGGATTTAGTAAGTGATAATGGGATCAATTGACCTCATTTATTTAAAAAAAATTGTGTTTATAAGAATTAGTCTTTGGTATAGTAACAAAGAGCAACACCCTCCATGTGGGAGGTCATGGGTTAGAAATTCTGATGGGTGGTCCTTTATGGACAATTAAATAGAAGTTGGTAAACTAGAATTCCATCTTTCTATCTCAAAAGAATTGTGTTCATACATGATTTTCTTTATATTTTATTCAACACGATCTCCATATAAAATTTTACATTTCTTTTAGAGCTTTTTACTATTTCTTTAGATAGGTAGAAAATCGTTTGATCTAAAAATTCTAGACCATTCAAAAGTAGTGATTTCTATCTACAAAATAGTAAAAGAATTATTAAAAAAAATATAAAATTTAGTTTGCAAGTACATTTTTACATGAAAATTATGTTAAACAATTAATATTGATTATTTGAACTTTGAAAACAAAAATATGATTAATAATGTGGGCCATTATGCACTATGCAAAATACCATAACCTCACTTAGCAAGCAAAAATATTATCTTTTTAATTATTAAGGCGTGACATCTTATCAGGTACGGAGTCAAGATATGTATTTAGTAGGATGAAGCAAAATTATAGAATAAAATATAATTTAATAATTATTTTAACTATTAATATTTTTTTTGAAAAAATAAAGAATAATTATATAAAACCTCCCAGGTCCATCCCCGCACCCTTCCCACGTTAAATAACTACCACAATTCACCATCCCTACACTCTCTCCACATTAATTAACTATCTTAATTCACCATCCCCGCACTCACCCAACATTAATTATCTTAATTAGCATTCTCCTCACATTAATTAACTATCTTAATTAACTTTGATTTAATTAATCTGGTCCCAACAATATTCCTTTTTTCTCCGGGATCTCTAAAAATGTTTAAGATAAATATTAAACTGTCCAAAAATAAATACTCCAATATAAAGAATAAATACTCCAATATCAAAAGATAAATACTTCAAACTTTTAAGAATAAATTCAAATTGCTGCAATGTCCAATGGAGAATTTCTTCAATATTAAAGTATATATACTTCAATGTTTAAGGATAAATAATTCAAGTTTTAAGGATTAATACTTATTATTTCTAAGCTAAATACATAATTGACTAAGGTAAATACTCCAATCCAATGGATAAATAATGTAATATATAAGGATAAATACTTCAATACCAAAGAATAAATACTCCAGTTTGTAAGAATAAATTATTATGCCTAATATAAATACTTAATTGTCTAAGGATAAATACTAAAATATTTAAATATTAATACTATATAGATCATAGATAAATACTGCTATGTCCAATGGATAAATAATAGATTAGTACTTGAACTGAAGGATAAATATTACATAGATTAGGTTGGCCCAAGAAGTTTGACCCCTATTAGTGGTCCCCTATATATAGTGCGGGGACGAAACAAAGAAATTAAGAAATTACTGTGGGGATACAATTTGGATATTTTTTTCGTACGTAAATACAGTTCTCTTCATAGAGATTAATACTTATGTTATTCAAGATAAATACATCAATACTACATGTTAAATACTACTATTCTGTTAATATTTTAGTGGTCGCCTATAGTAAGTTTTGGACCTAGTGCGGGGACAATACATATATAATGTGTCAATTTGTGTGGGGACAGTTTTTTGTCGCTATTGGAGGCATAGATTAATACTTATTTGAAACATGGTAAATACAATAATGAGTCATGTTAAATATTATCCTACATTTAAATGTTATAATGGTGGGAACCTAATTTTTTTTAAATTTTAGTGCAGAAATGATGCTGCAGGATAATTATCAGGATCCAAAAATAAAAACATATTTTGAGACGAAATGAGGGGATGGAGCAAGTGGCAAGTGCTCTCCTGGTTCTGTCGCTGCAACTTGGCCAGAAGAATTCGAATATATATTACGTATGATGACCACATTGTATATATGAGACATATTCTAACTATGTGCTGATTTGATTCAATCAGTCTAATTAACATTAATCAAACTTTCTTTAATCAATATATCCAAACACATGTACACTAACTCCGAAAACTTCTTACCACATTTTTCAATTATATTATATAAATATATATATATATATATATATATATATATATATTCTTCTCCATTCAA
Organism: Carex arenaria; assembly: GCA_964058825.1. Classification (NCBI taxonomy): domain Eukaryota; kingdom Viridiplantae; phylum Streptophyta; class Magnoliopsida; order Poales; family Cyperaceae; genus Carex; species Carex arenaria. Next base: position 92,368 of record CAXKVW010000580.1, on the reverse strand, counting down.
TTATCATGTCATCTGTATAGAAAATTAATGTATAATTGGCAATTATTAATATATATTGACTTTGTAAGCAAGTGTTAATTAATTTGCCGTTAGGAAGTTTTTTTTTTTTTTTTTGAGGGAACCGTTAGGAAGTTATACATCAAGAAATGTACCTTATGAAACTTTTTAGAAGGTTTGATGAAAACATGCATGGAATTATATATTAATTATATGCATATATGTACAATTGCAAGGAGGTTGCACACATATATGTAAAGCAACATTCAATATATGTAAAGGTGAGGGGACCTGGACCTAGCTATGTACAATTGTACATAATGCATGCTTTATCATTTATCAAGGTTCGAAATAAAATGGGTAGCTTTAGTAGATTTGAAGCTTGTCTCTCCCATTGCTCATGACGTCACCAAATTTTAAAGTAACACAAATCACCCAAATCTAACCATACTCACAAAATATATGCATATATATACATATATGTAATGTACCAATCATACACAGCTCCCTCCTTTGCCCCCAACAATTAATTAACTTCATGCATCATCTTAAGCAATTAATTAAGATCTTAATGTTAATTATCAATCAAGATGCTAATTAATGAATGTACTAGTTCTTAAATAATTATAACTTAATTGGTTTAATTATTTTCGTTAAATGAATGCATGACATAATAATTAACAAGATGCATGATACATCTAATAATTAATGACTATATAATTAAATAATTAAGTATATCATGATGTCTCAATTTCGGTATATACTAATTAATAATCACCGTATATAGTTATTTATTTAAAATATATATGGCCATGCATATATATAATTAAAATTGTTGATAACATTTGTCAGATATATATATACATACACAACATATGACATGCATGCATGCCAATTAATGGCAGTGCAGTATATCAGTTCCCTTAAATTTAATATTATATAGCTAGGTCAAAGCTGGTCTGGTGCATTTTGCATGGAGCCCACCCCCACACAGCCCAAAAGAGAATTAAATGAGTGAAACATGTAATGAAAAGCTCTCTCAGCTCAATCTCTCTCTCTCTCTCTCTCCTCTTTCTCTCTCTCTCTCTCTCAACTCTTTCTCTTTTTTTTTTTTTTTTTTGAAAAACTTGGCAGAGGCCTCTCTCAACTCTTTCTCTCACCCACATACACACACATTCTCTCTCTCCTGAAGGGAATAGATGCTTCCTTCTTTGACAATTAACTTTGATTCTTCTCAAAACTTCCATCGATATATCATCATGACTTTATGTTTCTAAGTCCTCTTAATTACTAAAATATGCATGCTTCACATTAATTTGACACAAACCATTAGATTACCATAAACAATTTTTAATCATGCTTAATTAACACACATGCATATTAATTTACCCGCTTAATTTCATGCATGGTCCAAGCATTAATTCCAAATTGTTCGCGTTATTTAATCATTAAAAGAATTAGAATCTGATAAGATGTGTACGTCCTCCAAATTTAGTAAAAAGAAAAATTTCTATCCATATATATAGTTACGTATAAAGATGCTTAATTATCATATTTACCTCATATATAATACTACTGGCCACGAAATAAACTGTATGACATGCTCTTGTTGAAATCCACGTGCAAACAATAAAGAATCTTATGATCATATTTACCTCATATTTAAAGAGTGATGTTAGCCGTTTAACCAAAAAAAAAAAAACCTCTTAAGAGAGCTGCAACCACCAATTTTTTTTTTTAAGAAATATAAAATTATGTATTGAACTTCTAAGAAAATTTTAATGAAATTTGGGATTCAAAAAGGCCGGCCGAAATTTTAAATTTCAGCCAATACACAGTTTCGTTTCAAAAAAAAAAAAAATAAGGGTCATGATTTGAAATTTTGGTCCTTTGTGAATTGTACGGAATTTGAAATTCTGATCCAATTTTTAAGTATATTGTGATTTAACAATGCGATTATTTTTTATTATTAAAAAAAAACTGAGTTTATGATTAATTTGAAAATACGGTCTAGCTAGCTTCTTGGGTCGAAAAAAATATTAATTAATGGAAAAAAAATGTTTGACTTTTTTGTTTATGTTACCTTTTTGAATTCCGACCATTCTTAAAATCCGAATTTATGTTTAATATTTTTTGAGAAGTTTAATGTACAAATTTTACATGACTTCAATTAAAACAAATTTCGTATTCATCCCTCCCACGGTGCTATTCAGAAAAAAAAATAATGAAAGAGTAAAAAGGTAAAATTTAAACAAACTTCCATTTCATACTATTAATTAATTAAAATTATGTTTGGTTACTAGTGGAAGTTAAAAGTTACAAATTAAGTATGAAAAAGTGAGCCTATATATTTCAATACCTTGAAAAAAGTCAATTCATCTATTCCACTTCTCCTATGAAATTTGTTGTTTTATCTTAGTCGAATGGAGAAAGAATAAAGTGTAAAATTAAGAGATTTCAGAGATTTTGCATTTTAGTGGAGATCAGGACGTTTCAATCGACTTTGTCTCTCTCTGAAATTTTTTTGCTTTCCTCTGGATGTTTGATTTGTAATTCGGATTAAATTTAGAGTCAAAATTAAAATAAATTTCTTCTCCAACATTCATTATTACTTGACCATGCACCATTCCACTACAATATTAATTAATTCCAATTAATCATTTGTACTAATCCATGTATCATTACTAAACAGTCACTTGTAGCTACTAATCAAATGGTGATGATTATTGAAGCATAAAAATGATATATATTAAAGGATATTATTAAGGGATCGATCACTTGATCATGCATGGTTATTTCTGACATAAATTTTAAAATCAATTCAAAATGAAATTTAAACCCAAAAGTATCAGACACATATATAGGATGACTAACAATTATCAGATGCAATATAATTTGAGTATTGTTGGATAATGTATAAAAAATCATTAATTTCTAACTGGTGAAATTTCAATTCACACGTACGATAAAACATACAACAAATTAATCTCATACATTATTTTTTATAAACATGATATATTTCTATATCATATAAATCATTCTTATAATGTTGGTCTCTCTCTATATATACAGGTATATATATATAGAGTAACTAAAGCGAGTAGGTTTAATTTTAATTAATTCTTGTTTGCTAATCTTTATTAATTAAATTAATTATAAAATAAAATAATTAATTCCCCCCCAACGTACCGAAGCTAGGTAGCTGCTAATTAATTTGGCGAATTTTTTGAATGAGTACGTAGTGACACACACACACACACACACACACACACACATATATATGCATGCTTGGTGAGCAGTGGATGGATAAGCTGTGTTTTGCCATCATTGCATCGCCTAATCGAATAATTTGTAAATGTTAGACAATGGTAGCTTACATTTCAAGCGCATTTTCAAGATGCTGTAAAAGGTTCTTTTTTTTTTCTCCAGGAAATTTTACAATTTGGCCCTTGCAAACGTGTAAAAATTACAAGTGCTTATTGAATGGGAGCAGCTTGGGTCCGATGCCCATCGGACTCAACCTGATTCTGATGGGCTCCATCACCGTCCAATCCTCTTTAAGATCCGTGTGCATTATTTAATATCCGCACACGATTACTTTAATATACGTGCGCATGAATCTTAAAGTGGATTGGATGGTTATGGAGCCCATCGGACCCAAGCTCGTCCCTTATTGAATACCTCACAGTCCTCACACCTACCTAGCTTAGAGAACCATCATATGGCAATCAAAGATAACAATCTAACCTTATTTTTCTTAGTTTAATCAACTGTACTTTCATTACATAACATTGTAATATTGACCACTTGATTTTGTACTAAATAAATCCAACAATTTTTAAATTTTGTATATACATGCATCACTCGTGAAATATATCAGTTTGACATGCATTCGTCATTTGAAACAAATCTGATAGATTTTAGAGTGTAGCTCACGAATCCTTCTTGATAAGCCTAGCTAGCACAAGCTAGCAATTTAAGCTCATTCTATATATAATACCTACTATATTAAAAGCTATATTTGGTTAAACCTTGTAACTTTAATAATTAATATTGTCTTGATCATTATAGATATACATGAGATTGATTTTTAATATTCAAAATCCGTTAAAGACCAAAAGTGCATTAATTAGTTCTCAATAACTGTCGTCGTATATATAAAATTTGCAAAGATTGATTTTGTGCATTTCAATATAACAACCAAGCTAGCTAGATTGCATCTGTCAGGGTATATATATGCATATATAGATTCAAAAACCATATAGCCAATCAAATGTAAACATTTGTTAGGTTAGGTGTGAAACCAAGTATCATTTTCTAATGAGTGGCCATCGAAAATGATTACATTTTGATAAACACGAGATTTGGTTGAATATATAATATTATTAAATGGCTAAAGACACAAATAAACTTTTTTTCCTTTTGAAAAACATTATTAGGGTTGTTAAAAGAGACTTATACAAGTCTTTACCACTCACTTTACAACTTGTCTTTTGATAATTAATTAATTAATTATGATCTTGCTAGCTAATTTATTTATTTATTTATTCATTAAAGTCTCTTCTACCATGCGTTCCACTCGAGTAAAGACAAAGAATGGTTCATACTGGCCCATATATATTTTTTTTATCTACTTCTTTTCTCTTTTGCTCTTTGTTGTTTAAAGCACTAAAGAAAAGTATATATACCTCCAACTAGGTTAAACAATCTTTCTGTTGAAAAAAAACAAACATATATAAGCAAGAGTAAAATAAACTATGGTTTATCAATCATTTTTTATATATTAAATGGTTATTTTTCTTTCCCCAATTGCTTTGACTATATATTTAAAATTAGTTTATATTTCTTTAAACATATATATTAGCCCTTGAGCTGAATTGTTTATAGTTGACTTGGGTCATGAAATTAAAGGACTGACTGAATAGTGAACACTAATACATACACGAAGCCTGTTTTCATTAGGGAATTGCAGATTTATTGGATCGTTGAGCCCACAAATCCTGTTTTGGGCCTCATCCAGCCCAAAAAACCAGTCGCAGGCCGGAACTCTATATTGGTTTTGATCCAATATAGACCATGCAAAACACAACAGTGAAAACAAAAACCCAAAATTAAACCCTCAGACGCCAACGCCATGAGGCGGGGTCTCGCCAAGCTCGCACCACCTCCCACCTCCGCCTCCACCGCCGCCGCCGCCGCCTTCTCCACCTTCTCCGGCTCCGGAGGATTTGGTCGCGGACGTGGTCGCGGACCCCCTCCTCCTGTCTCTGGTGAAGATTCCTCCGTTGCCTCCGAGGATGACCCCATCCTCTCCGACTACGGTCGCGGTCGCGGCCGTGGTCGAGGAGATGGACCCCACCCTTCCTCCCCTCTCTTACCTTCCTTCTCTCTTTTCGCCTCTTCCTCACAAGGCCGTGGCCGTGGCCGTGGTAGTGTCAGTGGCAGTGGCGTTACCTCTCCTGATTCAGATGCTCCACCTAAAAAACCCTTTTTCTTTTCCCGTGAACGTGATGATCGGGATCCAGTCCCACCACCCAAATCAACCACTGACATTGACAGTGACAACCCACTGCCACGGAGACCGGATATGACATCCTTTAAGTCAGCTTTAGGCCGTGGCAAACCAATCACTACAGCTGAACCTGGTCCAAAAGAACAATCTGATAGAAACCAGCAACAGCAGATGAACATGAGTAATAGAGAGGATGCAACAAGACGGGCCATGGAGGTGTTGTCCCAGGCTGGGGCCGGAAGTGGTATGAGGGGCCGTGGTGGGTCTGGTAGAGGAATGCGGGGCCATGGTCGTGGTCGTGGTCGTGGCCGTGGACGTGGCAGGGAGTCATCTGCGGAATATGGTGATGGGGATTTTGAAGATGGAGAAGTTGGGGATGATGAAGTAGAACTTGATGAATATTTCGAGGAAGCGGCTTCTGTTGCCCTGCCATCTCCATTGGAGGATGCATATCAAGAGGCAGTGCACACTAATAATATGGTACCTACTCTTTTACCATCACTTGAGATTCAATCAAACAAGCGCAAAATTCAACTTAAATAATTTGTTTGTATATTTTTGTTTGATGTAGATTGAGTTTGAACCAGAGTACTTGGTTAATTTTGGAAACCCAGATATAGAAGAGAAGCCACCAATGTCCCTTGAGGAGGCATTAGAAACAGCAAAACCTTTCTTGATCGCCTATGCAGGAATGAGCAGCCAAGAAGAGTGGGAGGTGCATTTCATTCTTCTCTTTATTTCTAAAAATTGACATCTAATGATCAAAGAAAAAGGAAATTTATATCTTAAATGTTGAATAGTGAAGCGGAATATGCTGTTTCTTTCTTTTTGAGAAATTAGGTTGTTCTTATCTCGAAATAGATGCCCATGCAGAATGAGAAATATGTGAGTTGACGCAGAAATGCCTAACACATATAGTTTTCTCTTGAATTTTCAAAAATATGTGCCCGCTACTTCCATTTATGTGAAAGGAACAGTAAGGAATAATGTAATTTGGACGCCCAAAGTAATTAAGGAGCAAAAGAGTAGTAGATGTACCTTTTTGTGTTCATAATTTTTGTTTGTTTTACTTTTTTGCTTGTGGGTACTTTGGTATTTTCCAATGCTGATTTTACAGTAATTCCAGCAGCTTAATTGTAAGAATTTTCTTGGTTGATACCAGCTAACACGATCATTGTTTTTCTTTCTTTTTTCCTCCTTTTCTTTTCAAAAAACAAATTAAGGATTAATACTCATCCCATTTATATCCCATAATTTTACAGTGACTTCCTCTAATCCAAAAAAAATGGTTACAAGATAATTGGGAAAAATGTCAAAGGCCTGATGAAGTTCATTTTTTATGTTAATTATTGTTGGCGGATTAGGGTGTTATGTTATTTGCCAAATTTGGGAAATTTTTCTGCAAAAGGAAAAAAGATAAAGTAAATAATTTGCATGTTTAGGAAGCGGTGAAAGACGTAATGGAGAGGCTGCCTAAAATGAAAGAGATGATGGATATGTACTGCGGGCCTGATCGAGTTACTGCAAAACAACAGCAAGAGGAATTACAGCGAGTTGCAAATACACTTCCGCCAAATGCACCCACCTCTGTCAACAAGTTTACTGACCGTGTTCTCCTCTCTCTTCAGGTTCCTTTCTCTCTTTTTCAGGTTCCTTTGCATAATTGAGGGCTGGCACTGTTGCTAGTCATTTATTTGAAGTTCCATAGTTTTTAGCTTGAAAGTTACAGCTGTTATCATATTGTACTTGCAACCTCTTGCAGTGATAAGCATGATTTCTTACACTGTTACTGGGATCTAGCAAGTTTAGAAATTACCAAAACCAAACCATCGAAGTGTTGAAATTATGCCTTCTAACGAACATTAGTATGCTAATTTAATTGTTATGATGTATAATTAGTTACCGTTTTGTTTGAGATAAATGCTATGATCAATGGGGCTGTTCGGCAACAAGGGATTAAGAGCTTAAGGAGCACTAAGGAACCAATGTTCGGTTGTTTTAATCCGTGGGTGAAAGTTAAGGAAGCTAAAGGAAGGGGTAGAGGTGTCTTAAGGTTCGGGCAGAGGATTAAGATCCGGGCAAAACGATACTAAAGGAGGTGATCTTAATCCGTACTAACCAGTGTTTGATAGGATTAAGCGGCTAAGGAAGCTAAAGGAAGCGGGTTAAGCCTTAAGGAGGCTTAATCTGTTATTGCTGAACAGCCCCAATCTGATCGTGAACTTGTGATATTATTCCTCTTTTTTTTTTTTTTCTTTTATTGTGATTTAATGGTCATGGCACTGAACCTGAACCTGAACCTTTCTCTTAACAATTGGGCATCATCCGGGAAGACTCGAGAAAATAAAAATTTTGTTGGTAGCAAATGCATAACAGGTTGCTTATGGATTTTCTGTAAAGAATAGTAGAAGTGCTAAATACTCCCTTGGTTTTCCTTTTTTTCCTTGGAAAATTGCAGAGTAATCCAGGATGGGGATTTGACAAGAAATGCCAGTTTATGGACAAGCTTGCCTGGGAAGTTAAACAACATTACAAGTAGATAGAGAGCGAAAGAGAGAGACTTTATTTTATAAAATAATTCAGTTGAATGACATTTTTTGAGAGGTGGACAGAGTTTTCTTTTTTGTTGTTCAATTTTGTCTCAATCTACTTTCAGATTGTACTATTGTAGCTTGAATAAGTCTCGGGTGAATTTATTATTTTTTGTGTTTTTTTACCCTGAATGCAAAGTTGCAAGCAGATTATACTGATAAATTATAAACTAATTCTTTTATTGAGAAGACTGCGAGAAAATGTTGAATGTTTCACCTTCCGCTGAGATCAGAATGTTTTTTCTGTATTCTGGACAAGTTAGATTCCTTGTCTGTGTAAAGATTTATTTATTTGCTATACAATACAATACAATACAAGAACTTCTATCAAAAACTAAAACATCTGGTGAAGAAATTAAAGGACGTTGAAAATAACAGCAGAAACAAAGCACATTACATTAAATTGAGCTTAATGATACCAGTGTTCAAGGCTGCACTTTTAACCCCTTTGTTTTAAGCATTATGTATGTACCAGTTAAAAGTACTCAAATTATTCTACATACTTACAAAATAGGCTTGGTGATCAATGACCCAAGTAATTTACACATAATAAGATCTCATTCTTATTCTTTGTATACTTAATTATCCTGTAGTTTTTTTTTAATAGCTGTTCCTATACAATGCGCAGTATTTAGCTAGTCAATGGGTTCTACATCTTTGCTACATTTTACAATGCAAAAAAAAAAAAAAAGAGAAGAAGGGAAAAGTAAAGTCTACATCTCAACCTCATCTTATCTTACAACATAGCTGCCTAGAATCTGTACAACAATCTCATCTTCTGCAAATAAATCAAACTTATCTTAATTGAATTCTCCATTATATTTGCATAAAACATCAAAAGAACATATATTAAAAGCACCTTAGGCTGTTGAATCTTGCCGTAACGGTTGGATTTCGTTCTGCTGGTTATCCAATGGCATGTACTGTGACATAATTGCCATGATCTCTGTATCCATATACGACTGCAAATAAAACAAGAAACAGAGAGGATCAATTCACTTTAAACTTTTGTCTCTCTTCTTTTAAGAAAATTTATTGTGAAAAATCCAGTATAACCTTATGTCCCTCCAAAAGGACGAAATCCAAATACATAATGGCTTTTAAATGGGTTTCATGGAAATTGCCGATATAAAACAAAAATTATCCGAATAATTTTTGTTCTTTACAAAAGAAAGTAGAAAGAACTTGAAAAGTTCTTCAAAGGGCAGATTACTTACACGAAGTCTGTATCGATAGAAAATGTAGCCAGCAATTCCCGCACCGAGCACGCATGAGAGAACCAAGATTATGACTAACCACCCAAATCTTGAGCCATTCCTTGCTAAATTTGTTAAAATAAGAAAACTAAACAGAATGAGAGAAATGCTCATTTTGATGACAAAATTAAGCTCCAGGGGATATGAAAATCACTTTAATTTAGTTAAAATTATGAAGAATAAAGGGACCTTACCTACGCAAGTATCTTCCCCTTTTATGTACAAGAGGTTGTCTTTGCACTTGCACTCATATCCTCCCCATTTATTCTTGCAAGAGCACTCTGGACAAGTGCATGCTAGTTTTTCTTTGCACTCATCAATGTCTAATTAAACATTTTGAGAAAAGAGATCAAATTAAGTCAGTGTTTTTTTTTTATGAAACAATATGCATTTTAAGGTTCTAGAATTTATATGTGTTATTTGAATTGATACCTTCGCATTTGTAGCCATCACCTTGAAATCCTGGTGGACACATGCAACCGCTCAGTCTCGACCCCTTCATACAAAATTTAAATAAAAAAAAAATAATAAGATTAGAAGGAATGAGGTAAATTTGTGCTTATTTAGCTATGTCACTATTCTCTTTACCAAACAAGCAGAGACAGTATCGCCATTTTTTGTTTCAGACCAACAGCCCCCGTTATCCATTGCACACCGTCCAGGACCCACAGCTGCATTTGAATCCCAAAGTCATGAAACAGAAAGATACCAGATCAGAAAACTAGGTTAAATTGAGGCTTAATTTCACTCACTGGCACTTGGGTATGCTGGTATTTTACCAGTCTGTACTACTTGCCACTATAAAATAATTTGTTGAGAAAAAAGAGATGCACCTATTACCTGTACAAGAAGTGTACCCATCTCCCTGATACTGAACACCTCTGACTAATGGACATTCACATACTCTACCTCTGTAAGTATCCTACAATATTTTGAACAGGAAAGAAAACTCATTAGGCATAGCAAAAGAATTATCTTATTTTATTTCTTTCTTCAACTAAATTTCAGTTGAGTGTTCAGATATTATCATGGAGATCACAATTTATTACATCATGGTCCGGTTCAGCAAAACCAGATTTTTGTTACTTGTGCATTTTGGGTTCTTACATTTAAGTTGACGTCACTAAGTATACTTCCTTTAACTCTGATTCAGAAAGAACTGTAAAACATTTTGTGTATGCTACTATAGTGTTTTTTTTTCTGAATCAGATTAATGTACTCATCCATAATTATGGCAGCAATGGATTGACTAGTATGCTATTCAATTTTGTAAAAGCCAATTTTTATTATAACAACAAATTAAATACCAAAAAAAAAAAACTTAAATAACAATAAAATCATGTTGATTCGTTGTGGGATAATATGGGTCATTCAGTTGGAAGCCATAAACTTGAAATTTGAAATGGATTTACCTTACAAGCTGTTATATTCAATTTCACGTCTTTCCAGCAACCGCCATTGTTGTGAAGACATTCATTTGTTTCCATATCTATGATTCAAATGATTTGGTTATTGTTGTGAAGACATAGATATTACCTTATTCAAAAGAATTACAGATAACACACCAGGTTCAGGTGCCAGTACCTATTGACTGTTTCTTACCGTGTTCTTTTGGTTTATTAAATCCTTCTTGGCTTCTATGTCATTACTTTCAGAACAGTAACTAAGGTTAATATGGATTTGAACATTTGGTGGTAAATTGAAGCAGAATTTAGCTTAATTGATTATCTTGAGAAATTGGGATATGCTATGCTGGTATTTTTTTTATGAAACTTTTGGTATGTGATTTGTTATGTCAAATGTGACATAATTAAGGTTAAGTATAGACTTGATTGTCATTTGGAGGAATTGTAACCTAAATCCTGGCAATATACTTCATCAAGTTAAATCTTTGTTCAAAAAATTATTTGAGTAGGAATATAAAAAAGTAAACCTTGACTCAAGCAAACATGAGGCTCTGTCGACTCCTTGTACCCAGCACATATGGCTTTAAGCACAGCTGTACTCTCCAATTTACCTTTTTCAAAAGAAATTATAATTCTTTTCAAAATAAGACTACAAATCCTTTACGGTTTCTATAATAATTGAAAGGATTGCCACATGGAACCCAAAATTCAGTATAGTTGTGTCTGTATGTACCAGTTTGACTGATTATTTTAGCCTTTCTTGTCTTTTCATTATTTATCAGTTATTTTTCAACCAGTCGTATAACAAGGAAATTTTGAGACCAAGTTTGTTACTAAAAAAATTGAAGTTGTCAGGTTGATAAATTAAAAAGAGATTAAAAAAGAAAAAGAAAAAGAAAAGAGCAAACCTCTATATTGAACATTGTTAATGACCAGTGTAGGCAAGATTGTCACATCACTGCGTGAATTATGACCTACCTGTATCAGAAAAACAAAAGGCTCTTTTGTTAATCTAAATTAAAACTTTTAGTATGAAAATTGTTTATTTGCACAGAAATATTGAGTAACCTGATCTTCCTGCTCTTTCTTTAGCACGGCGTTCTCAGCATCCGCTTCTGGATCACCCATGCATTTCTGTACTTTATCCAAAGGCAGACCTGAGAAATGTTACTAATATTTAGATAATTATATAATTTAATTTACCGTACCCAATTTCTCTTATTGTTTTTTATATTGTCATCTTTTATAGCTGGGTAGAGATTTGAGATTTCTTTAGTTGCTTAAATTATTTGACTTCAAAAGTAAGATCTTTTGTTTTTAATGTATCACTTCAATTCAAAATGGGCATAGAGGCCACACTCATACCAACCAAGTTAATCTGGAGACATCCTGACTGGTACCGTGGTACGGTATCTACCAAAACTGAGAAAATACAACACGTACCAGTTGAAGTAATAAATTAACCATAAATGGTACGTTAAACTTACCGAGATCTCTGACTACAGTCTCAGCACATTCCTTGCTGTACTTCTTCGCCTTCATAGAGCAGCGTGCATCATAATCAACCACAAAATCCCACCACTGCCATGGCCGGCCACTCTCATTCGCCACACGGTGCACACACAGCTGCCGCAAATTTTCAATTACCACATCCTTCCCCTCATACCCCTCCCCGAAATCCTGTTCTGGGTCTGGTGCACAGTACCGTCCTTTGTTTATGCATTGCGACTTGCACTGCATGCTCAGCCTATATAACATTAATTGTAATTGATAAATTAATCAAAATCTAGAGATACCATGCACTGACAGAATCCTAAAAAGCAACTGAATGAACATCAAATTAAGGCACGTACCGAAAAGGCTCAGGGCAAAACCATGTTATGTAATGCGGTGTGAATTGTGAGTATCCGCCTCTCTCTAGCAACTGTGCATGGCCTCTGAAATTTTTGACAAACTCGAGCTGCTCTTGACACCTCTCCCCGCATTCATCATTGCTGTTCGTCCAGAACTCGTACTCCACCCTTTCATCCGGGTGCGGCATCGACTCACGCCAATCTATTTTCACTATTAGCTCATTACCTTCTGAGGTATCCGTAACGATCTTTTGCAGTGTTTTCTTGAGTGATTCACCGAATGATTTCTCTATCAGGGCTGATGGGATGGAGATTTTCTGAACGTAGTCGATTGATGAGTCAGAGAAGAATTCTTCGGGTGTGTCCATTGTGAGCAGGGGCTCATCAATATTGTCAACAATTAGCACAGCCGCTGCACCGGCATTCTGTGCATTCCATGCCTTGAGCGCAAAGTAACATTCTGCATAGATCAAATATATTCTCAAATCAAAATAAAAGAATATATATGCTCCATTTGTGAGGATTGTCAAGACTGTTACATCAATTAAATGTCAATAGATCCCAACACTTAATAAAGATAATAAAGCAAATATTAAATATTAAATATCCAACTTTTATAGATCCATATATGTGTCCTTGTCCAAGTGAGATGATTTAACTTGAATATTACTTCTCCTATTCAGTACAAGAAAGGAGAAATTTAATTAATTGAAAATGAAAATGCAACCATGTACAAATTTAACTTGCTCCTGCTAGCTGAGTCAACTTTGAAACATGTGATTTTTTTTTTCCTATTTTAGAATCATCTGTACTTATATTTTTAGAGACAAATGGCGCCACTCCATAAGTGTGTGTTTGTGTGTTGGTACCATATTAAGAGTTGGTACTCACCTTTATTTATTTATATTTATTAACAGTTAAGACTAGGGAGTAGTGGTATCAAACTATCAATCATATAAGCTAGCTTTCAAGATTAGCTTGCTTCTAATTTTAAAAGGAGAACAGTTAAGCAATTACCTACTTACATTTAAAACAAAAGAAAATTATATGTAGCAAGTATACAAGCTGCCTAATATGTCTGAACACAACATATTCATTTTGTTAATTAGTTCAAATGTCATGGTTGAGAATATGATTAAATAAGAAATAAATATATAACTACAACACTATATATAACCAGCAAATTAATAATATAAATTAACAGAAACTCTGATACCAGAGAAATATGAACAAAATCACAACAGAATCAAGACCAGTTAAATAAAAATAATAATCACCAATTAATAAGGTATTAAAATGGAACATACGCACCTCCTCGATCAAGAAGGAGAATCAGAGGTCTTCGAGACTTGGACTTGAAAGTAGTATCAAACTTCTCACAACCGTTCGATTTCTTATCAGGGTAAATCACAGCTCCAACAAGTGTACCACCATAATTCGGTACGCCAAAATTTGCTAGTGCAGCATCATGGTGACCTCTGATGTGTCGTGGCGATATAACTCTAACACTGCTCTTTTCTACTACGAACCGGCCGTAGACCGACCCTAGTATGAAGAGGAAAGCAGTGATAGCTAAATGGGTTTTCATGAGAGAGAGAGATGAAGATGAAGATGAAGAGGTAAGAGGTAAGAGGTAAGAGGGCAATTTGGAAGAAGTCTGTGTGTGTAGAGAGAGAGAGAGAGATGGAGACTTAATTGAATTAAAAGAGTGATTTGGTAGAATAAGAAAATGAAGTCATCATAGAATAAGAATAGGCCAAGGCATGAAACAGAGAAAGGGAGAGGTAAAGACTAAAGACTAAGACTAAGAGAAGAAGTCTTTGTACCAATTGGTGCGTGAGAGATGGATCAAAAACTTTTCCTAGAAGCGCCTCCCCAACGTATAACATATTACTTCTGTGGGACCCATCAGTAGTCACAGAACTATAGTGACAATATACGTGATTTATTCGCGAATTAAACGTGTTTTATTCGTCTTTTTTACTGTTTTCAAACCGAACTCCGAATAAAATACAAAAAACGTATAATACATTTTATTCGCGAATAAAATGCGAATTTTTTTTAGGGTCTTTTTGGGGTTTTTTTTTTGGCTTCCTTATTGTACATACTCATTCCCTTTCCGAATTATACTCGAATCACAAAATTTTGATCTTGCAAAACCGAATTCGTTTGTCACTATGCACAGAACATAGTAACAAGGTGAGGATTTAATTCGCGTATAAAATGTTTTTTTGACATATATATCTGAACCGAACTCCGAATAAAACGCGTAAAAACGTATAATACGTTTTATTCGCGAATAAAATGCGTATAAAACGTGAATCGGCGAATTATTCGCAATAAAAACACCAAATTTTTTTTTTCTGCTTCCTTGTTGTACCGAATCATTTCCGATTTATACTCGAATTATATCCGAATCATGAATTTTTAATCTGCCGAACCGAACCCGAACTTTTAATTTGCCACTATGGCAGAGAACAAATGGTAATCGTTACACGGTGTTGATGGGTTGGAAGCGCCACAAAGGATTTAACAGGAAAGGTTTGCTTAGGTTGCAGTAGCAAATGTGATTTGTAATCATGTGTATGTAGGTTGAGGAGCAGATAAAAAGCAAAGCGATTGCTTACTTCACAAAAAATGTAATTTATGTATGTATTTGGGCTAATTTGTCATATAAACAACTGGTTGAGGATTTTACTTAAAAGAGATGCTCAAAGTACAGGTAGGTAGTCCAAAGAAAAATTATCAATCATGTGGCAGGATATATTTCTACATTTGTGAAGCATTTTAAAAAATACACGGTACAGTATGTTTCAGCAATCTACCACAGGGAAATGACACACTGAATGCAGCAGAAGATCCAGAATTGATTGGGAGAGGAGAACAAACTAACTACCGTTCAGAAATCAGAATTATAGCCATGAGGAGGTCAGTACGAAAATGACACTTAATTATGTGTCACCAAAATTAAAAAAGGACATCATACTTAATTAATTAAAAAATAAAGAAAATACTTGTGCGAAGATTGTGCCTCAATCTTTATCAAAAAAAAAAAAAAAAAACCAGAGAGAAGATTGTGCCGTAATTTTTATTAATCGAAATTAAATAAAAAAAATATTTGAAAAGAGGAGAGATTCCAGAAAATTTCGAAATATAAGTAGAACGGGTTAAATAATTCCGTCCCATTTAATCACTCGATCTTCTAACTAAACAAACTAAACAAAAAAAAATCCGGACGGGTTAAACCATCCCGCCTGGCGCCCAAAAATAAATATGGACTACTTATATCCAGGAAGATACTGCATTTCTTTTAGTATACGGACTACTCTTTTTTTTTTGGGGGGGGGGGGGAGGTGCCGGACGGGTTGGTTTAACCCGTCCCAGATTTTGTTGTTTTTGCTGTTTAGTTCATTTAGTTAGTAGACTGAGTGATTAAGTGGGACGGGATAATTTAACCCGTGAAACAGGACAGGATTATTTAACACGTTCTACTTATATTTCAAAATTTTATGGAACCTCTCCTCTTTTTCGATATTTTTTTATTTAATTTTGATTAATAAAAAAATCGGAAGATTGTGCCTCAAAGATATTTATGGTGTGACATAATTTTACAAATACTTGATACTTGACATATATATTAATTAATTTGATCATGAATTGCATGTTGTTGTCTTTGACACTGCGATATATAATTTAAAGGCTTTGATTTAAGATAGAAGATTCAATTTATATCTTTGAAAAGGACTCGCAATGGACATTTTGGTAATTTTAACGGTCAATATGTCATTGTCTCTAGACCTGATAATTGACTTGTCATCACTAAAAAAGAATATGAAGTCAGCCTCTCTCTATCCGTGAACGACATTATATCTATATATATATAGATATAGATATATATATATGAGTAAAGCTAATATACACTTAAGTGTATATACACTTAATCCTAGGACCGTACGATTAGCTTTGAGATTCGTGCTACACGACTTTTAAAGAAATCTGACGGTCCTAGGGTTAAGTGCACGGTACACTTAAGTGCATATTAGCTTTACTCTATATATATATATATATGAGTAGAACTAGGGTGTTTCTAGGAGTATCAAATTTCTTTGTACTCTTAACTCTAAAACTTATCGGATTAAGTTCGAACGACGAATCCAAACCATTGAAATCCTTCTATCTTACGAGTGATTCGTCTACATGTGAAAATTTTAAAGTTTCGAATTAATTTAGTATAAAGTCAAGTGGTCAAAAGGCTTCCAAAATATGAATGCATTAAAATTAATTTAGAAACCTTCTAATTTTGACCACTTGATTTTATACTAAATTAATTCAAAACTTTAAAATTTTCACATGTAGACGTATCACTCGTAAGATAGAAGGATTTCAACGGTTTGGATTCGTCGTTCGAAATTAATCCGATAGAGTTTAGAGTTAAGCGTACAAAGAAACTTGTACTCCTAAGAGCACCCTAGTTCTACTCTATATATATATAGAGAGAGAGAGAGAGAGAGAGAGAGAGAGAGAGGTGGGCTATGGTGAGTTGCAGAGTAAGAATCTTATTTTACTTCACGTCCATATCTCCGTTTTCAAAGACTAAATAGTCGTTCCGAACCGCTCAACAAGATGTCCATATTGAAATGTGCTTGGAGACTAAATTTTACATTTTTTGAAATTCTTTTACTATTTTTTAAAATAGGTAGAAAATCTTTTGAATGGTTCAGAATCATTAAAAACATTGATTTTGAAATATTTAGAAAAAATAGTAATAAATTTCCATAAAATGTAAAATTTGATCTCCAAGTACATTTCAATATAAATATCTTGTTGAGTGGTCGAATCGACTATTTGGTCTTTGAAAACAAAAATAAGCGTGAAGTAAAACAAGATCCTTACTTCGCAACTAGGGTTGTAAACGAGCTAGGCCTTAGCTCAGCTCGTTAATTCTGGACCAAGCGAGCTGGACCTAGGACTTCCAAGCTAAAATCTCAGCTCAAGCTAGCTCGCGAGCTAATGAGTTGGTTCAATGGGTCTGGCTGGACCTTGTTTTAAGAAGAAAATAAATTTTACAAACCTTTTTGGATTGAGTTAGACCGAGCTTGACAGTATAAAATGCACACAAATTTATACAAATTCACAAATTGATGCCTAGCCGAGCTGGTGAGCAAGCTAGGCCCCAGCTCAAACTTGTTAATTCTGGACTGAGCTAGTAGCGAGCTAGCTTGTTAATAACTCGGTCTAGTAACGAGCGAGTCACGATCGAGCCACGATCTACGAGCTTTTTTGCCACCCCTATTCGCAACTCACCATAGCCCATCTCTCTCTCTCTCTCTATATATATATATATATATATAGAGAGAGAGAGAGATTGACTAATATGCTTTCAATAGCACTTCGGCCGAAGTGTAACCAAGTAGTTTTTCAATTTTTGAAGTCCAAAAGTCAATCCAAACCATTAGATGTGATCTCTTTATTAAAATGTGCTTGGAGACCAAATTTTATATTTTTTTGAAGTTTTTACTATTTATTAAGCCATTTTGAAAATCTCTGATCCAACGGTGGCTTAACCAAATAGTGAAACTAGAAGCCACCCCTGGATCAAGGATTTTCAAAGTGGCTTAATAAATAGTAAAAAAATTCTAAAAAATGTAAAATTTGGTCTCCAAGTACATTTTAATATAGAGATCACATCTAACGGTTTGGATCGATATTTTAGACTTCGAAAATTAAAAAACGACTTGGTTGCACTTCGACCGAACGAAAGCATATTAGTCAATCTCTCTCTCTCTCTCTATATATATGTATATATGTATATAATCTTAGGACATAATTTTAAGATAGAAGATTATATATATAATTTAAAGGCTTTTAAAAAAAAATTGGTAGTGGCTACAAAAGGTTTTGATTTTTATATTTTTATTCTTATATAATGCACGTAGTTGTCCTGATCCGCCAACGGCTGAGATTGAAGGATAAATTTTTGAATTTAATATCTGCCCTCCAATCACATAATCTACCATCTTTTGATTAAATGCATTTATTTATGTGTAGAAGTCTAACTTTAGTTAAAAACATATTCGCCACACATACTGCTATATAGTTTGTCACAATTAAAATTGAATGAATTCTAGCGGTTTGTTTTCTTATTTCTCTATCTCTGATGGGAAGTGCTATAAATAGTTTCTTATTTTGTTTCTAATTAATTTCTGCTATTAATTGTGGAAGAAAAATTCATGCCTACATTTTTTTTTATTTAAATAATTTATGCATAACAAAGTTGCTCATTATACATAGATTGCAATAAGAAGGTATAGAATTTCGCAACTCCAAATTTTTAGAACTATTTTTTTTAATAATTAATTGATGGGGGTAATTCATTGAGATTGGTCAAAAAATATTGGTAGAACAAATTAATCTTTATTTGATCAAACGGAAATTATTTGGATTAAAAAAGAGGGTCAAAGTTTGATAGTTCCAATATAGGCAATTAAAATTATGAAAAAAAATATAACATGTTAAAATTTGAATCATTTTCAATTGAGGAGTCATTAACTAATATTTAAAATTTAATAAACATTTCGTAATTTTCTAAGTATTTTATTTTGGAAAAATCGTTTATTGTATTTTGTGCTAAAATATTAATATTTAATAAGATAAAGTAACTTGGTTTATATTGTAATCATGATTATATAGATAAAAGTAAAAAATAATTGCGTTTCTTATTTATAATTTTCATATATATACAAGATATGTCATTTGTACTGTTAAGCATTTGAATTTTTTTTGTAAATAACATAGCAAGAGACTCTCTCTGGTGCTTATTTGGTGAATATATGTGAGGTTATATAGTCAGATTTGGGCTTGTCTCGATTTTCAGGATGCAATTCAAAAGAATTACAATTTCATTGAGAATAATGGATGGATAAATAATTCCAAATCAAATGTTTCCTTTATTATAGTAATTTAATTTCAAATAAAGATTGAAAGAATAATTTATTGAGGACAAAGTTGGTAGAAAAGAGAAAAAAAATTCTTAGCTCTCAATAATAGAACTCTTGCTTTCAATATAGCATTCTCCATCTCTGATTCCTGTAATTAATTTATTTTTTTATTTCTTCGTTTTCTCTGTTTCATTTCTCCTCTTTCTCTATATTTTCGATAGTGAAAATAAAAATTATTCAATCTTTTCGTATCTGTAGAGAAAATAATTTTTTTTCTGATATGCTATATTCATTGTGTCAAGGAAAACAATAATTTTTATTACGACTAATGTATCTCTGCAAATTGATGAAATAAGGTATGAACCATATTAATTTAACATTTCTAATTTTATTATATATTTTTAATTTGAGGAATTATAATCTAATTTTCATATTTTGTTTGTTCATTTTTATAAATGTTGGACTACATCGAACTGGATTACACTAGCAGTGATACTTTAAGAAAAATTTCATGTCATATTTGATATGTTGTTTTTATTTTGTTATTTCTTTTATTGTTATTTATTATTTGAATTTTCATTTTTTTTATTTGTCTTTAATATTCATTTAAATATTTTTTTTCTTAATTTTGTGTGAATGTCAAACAAAAATATCTCTTAATGTTCTATTCAAGCTTATAATATGTCCCTTGCAACGCACGGGCACGATACTAGTGTATATATATATATATATCTTTGAAAGGACTCACAATGGACATTTTGGAAATTTTTAACGGGCAATATGGCATTGTCTCTAGACCTGATAATTGACTTGTCATCACTTAAAATGAATATAAAGACAGCCTCTCTCTCTCTCTCTCTCTCTTTATCCGTGAACAACATATATTAATCTTCTAGTTCTAGAACACCACCACAATCCACAATTGACTTGACTTAATTAGTTTCTTCTCAACTGAAAAATTAACGGTGTATATCCAATTGGAAATTAATGAGGTGCAAGTAAATTCTCAAATATGGACATCAAATAGAACCTTAATAATCTAGTTGAGATTTATATATATATATTTTTTTTGCATTTTAGTTTGTCCTGAGATTATATTATATATTTCACTTCCTTCATCTGATGCAAAACTTAAACTGTTTTGTAATAATTCTTAGTATATATTATCCTTACACTTACATCTTGATGTCTCACATACAGAGGATGGATCACATAGGCAGGGGCGGACTCATGTGGATTCAGGGAACAACTGCTTTCTCTGGGCTTTGAGTTTTAGTAGAGATTAGGACATTTCGATCAACTATGCCTCCCCTGAATTTTTTTTTGCCATCCTCTGAATGTTTGAATTGTAATTCGGGTTAAATTTAAGATTAAAATAAAAATAAATCTCATGAATTATGATTGATAATTAGAATTATAGGTTAAAACATCAGAAATTACATGTCAGAGTATTGAAAAGTATAAATTAAAGCATTATTTTTATCGAGTACCTAACTAGTTCATGAGTTTAAATCCGATCCCCTCGACGAAAATTCTGGATCTACGCATAGGAGAGAACTAATTAATTAAAAACCTTAACAAATTAACTTAAAAGTCTTTGTATACTACAATTAAATAGACAAAACCAGACAAAACCAGAGATGTAGATGAGGCAAAAGAAGCATTCAAAACCCAGAGTTTTTAAGAGAAATAATCATAACAAACGAAAACTACTTATACATGACACATATTCAGATAATTATATTACCGTTTTGTGCACAGAATCTTAATTGCTTACCTATTCGAAATTGAAATTTTAAATTTGAAAATGATCTCACCATGATGCACATAATATCTTCAATTAATTATGAACAAAAAGCTTTGACAATTTGAGTGGAGTTTGGGCTTTGGTCAACTCAGTTTGAATGAAAGTGATTGAAGAGACCTATTAAGTGGTTTCTAAATAGCAGGCCTAGGCCTAGATTTACTGGCATCTTCCTTCAAAAAAACATAACAACTGTAAATATAAAAATGAAGGCTATACTAAAGGAGAAACCTCAACTAATTAATCATCTTAAAAGAGGTTACCATTGACAACACATGTATGATGTATAGGCTAGGGTGCTCCATATCAGCCCAACATCAATTGAGATTGGATCTCATACAAAACATTACAGCCCATTGCTTCTCCACAAATATTGAAGGCCCAAGTTCTAAAATAATTCTTTATATGGGACTGCATGGAACTTCCAATTAATTGAGCTAAAACTAGGGATGCAAACGGCTCGGATATTAAATGGGATACGGATACGTTCAATACAGATATAGATATAATTCGGATTTCTAATTCAAAATATATATTTTATTGGCTTGTTATGCCCTTACAAAACAAACAAAGAACAATCATGTTATATTAAACATACTAAATTCATAACAACACAAAAAATGCCTGTTAATAAGCTTCTCTTGCAACGAATCACTCTCTCTCTGATGAAAACAAGTAACTCAAATTCGAAAATAAATATGCTGTGATTCTCTTTGAAATCATAGGTTCCTGTTTTTCTAAATCTAACTATTCATTCTTTAAAATGCACAAATTCCAAAGGCTGTTAATTTTTATACACGAATACTAGAACAAATAAATAGTTGAATTTGAAAAAGCAGAATTCTGTGATTCCAAAGAATCACAGCAGATTCACTTTCCTCAAATTCACACAAATTATTCATAATTTCTTACCTAATAGAGTAAATTACAAGTTCAAATCTGAAGAGCAAATGACTGGTCTCATTTTTGTTAATTAATATAACTAGCGCAAGGTTGAAATTTGGAGGATGGCTAGCTCTTCGTTATTCTCTCGAAAAAAAATCTAAAATATTTGTTCTTGCACAAAATTCGAAATTCTAAGAACAAATGTTGAACAGGTAGATAGTGTAATATAAACTCACAATCGTCTATTGATTGTTTTTTGTTATTTTGTACATCGTCAGTTGGTCTAGAAGAACCATCTCAAATTTAGTAAGAAAGAAGAGCAAGATGCCAAGATTGTAATAGTTAAATAGTTAAAATCAACATATCTTTACTTTAACAAGAGGATAAATTATCGAGGGGAATTTGGAGAAGCGGGAAGAAGCCGCGCGAAACATTCTCACGAATCGGATTTCCTTCAAAATTATTTTTGCAGATACAGATAGTCCGTATCCTTATCCGCATGTATCATATCTATGAGGAGGGTTCAAATGCACTATGATTTTGTGCTCCAATAATGCTCCAAGTTTTTATCTCTGTTTTCAAAATCATAACAGTTGATTCGAACCGCTCAAAATAATTATTACAATAAAATATTTTTGGAGACCAAATTTTACATTTTTTAGAATTTGTTTACTATTTTTTTTGGTAGGTACAAAATCTCAGTTTTCAGGAGATCCTGACCATCCAAAAAAGCGATATTGTACCTACCAAAAAAAAATAGTAAACAAATTCTAAAAAATGTAAAATTTGGTCTTCAAGCATATTTTATTGTAATAATTATTTTGAGTGGTTTGGATCGACTGTTCGGATTTTGAAAACAGAGATAAAGACTTGGAGCATAATTGGAGCACAAAACCATGGTGCATTTGAATCCTCCTCCATATATATATATATATATATATATATCTGAATTCGTAAACTATATGTATCTGACTATCTAAATCTGTAAAAATTTGAATACAGATCTAGATCCGACGGATAATATTACACACCTAACTAAAACACTTATGATTTTTATCACAATCATGTCTTTCCATGAGAATTTATAAGGATAATATTCCATATCCTCTTAAGTAAAAGAATATATCTGTTCAAAGGCGGAGCTAGATTTTCAAACGATCAGAGTCAAATATGTATGGAATCAATTGTATAAAAAAAAATCAAACTATGGAGATCAATTGTATACAAATTTAATGCGAAAAATGGAAGTAAATTCATGACATTTTATGTTAAATTATATAGAAAATTAAAATGTAAAATTTTTAAAATTAAATGGGGTCAATTGATTCTATTGAATCTTTTTAGATCCGCCTCTGTATCTGTCTATATATGGACCATCTGATCAGGATTCAGAACAATTTGGTTTGAGATAGAATGCACAGACACCTTTAATGTTCATGCAGATTCTGATTAGACAGTTCAGATCTAAACATAAATATGTTGTTACCTTAGCTTAGGTAATATAAATTCAATTGATGTGCTATATATAATATATGTTTGCTTCTATGTGATACAAAAAAAAGCATAGAAAATCAGAAAATTGAATGTGTCAATTAAGTTAATTACTACTAATTCCGTTAGAAAGAGGCCACTGAACCACTCAAGTAGAAGTAGACAAGTAGCTATCTAAAAGTACATTATTTTATTTAATGTGCTCCTTTCATTTCTTAATTTGTCTATTGTTGCTGTTGCATGACAGCTTGCTGTACACGTTGCTACTATTTTACGTACCACCATTTTTCTTAATTTCCAAATTATTTATTTATACTATTATTGGGTATTATTCTAGAGATTGAAAAGAAACCTTTCAACGGCCAGATACAAATTAAGTAGACTCGTGTCAGAGTCAGATGGCTATATATATATATATATATGTCCACTTTTAATCAAAAAGACTTGGGGCCAGCGAAGCATTAAATTTATGGGCAAAATACTTAACCAATTTCAACTATTAATAAATAGCCATTAAATTGTCCTCACACCGTTTCAAGTGCTACACGTGTCGCATATAAATTATTTGTTATTGTTTTTTTTTTTTTTGCTGTTATTTATTATTTGTCTCTGTATTTAATTTTAATATTCAATCTTATAATATTCGCGTTGCAACACACGGATACGATAGTAGTATATCTTTTTGAAAATAATAAATTATTTTCTTCAAATTTGTCTTTATAAAATGATTTTTCTACCTCCTCCCCATGCCAAAATTAGTTCTCTAAAACAATATGTTCTAAGCGAATTAACTTATTAAGTGTCACAACAATATATAAATTTTTTTCTTTACAAAGTTATGAGGAAATATCAAATTCTCAATCTTTAAATAACTAACAATCTTAAAACTTTTTTTTAACTAACTGTGCTACCTCTCCTTTCACAACAATAGATAAATTTTATCGTCAAATAAGAATGTTAATTAACTGTTAAGAAACTTTAATGATTAGTTGATTTTTATATTTGTAGTGTGAAATTATTAACTATTGAGGAGAAAATATTTGTAGTTTTAAATTGGGACCTGATAATTGCTTTCAAACAAATCTCCCGCCGAGTTATTCATGTTCTCCAATCTTCTAGAATGTCGGTGCCTGTCTATGTCCAAGCTTTTAAAACTCTATTTATTGACATTTAAAATATTTCTCGTAACTATTTAAACCCCTATCTATAGGCCTTAAATCCCGAAATGTAGGTAGTTCAACTCTTAACTATTTTTGTCTTCAAGACAAAAAAAGAAATATTTTTTTCACCCAATTTGTTTTTTATCCTTTGGATTGTTCTAATCCATATTCTTGATGATCTATGATGAATTATCCAAATCTATTTTTTTTCTCTTTCAAATGAGATCCATGAAGAATAACTTTTGAGTTATATTTGTGTCGTTGTTTTTTTTTACCACTTTTAATCTCAAACCTTTACACCTTGTTTGGATGGAGAGTAGAGGAAGGAAGGGAATGGAAAGAAAATAAAATTTTCCGTTGAATCGTATTTGGTTGACAAAATTATGTCGAAGGTGAAGGATACAGGAGGTGAAAGGTTTAACCTTGTATCATTAAAATTAATATAATCGGTTTTCCTCCCAATTTGGGGTGTAACGGATGGAAATAAATTTTGTTGCAAATATTGTTAGAAAAAATAACACAAATGTCCACCTCTTTATCTTACCTATATAATTTTTATATAAGTTTTTGTCACAAACCTACAACAGCTACCGAATCTCTCATTAACCTTCTAAATTTTAATCAACCAAACAAAAAATAAGACGGAAAGGAAAATTAAATTTATTTTCCCTCATTAATCATCCAAACATAAAAAAAGTTAAATATGTTAATCTTCCTTTCTATTCCATTCCATTCCATTCCATTCCTTTTTATTCTTCACATCTCCTTCCTTCGTCTACTCTCCATCCAAACAAGGTGTTAAACCTCTGTTACAACTTTTTAAAGTACGATCAAGCATTTAAACCTTTGTCTACAACTCTTTAAAGTAACCATGTCAAATTTTTAAATCTTACAAGTAACTTATCAATATTTTTTTACAGCAAAAATCTGTAGACAATTTTAATTTTATTTTCCAAGCCATTAAATCTCGGTCTGCAATCCTTTAAAGTATTGGTGTCAAGTATTTATACCTCTGTCTACTTATACCAAAGGGGCAAACTCGATCTTATCCTCATCTTCTCCGATCTTTCTCGTTGCATCTCCCTTCAAATCTTGGATCGTATCCGCCACAGCGGAGGTGGGGAGGATGCGGAGATGAGGGCTGAGAGGTGAATGGAGAGAAGGGCGGCGAGGATGGTGGGAAAAAGGAGGCTGCGGTGAAGAAGAGAGAAGCGAGACGTGAGGTTTAAAAGATTTGATGTGTGGAATTTAAATGTTTATTGCAGGATTTTAAATTAGAAAGTTAAAAACGGTTGAACTAGTTGCAGAGAAAGAACTAAATTTGTGGTGATTTTTTAAAATTGCAGGGTTGCTGTTTTTCTAAATCAAACCATTCGTTTTTTTAAAATGGATAAATCTCAAAGACAATTGATTATTATGCACGAATCTCAAAACAAATAAACGGGTTGATTCCAACAAGCAGGAACTGATTCCAAAGAATCGCAGGAGATTTGTTTCTTGGAGAGAAATCATCATGGTTTGTAAATAGATAGAAATATTATTTGATTTTAAAATGATGCCGATAAAAAGAAAATAATAAATAAGCGGATGGTAGATACTAGATAGCTCGGTAGATTGTTGACTTGAATGCATGGTGTTGTCCTATGGAGGAGAAACAACAGACAGCGTGTGTAGTTGTTAAATTGTAATAATCTATGTACAAACGCTCCATCACAATCGGATCTTTCACCACGTGTGTTGTGTGTGCGGTGTGCTGTGCCCAATCATATCACAGATCTCACGGACCGACCCAAATTAATATTACACATTTATCGGGTCGGATCCAAAACCCCCACCATAAATCCACAATGCGATGAGAAAAACTGGAAGATGGAGAAAGATTAAATATAGAATGAAATGCTTTAAAGTGCAATTATTAGGGAAATCTTTAAAGTGCTTAATTTATGATAAATAGAATGTGAAAGTCGTAGAATAGAAAACTCATTCTCCGCACGGAACAATTATCACATCGCAAAAATAGTGTAGGAAAATTTGTCGGCAATTGTGAACAACGGTTGTTGAACCATACAATTGTTTTTTTTTTTCTTATTAAAAGATGTACATCATCATACAATTAATCTTTACATTGAGTGTTGTACTAATTTATATATATATTCTTCTTATTGATAGTAATGTTTTACTGAAAGAAAAGCAACCCATTATATATTAACAAAATTTATATTTTAATTTTCCGCAATTTCATAAGAATCTTTTGAAAAACAAAGTTATCTGAATAAAAAAGAATACATAAAATTGTAGAGCGGGTCTCCTTCCCGGACTCGTCTGCAATTAAAGAAATGAAAAGGAAACAGGTAGGTCCCACCTCACAACCCCGCACTGAAACAACACAACACAACACAACACGAGTTCGTATCATCTGCATTAACTCAAAAATAAATCTTCTGATTGAATGAATATAGACCGTCCGATTCTCTTTAATATCCGTGTGGACTTATCTATTTAGTGACCGGATTGCTTCGGTTTAAAATCAGACGGTTGAGATGTGTGAATTGAAAAGATGGTGTTTTGTGTTAATGCAGAGGATGCGGAACATTATCACACGGTCAGGTCACCACCAACGCATCAACACAAAACTACATCTCCTCTCCGAGACCTGCTTGGATCTCTCCTCCTCCTCTCCCTCTCTAATAACACAACACAACACACGATCGAGTCGAGGCCTTCTCTTCTCTTCTCTTCTCATTCTCTTCTCTTCTCTTCTCTTCTCCCCTCTCTAATAACACACACAGCAACCGCAGCATCAAAAGAAAGAAACCCCCCAATTCCCAATTCCCAAACCCTATCTCTCTCTCTCTCTCTCTCCCCTATTCTGCACCGACCAAAACCCTCCAATTTGTTTGATGCATGCATTCCAATTTCAATTTGATTGAGATTGAGAAATAATGATGCCATCTTCTTCTTCTTCTTCTCCTTCTTCTTCTTCCTTCTCCACCACCTCCTCTGCATTCCTTCTTTCTCTTCTTCTCCTCCTTTCTGTCCCTTTGCTTTTCTTTCTTGCTCCCCGTCTCCTTCCTCCCAAAACCCTCCCTTCCATCCCTGCTTCCGATGAAACCTCCGACCTTGCTCTCTTTCGCCGTGCTATCCTTGCTTCTAACTCTTCCTCCGCCTCCGCTACCTCTCTCCGTCTTCCTCATCGCCGCACACCCAAGATCGCCTTTCTCTTCCTCACCAATACCCCTCTCCATTTCGCTCCTCTTTGGGAACAATTCTTCCACAATCGTTCTCATCTCTTTAATGTCTACGTCCATGCTGACCCTTTCATTAAACCCCCTCTCCCTCCTTCCTTCTCCTCCCCTTCCTTTGTTGGCCGTTTCATCCCTTCCAAACCCACTCAGCGTGCTTCCCCCACCCTGATCTCTGCTGCCCGGCGCCTCCTTGCCTTTGCCCTACTCGATGATCCATCCAATGCCTACTTTACCATCATTTCCCAAACCTGCATCCCACTCCACTCTTTTGATTTTGTGTATCGATCCCTGCTTTCCCGGCCAAGACGCAGTTACATCGAGATCGTTGCTGATGATCCTGGTCTCTATACACGGTACATTGCCAGGGGTGACGATGCCATGCTTCCTGAGGTTCCTTTTGAGAGATTCCGTGTTGGGTCCCAGTTCTTTGCCCTTACCCGAAAGCATGCTGTCATGGTTGTCAGAGATCGGCGACTGTGGAAGAAGTTTCGGATGCCATGCCTGAGGAAAATGCGTGACAGTTGTTATCCTGAGGAACACTACTTCCCCACACTGTTGGATATGCAGGATCCGAATGGGTGTAGTGGATATACCCTGACCCGGGTCAATTGGACGGATAGTGTCGAGGGACACCCACACATGTACAAGCCTGACGAGGTGAAGCCGGAGCTCATCTGGGAGCTGAGGAGATCCAATTCAACTTATTCCTACCTCTTTGCCAGGAAATTCGCGCCAGAATGCATCAATCCGTTAATGCAGATCGCTGATTCGGTTATTTTGATGGATTAGGTTAACACCCCAGGTCGAGTGTACAGTATTGTGCTTTTATGCGGACGAACAGTTAAGGTATGAACACTTCATTTTTGGATATTCTTTCTATTGGTTACTGTTATGCCAGTGCCTAAGCTTTACCAGTTCAGTGCCAGTGTGATTGCTTTCAATATGATAGGCACACATAGATTCAATATGTGCAAAAGAAAACTTTTTTAAGTTTAACAGAAGTGGCTTAATTTCTGTTTGTCTAGCTAAAATTCATTTCTTTTGGAATGAAAAAAAAACCAATTGTTGTTACTTAAAACTGTTTACTTCACTGTCTGATTTCTCTTTCGAAAAATGGGTTTTACTTTCATATGAAAAATCCAATTGTTGTTGCTTCAAAACTGTGTATTTCACTTTTGTCCTATTTCTCTTCCAAAAATTGGGCTGTGAAGATATGAATGAGTGGTGTTTGATCTTTGTGTCAGTGGCTGAAACTTTTTGTGAATTTGAGTGATCATGTTGTAACTAATTCCCATGTTTCAGGAGGGTGTTACTGAAGTGTATGTGATGTTACATGACATGAGAACTATTATTATTATTATTATTATTATTATTTTGAGAGTGTAAGGAGGCATTTGAGAGTATGGACCATCTTATCTATGGAAGTCAAAATATGTTTTTGTTTGACTTTTTTTTTCTCACAGTGTTTGGGGACAAAGGTCAAATTAATCATGGAATTAGCCCACTTTTTTTATTGTGCTTACTATTGCCGCTTTATTGGTCATTTTGGTGTATTAATCCCCATTCAACCTTGTGCCTATGCAATCTTTCAGTTTCTTCCAAGTTTTACTTGTAAAATTCTAGGCAAGGCAAAGCAGAGAGTTCTTTGATGGATAATTTTAGTGCTGAAAATAATAAGAATTTTTTCTCAACATGGAATGTTGAAGGAGATGGATAATTTTAAATGGAAGTCGTTATTGGGACGAGATGTTTGTCAATTTCTAAGTGAAATAAATAATAATGGACATTGGAAGCATTTGAGTTGTAGCCTTGCAGAACCTTAAATTTTATTTGCATATGCTGCAAAATGAGACATCTTTTATCCTCGGATAAACATTTGAACCCCTATACACATCGAGTTCCTTCTTTGTCAGAAATGTTGTCCAAACAGCCTCCTTTTCTGTAGGGTAATTTATGCGTTAGTTACCATCATCAAATAACAAACACTTTGTGTTGTCAAAGTTGAAATCTTTAGCTTTTTTCTAAGACTCATTTTTCCATTTTCTTATTTTGCAGGTCTTTGTTGTGAAGAATTAGCGCAAGCTATGTCTTTCTCTATCTACTTTTTCCCTTTTTTGAGTTTGAAAGGAAGCAAAGATGGTAAAATTGTCCGTTTAATGTAATTCGGCGTTCCTTTTATTTTTTTACCAAGGTGGTAGTTGTTGTTTTTAGAGTTCAATATAAAATGATCATCCTGTGTATTACATGGAATTAAATCTATTCAATACATAAAAGCGATGGTTTGTAGTTAATTTTATAGATTGTTAGTTGAATGTCTTTTTGCATAGTAGACCTAATTATTTTACCATATATGTGAAATTCCCCTTATTTTACTTGTTGCAATGGACATTACCATATTTTTGTAGGTCTATTTGCAAATAACACCTTAAATGGAAGTTCAGTCAAGGGAAAGTCAAACTTCACCCCTAACTGTTGTCATGCTAGAGAAACTAAATCAGTTCATGATTAGTTCTTATAACCTTGAGGAGTTGACATCTAAAACAGCTTTACTTTGGTTTTGAGTCCAATTTTTGTTAGTGAAAGTATTTTTTCACGTTAAGGACATGATTCTTCCATAGTGAAGTGTTGTTTTGCTATCATAACAAATAGGTGGGTGTTATAGCAGACAGATGTAATTGGTGTTAAGATTCTATTTGCAAATAGGTTACAATATTTTAGACGATACCTTTTAATTTTATCTTAGTTTCTTTTCTAATTTATTTGCTCGGATTCAGGTTAATTTGGCTGAGAGGTTGAAATTTGAGGTGGTTCTGGTAGTTAGGTTAGGTATCAGGTCTAATTCTTCTATTTTAGGTCTATGGTAGTATTCTCAAGAAAATAGCAGTGTGTACAGGTTTCGGGTGGTAACGGTAGGTCCCGGTTGAGTTGGGATTGTGAGTGTGAGTGTGACTTTCAGTCTGTTGTTGTCTAGACATGGTTCATTCAGGCAGTTGTTGTCTATCAGTTTCTTGTTGGTTTGACTGGTTTATACTGTGACTAGGTCCGGTACGAATTGGTACGGTAAATCAATGAAATCCATGGCCCCATGCAGGTTTTATAGTTATAGTTTTTGGTATTCATTTGTTATAATTACGCAGGGCCCACTTGTCATAAACTCAGTTGCTTGGAGTGGTATTGATTTTAGTGGCTTGATTCCTGGTTTTTTTTAAGTGACGGGTGAATCAGTTTTTGGAATAGATGTGCGTTGACAAAAATTTAGTCTGTCTAGATCTTAGATTAGATGTATAATAAAATAATTAAGTTATAATTTTGTGATATATTATTCCTTTATTCAGCATCAAGGAAGGAAGGAAGTGCATCTGAAAGATGAGGCGACTTTTTCTTATTTTAACAACCATGTACTTTATTCCAACTAATTTTTTAATGACCTAAATGAGTAAATTGGAATTAATTTCAAAATTATCTATTGTTATCAAATTTTGAATGGTTCAAGTTAAGGAACAAAGGTAAGGTAATCTTTATGCAGAGAAAAAGCACTAGAGGTAATTTTTTTATGAACTGTTGGACTTATAGTAATAAATAAATAAAAAATTATAACTTTTATATTATATGTAAACACATAACTCATCAAATAAATCATTTAAACAAGTTTGTTATTTGAACCGATAAACATTAAAATTAAAATCGCGAGTCATTTTGTTGAGTTTGTAAAGCTGGTGGTTGCGCTAATCTCTACCAACATGATACATTTTTGTTTTAATATAATTCAAGCTTATAAACTATACATTTCTAGATCATGCTTTTGCAATATAATCTGTTAAAATAATGCATCTGGCAAGTGGGAACTACTTCGACCTAAAAGTTACATTGACAAAAGGACCCAAAAAAAAAAAAATTACATTTGGGTCTCTTTAATGCGCAAAATGGGAAGTTGAAGACCATGTTATTTTATCTTTTTGGCAGCTTTCTTTTTTTGAGTCTAAAGTTTCAACTGCACCTTTTCCTACTGAATTGAAAATATTAATCATTGGCATATCTTTATAGAAACGCCATCTTTACTTTTTATCTGAGGAAAATGTAGTGGATGTTACCTTTGCTTGTGTCTGAAGCTAGTTTTAGCTCTTTGCTTCGTTTTTTTTTCTTCTCAAATCTGACATAAATTTATATGCACCCACTAAGAGGTTGCTGACATCTTGGTATCCCCTTCGAGTTGAGAAAGAATAGAGCAACTTGCGATCACATGCAAATTGACATCGGATATGATAACAGTAAACATCATCAGGGGCAGAGCCAGATCTTTGAACTATGAAGGTCAAACATGAATGGAGATCAATCACATAAAATTTTTATGTTGTAAATGAAGGTCAATTTTACAGCATTCGTAACATTTTGATCTAAAATATACATAAAATCACATACACATACATAAATTTTGACAATAAATAGAGTCAATTCCCCATTTGGCCTTAGTATCTCCGCCCCTGATCATTATGTACAGCTTAAAACAAAAAACTATAGTAATTTCTTGTCGTCTATATTCTATTGAAATAACATCTAATATGTCAAACTTCATGCCAATGGTCCCACAGTAAATTACATTATTAATAGCTGTTACTGCCAAAAGATAGTTGTTATTAACCAGAAAGAACTGGTAATGGTACTGTCAAAATATGTTTTTTGCAACTTGCAAGTGATAAAAAATTAAGCATGATTGCATGATTCAGTGATGCTGTTGCTTCAGGTCTTATAGATATGGAAGCTGATCAGATAAAAAATGATGAAACATTCAAAGAATGTACATAATAGATGCAATTCGCAAAGAAATAAATTAAGTATAACAGCTGACGCAGATTAAAACTCAAGACAATTTCTTGGATACTGGCAGCACAAATGCAAGAAAGAGAAACATCTACTGAAAGATGAGCAAGAACTGCGCTCAGGCTCAGCGAGTCGATCTGTCAATTTTTTGGGACATTGTTCTCGATCATTAACATACTATTTTCCATTATTAATTACTACAATTTTGAAAAGATAATTTTAAACTGTGTTCATATTCTATTTTCTTTGCAACAGTATTTACGTCAAACCATAAAATTGTGGTTCGTTTTGAAATGTTTTGTTGTTGACATTAATGTATTTTTACCTTTCAAAAAAATGCATTAATGTGTTATCGAATATTTGGACGTTAATGTATTATTTTATGAAAGGAACAATGGTGCGGAACAGATCAAAGCAACAATTCATAAAAGAAATTGGGACCTTGATGCATTCCATTTTCTTCATTAATGCAGAGGAGGTCCAGGTCCAGTTGACGGTGGTGGGTTGTCTCCATGAACAATTTTGTCACCGAAACTTGCACAAGTATCTAATCTATCTATTTATGACACTAATCTCGATTCTTTTTACAAAAACAACAACCTATGCCTTCATTTTCATACCTCTAGTAGAAAAAAACAAACAAACAAAAACAGAACCCTCATTATATACAAATACAAGATGAAGCTCTTCATTCATTCATTCTTCTAATGAGTAGCATCCTCCTGTTGAAAGTTGCACAATGTGGTACCAATCAGGTAGCGGTCATCCTTTATACGATCATGCAAACTAGTAAGGTACATGTAAAGCCTCTTGACAATGTAGTAGAGAAGCGAGAGCAGGAGATAAGCAAGCCATGCAAAGTGATAGACACTAGAGTTGGTTCTCACAGAGAAACCCAACAAAGGAAAAACACCCTTTGCAAATATGTAAGGAACACACAGCCACGTCAGAAGATTGAATACAATCGGGCATAGAATCTCACGTACCACCCACAAAGCTCTTAATTGTGAGAAACCATCTGCTTTTACTCTTTCAAACTTAGCACGCCACTCGACAGAATTTGTATCTCGCACACCCGACATCACCTGAAATTAATATTAGTATACACATGCACTTAGGTTATCATTAATGACTATCAGGCTCAGCACACAGAGAGTGTACAGTAAGATTCTATGATCGAAAGTGATATTACTTACCAATCTGATCCATGCAGAGAGAAGTATACACCCAGAGACCCATATATGATGTAAATAAAAAACTGGCCTTTCATCTACACTCACATCAAGAGGCATTTCTATCATCAAGTTAGCTAGAAGCCCCAATTGCAGAGGAATGAATAACACCTGACAAACAATAACTAACTATTATTACCAGAGATATGCAAAGTGGAGTTGACTTGAAAACATTAATAAATGACAAGTTAACATATCAGACATGCTGAGGATGATAAAAATATGCCAAGGAACCTTTACCAGTCTGGTTACTGATTGATTAATCACAACTTATTGTCTTAATTATTGAGAGAATTTTACCGAAATAGTGAGAAGGGCAAAGCACTTTAGCCCAATCATGCACCACTTCCCAGCTAGCTGAACAACAGAAAGTATCCTTCTAGTTCCAACAAAATTGATGAAAGATCTCACTGCTACTATCCCATCCGAGATTATATAGCATCCAATAAGAAAATTTATCTCATCTACAAAGAATCATAGATGGAAGGTAAATATGCAGTTTATTTGTTAAATAGTTTTTTAAACTTTGGCTTTTAATATTGCTTGTGCTTATTTGAAAGTTAATTTACAAACCTGTTTCCAAAATAGCAGTTGTTTGTTATATTGTCTTCTTCTATTGAAAGGTGGTTTAGTTTCCAGAGAAAGTTGTTCTATTCTGGTTAATACCAGTAAGTATCAGCTAAGCAGTCCGGTTTGCCACAGTTAAACCTGAGTTCTTTACAATTATCCTAGAGATTTATGAGGAGCCTAAAGAACTAAAAATATTATACTGTTCTCTGCAGAATCAAATGCAACTTTTACTATGTGGTTGGATAAATTACCATTACTTCCAATGTTGAAAGTTGAGATCCACATTATAAGGCTGAAAACTGCTCGGCCAAGAGATATAGGAACTATTATCATGGCTGAAGTGAGAAGCACCAGAGATAATGAACCCAGAATCACCAGCGCAGCAATTTTGACCACCAACTCAAGCCTGCTACAAATTTATTATATTACTTTTATTATCTTTACGGCTCTGTTATCTATATTAGATCAAACATCACTTGTCATAATTCATGCATGACACAAAGTCTCAAAGATCATTAGATAAAGTAGTCCCTACTAGTTTTCAAAAGGGGTTTTAATAATAAACAGTCCTCTCACTGAAACTGGAGATACCCATCTCTTCAATTAATGTTTTCTTTTGAATTATAAATTGACAATGAAAATGAAGGCCTTAAAGCATTTCTAACAGGGCACGAAACTAAGCTTCTATATCATAGCAGGACTAAACATTCCAAAAGCATAATTTAAATAAAGTTTAAAGGCATAATGCCATGTGTGGCTTTGACAAAGCATAAAAGGGTCATTTGTAGGCCTACAAAGTACAAACCAAGACAAATATCACATGCCATTCTGAATATTGGCAATGTCATATTTGCACTCTTTTCCAAATGAAACATGGTGGTTTGCATATATTTGGAAGTAAATGAGGATAGAGAGGAGCGGAGGATAATTATACTACTTTGTAAGGGCTCCATGACATGTCCTGTGGTTGGTAGGCATTGTGCATATGCACAGCATTCTCTTTTGAACCAAATGGACAATTTTTCGCTTGTCATATAGGTTGTAAACACAAAAATAAACTAAAAAACACATACTTTGAATCAACTTGATCATCCTGAGATTCTTTGACTTCGTCAAATCTGCTAGTAGAAGTATTTCCATTAGCATCTCCATTTATTGGTAGCAAGAAATCATCCAGGTGAAGGGCCTTGGCAACAAAAGAGAGCCAATGATGCAAGATAAACTTGCACGCTGAGTGAGGGTTGTAATGACGCGAGAAGTAGCGGCTGCGTAACAGCCTCCCAAGGGTATTCCAGTGTAGACCACTTGGCGAATAGCAAAGGCTACCATTTGTAAATAATATATATTAGGTCTTGACACTTAATGACCTTTAGTGATTTAATATATATTGGGTAACTGTTAACTCCCCTGATTCTATATTTGGCATTTTGCTCAATTTTCATTTAATTCTAGTTGGTAACAAACTTTTGTGTTTATGGATTCTACTATATATAGTCAATAGAAAGATAGTTCAGGTACTGTTGCAAGAAATGGGAAGAAAAGAAAAGAAACTTACATGAAATTCAATGGGAAGAAAGAAGGTAGAGTATAGTTGACCAGCTTGAATGGTAAAAGGACAAGAACCACCGTCAAGGTCATAAAAACAGCAGTGTTTAGAAGGAGACGGTATGCATTATCGTGCAATGAGGCATCAGTAAATTCACGGATCGAAATTTGATTGATGTCTCTTGGTATTTGAAGAGAGTATAAAATTCCCTCTCGTAGTTGTAGTTCCTGCCAATAATAAA
This sequence comes from Carex arenaria, assembly GCA_964058825.1. Taxonomy (NCBI): domain Eukaryota; kingdom Viridiplantae; phylum Streptophyta; class Magnoliopsida; order Poales; family Cyperaceae; genus Carex; species Carex arenaria. Next base: position 55,823 of record CAXKVW010000580.1, on the reverse strand, counting down.
GGGTTGTTACAGTAATGAACTAACTTAAATGAAGTAATGAACAGACAGATTCTGAGCGGAGGAACTTAAAATCTAGCTTGAAATCATACCTCATCAATAAGCAGGAGGAACTTTTTCATAACCACCAGAGTTATAATCCCACAACCCCAAAACACCAAGATTCTTAATGGAGGGAAATCCAACAAATGGTCGAGGCCCCCAAATTGCATTTGCATCATTTTCATGGTGCATATATCAAACCACCATCCACACAGGCAAGGGAAAGTACCAAACACAACCATTAAAATAAACCCTTGTCTAACCACCCTCACTACAAAACTCCTGCATGCACATAAACCATTCATAATACTGCTCCTGGTCAGACTAATATCCTTGGAAAATCGTCGAATCATGTAGAGTCCCGCAATAATGGCAGCTGGGCCAAGAATAGATATGTATCCAACTGCAAGCATGCACCAATCGCTTGCATGTCTGGTACCACTATTCAATTGGTAGAGAATTATCCTTCCCCATGAAAAAGGTACCAATAGTGCAATAACCAGGAAGAAGGCAATAGCTAGCTGCACCTGAAATGCACGCTTGATCAATTTAATAGCAGGTCCTCTCATTCCTATGATTTCAGTGAAGGACTCATTCTCCTCAAATAGGGCCCTATCACCCAGTAGTGGAATCCTGTTTGGACCAAACAACTCCTCGGAACAGATTAATAGAGCAACAGCTAGCACCATAGTGCAAAGAAAGATGAGCTGACCACATAGAATTTCATACAATATGGTGGTGTTGCTGTTTCTGTGAAGCCAGTGAACATCTCGTAATTCCCCGGGAGTCTTCATAAAAGCCATATCCCAGAAGTGAGCCGTTAGGAATGGCACAATTACAAACCACACAAAGAGAACAAGTGCCAGACGGGTGAAAAACTTTGAGGCAGTCCATGTTTTTGCAGCAAGCCAGGTGAGCTGTTCGGCAAGGGACAGTCTGGTAGGAGTCTTCTCGGCATATATCGGGGTAAAGGAGAAAGTGTGTCTACAGACCTGTGATTCCAAAATCGAAAGCAGCAGCAGCACGAATGGATAAGCAGAAGGCGGCACAGAAAATCAAGAAGAATAAAGAAGAAAACAAGAAAATGAAGGTAGGTTAGGTTAGGTTACCTCACAGCGGTGAGAGCTGCTATGGTTGATCCATTGGAGAAGGCAGTTCTGGTGGACGAATTTAATGCTGCCACGGCATGCGCAAGGGTAATGGAGTGGATCTTCTGAGGTGGCAGCGCAGCGACAGATCCTGCACAGGTCTTCCTCTTCGTCATCGTCCGACTCCGCCCCGGAGTGGATCGCCGTAAGAGACTCAACTTTCACTTGCGGCGGAGTATCGGCCGAGGAGTTGGTTTCGTCGGAGCCTGAGGTGGTGGTGGTGGCAATCGCACTCGCACTCGCACTCGCCATGGGATTGGGATTGGGATTGGGATTGGGATTGAGATTTTCTCTCTAGCGAACCAAAGCAGCGTGCTCTGTGAGGTCACTTGCACACAGAATTAATACATCGAGAAACCCCAAAGGCAAAGGGAAAGAGGGAATCTATATATTTTTATTCAAGGTCGGTTACACACAACACAGGTACTGAGGTACACGGTCAGATCGATGACTTTGGGTCCCACCTGTCAGATAATGCACATCTTATAAACCGGGTCTACGGTAGGTTCTTTTCGGGAGGGACCTGCCTAAATATCTCTCTCCCTCCCTTATAATCAATCTTAAAGGGTCCACCTGTCGGAAAAGGAAGCTTTTTACATGTTCCTAGGGAGATAGGATGCTGATTTCTTTTTCTTTTTTTTTTCTTTTTTTTTTAATAATCATAATTAAAAAAAACCAAAGTTAGAGAATCAATATGATAACTTTATTTTTTACAAAAACCACGAGTACCCAATTATGTCCCCCAAGTACCGAATAGCCTATCGATACCATCCCTATGTAAAAATATATATATATCGATCATCTGTTATATACATTTGATACGAGCGATTGAACTCTTTTAAAAATATATATACATCTAATCGTAGTGGTTAGCCAAGTTCAAAAAATAATTTGAACTTGTAACATTATATCTTATCAATGAAATCACTATGGAATGGATACACTACAAGTTCTTTTAATTAATACTTTAAATTCAATCGGATAATAGCTAGCATGCACAACCAACGATTAGTATTGATGCTTGCTCCGCTCATGATGCAACCCTTAATAATTGTTTACTATCTTCCTCTTCTTATGTGTCATTTGATTCCATCCAGTTTGTATATATTTAAACAAAGGTTGATTTAAATCACTCAAATAAACATTTCCAGGGGGGAGGGGGGATAAATTCTAATATATATAATTTATATCTAGCCAATTTCAGAATAAATAAATAAATTTAAACAACCACTTGCAGAAATTAATTTCCAAGCAAGAAAAGTGAAATTGAAAGAGTTGATTAGGAAATGCTGAGCAAGATATTGGTAAGATATTCCCCTTCTGGGTATGATGGGTTTATGGGGTGATCACAACCCGCTCCGCCTTGCCGTAAAACACCAATTCTTCTACCTGACATTGATGCAGCACCCTGCACTTTGCATTTATTTCATTAATTTGTAAAGAACAAGTATATATATAGAGAGAGAAATAAGTGTTTGTGAAAGAAAGAGCTTAATTGCCTGAAGTGTAGGAAGAAAAAGGCGGCTTTGAGTCATAGCACTAGAACAAGAACATGTCATAAGGAGCCCCCCTCTCTTTGTCACTTGCATTGCCAATGAGTTTAGGTTTCTGTACATGCCTCGTGCACTATGGAGCACCTACAAATATATTAACATGATAATAATTATAATGTAAACAACATGTTATTATTATGTGTGAGAGAGGAATAGAGAGAGATTACCTTTTTCCTAGGTGCAAATTTTGGAGGGTCTAGAATTACCAGGTCCCATTCTTCATTTCGTAATAAAGCTTGTTTCATAAACTCATTTACATCTTCTTTTACAAATGATATTCTTTCATGATCCAAATTATTGAGATGGATATTCTCATTGGCTAACTCTATGGCAGACATTGAAGAATCAACTCCTAAAATTAAGTTGTCACACAAATATATTTTCTTTTTCATTCCTTTTCAAATTATCTTTTCCAGAAATGCCTTTCTTTCAGTTGAAGCAAAGCCCAAATTGAGTAAAAAAGTATCAAAATATAATTTCCTGAAATAGAAATTGGCAACTTTTCAATTGAAGTCAGGTTTGGTCCAACCAGAGGTGAACAAAAAGAGCACTAGAAATTGGTACGTAAACTATTGGTGGCTCATGATAAAAAAAAATAAAACTAGATCATCCTTAGATCTTCCTCAGAAAAAGGCAACGGATAGGAACTGATGAAGTAAGGGCAAAGTGGTCATTCTTTCTCTTTTCTTAATAAAAAATGTCAGCTCTTGGATTGATAAAGGGGCTTCTCAAATACACATGGATGGTGCCTTTCGAAAAAACAAATTAAATATAATGGATTTCTTTAGAAAAATAACCTATCTGATAAAGAAAATTGAGGCTTACCAGTTACATGATGAGCGCCACCAAGTAATGCACCAAGGGAAAATCCACCAGTGTAACAACATAAATCAAGTACTTTTTTATCCTTGGAAAGAGATGAAATGAGGCGCCTGTTTTCCCTTTGGTCAGCATAAAATCCTGTTTTCTGACCTTCTGGTGAAACCTGATAATACACTCCGTTCTCCACAACCTTATTTTTAAGAAGAAATAGGAAAAACTTAGTTAAGTTCCCTCTGAAAAATCCTCAAAATATATAGTAATAGTATCCATCCATCCATCCCTCCTGTGAATCTGAAACATCTCATATGATATGTGCCCATTGGTACAATAAACATTACCCTTTCTTTAAGGTCTCACAGATGTTTTGTTAGGATTAAAGATAAAAAATTCAAAACTAAACAAACATGTAAATATAATAAATAATAACAAAATTAGTTTTTTAACCTTGAATTTTTGAGCAATGGGAGAGTGGCTCTGTTCAACTTGGAGGCCTTCTTCTTTTAAGATATCAACAGACGATTTCCACCAAGTATGTCTAATACCAGCAACTTGACTCACAAGAGACTCGATTTGTTGTCTGTACTTCTCAACCCAAGCAGCTGATGATGCAATTACTGCCACTTCTCCAAATACATCCACTATGAGGCCTGACAATCTGTGCTTCAGACATAATATCATATATAATCAAAGATTTGAAAATAATTCTTCCATCTTTTTTTTTTTTTGGGTGAGTAAATCTCTCTCAAATGAACTACATAATCATAGGTTACGTACCGGTCACCTTCACTGTTAATTAGGCGGTAAACATTTGTATCAGCTGATGGAAAGCCCAGGCTTGTACGTAAATCTATAGCAGCTGAAAACCTTTTCTGGAGCAAATTTTCCATATTTAATATGCATGATGGATCTCTGAAAAATATAAAAAAGCTCTTCACTGTACAAGTTTAAGCGCTGTACTGAGACTGGTATGCTGCTTAATTAAGATAGAGAGAAATATAGATAATTTAGGCACCAACCTTTTTGCGTCTTGTTTGAGTTGCATAAGCCTGACACAATACATTGAAACAGAGTTGTACAGACCCCAACCAATCGGGTTTTCTGAACCGTCAGATACTAAAACCATGTCGCCAGTTTTAGGAGCAGGCCGACCCTTTATTCGATCGACAGCACCACTGTAGACCATGGGGTTTCCACCCATGAAAATTTCGGCTTTTCCTTTCTTCAATACCACTCTTGCCAAACCTAATTAAGGTGTGTTGCGTTCAAATATTATGTGAAGCCAGTTAGTACAAATGGATTGGATTATTAGTAATTTTGTCGAACAGTTGGTGGGCGTCATTATTTTTTTTTATTTTTCCCTCTCCTCTCCACCATGAAATTAAGACCTCTAATTACCTCTATGATTGGAAGCGACATCTTCTAAAGTGGAGGCGGTAGGAGAGATAGAAGAGAGAGATCTGGAGATGCAAGCAGAGAGCTGTGTTCTAATTAGCATTACTACTACTAAGTCAGTCTATTCTACTACTGAATTTGAATGGGATAGGAATAGGAACAGGAATAGCCTAATAGGATATATGTAATCTTTCATGAGTTCAATCAATCAATCAATCCTTCACATTCTTCTCTTACTCACTCTACCCAGTACCCAGGAATAGCCTAATAGCCAAACCAACGCCGTTCGTTATCTTTCAATCTTTCATAGATAGACAGAGGAGAATCATAGTAAGTTAGAAACTGAGAGGAGATGGGAGTAGGTCCAATTAGCCTCTAACACCGTACGATTAACAGTGCGCAAGGAAATCTTGATGCAGATCTAGTTGTCAATACACCCATCTGAATTGCTGTTTGCTGAGAGAGAGTCCAAATAAACGCCTGCGGTTTTTTCAAAACTGGAGATGTCCCTACCCTACTTCCTACTCAATTTAAGCACCAATTTGTCCGGTTCTTTACACATTTTTGCAAAAATTACAGAACATATTATTATTTCAATTTTTGGTTTGTCCTGTTAAGTTATCACAGAATATGAGAAGAATCTTCATATTATATAATTTATATTGTTTTATTGTCTGATTTTGCCGCTCTCTTTTCATTACATTTGATTATATGATTTTGTCTTCTCATATTTCTCTTCATATTTAAACACACATATATTTTTACGGATCAGAGATGTACGAAATTCTCAAATAATCTCTTGTATTTTTTTTTTTTTGGGAATATCCTTTGTTTTATTGTATATGTCTTTACTCTTTAGCGTTTCGAAAGTATCATTCATTATTTATTTCCAAAATTTAATAATATACATTATTTCATTTTATTTTATAGTACCTATCACATTTAAAAACTATAAATATTTTTCTTCAGATAAATTATCACAGATTATTACTTGTCCTTTTGTTCTTTGATCAAATTTGTGTAAAACTAAAAAAGGCCTCCTTAATACATACATAATCCAATAAAATCATCAATCAACAAATCTTACAAAATTGTAGCCAAATCTGAAAATTCATTACAAAAAAAATATGAGTATAGATAATTGTTCATATTCTTCTTCTCATAAGATGGATAATAAGGAAGAAAAGGCATCAGAATACGGAAATCATAATTATGCATAACATAGTAGTACTCTTATCGACAGAGGTCCTTTTATGCACTAATTACTTCAGCTTTGGTACCAGACTACCAGCAACAACCAACCTCTGCTAGGAACAAAGCTAATCAAGGTCATATTTTCAAAGTTAAAAATTACACGTCTGAGCAATTTGGAGGTACTGGTACTGGTACAAATACTGGTACTACACAGACACAGTAGTGAAATTAATTCCAGCAAGACTCCGTTGGACACCAGAGGATGCGAAGAAACTTTATCTTAATTAATTAAAAACTTGATTTAGCAACAATTAATACTGAAAATTGGGAAGCACCTTCCATAGTTCCATCCTCTAGTGAGTGCTACATCACATCACATCACATCACTCCTGAGTTCCTAAATTAATTACTTCAGCTTTGGTACCAGACTACCAGCAACAACCAACCTTTGCTAGGTGATAGCTGTTTCAGTTCAGGAACAAAGCTAATCAAGGTCATATTTTAAAAGTTAAAAATATCAGGTGTGAGCAATTTGGTGGTACTGGTACTACACAGTACATGGAATTAATCCCAGCATGACTCCTTGGACACTAGAGGATGCGAAGAAACTTATCTTAATTAATTAAAAACTTGATTTAGCAACAATTAATACTGAAAATTGGAAAGCACCTTGCATCCTCTAGTGAGTGCTACATCACATCACATCACATCACTCCTGAGTTCCTAAATAAATCCAACCATTCTGTTTTCTTCTTATGCAATTACAACTAATTAATCGAACCATTCCTAGCAACCTTAACTGTTTCATCATCCATTCCCTTGGTCAGCCATTGTTGAACCGACACCAGGTCGGGGAAAACCAGTGCACCTGCATCACTCCATTTCTGTGCTTCTAATGTCTTGAACCTATCGAGAAGCACAGCATGCATCCCCAGTGCCCGAGCTGGAATATAATCCTTTCGGAAACTGTCACCAATGTGCATCGTCTCCTCAGGCCTCACATTTCCTGCCATCTCAAGGGCAATTTCGTAAATCTTCTTGTCCGGCTTTTCCACTCCAACGATGCCAGAGAATACACCAAAATCCCACTCTGATCCCTGTGGTACATTTAATTCCTGATTACTGGTAAAAGAAAGAGAGAAAGAAAGAAAGAAAGAAAGAATGGTAACAGACCGACCTGGTTGAGGCCTAATGAGGGGAGTATGACCTCCTTGTAACGGTACTCAGCATTGCTAACTATTCCTACAGTGACCCCTCTCTGACGCAACCACCGCAGAAAGGGCTGAGAATCAGGGAATATAGAGTATGGCGCAGAAGATCCGAAGGATGCATAAATGCGCTTGAAGATATTCTCGAATGTCTCGTCATCATACTGGTATCCTGCCCGGATGAAGGAATCTTTGACACAGGTTCTCCACCAAACGACATTTGGAATCTTTGCGTGAAAGCCGAAGCAAGGGTATCTTTTGGCCATGTCAGTGTAGGCAGTCTTGAAGCCCTCATGCATGCGTTTGTAATCAGGGCAAGGTTGACCAGCAGCCTTGGCAGCCATGCAATAATAATCCCCCAATTCTCCTTTGTAAGCTATCAGGGTACCCGTTACATCAATGGTTATACACTTTAGCTTTGATACTAGCGACATCTTTTCTTCTTCTTCTTCTTCTTCTTATTGAACTTGAAAGAGAAGAACAACCCTAATTAATGATGTCTTAGCTAAGAGAAGAGAAGAGAAGAGAAGAGAAGAGAACTGAGAACCACCCCAATTAACATAACATGCATCAGATTTCATTGCGACTGAATTTTCAATAATAATAATAATACCAAAAAAAAGATTCAATTTTTACCTTGTCCAGATTTCGATCGATTGATGGATTGATTGTTGGTTTTATTGATTCAAGTAGAAGAAAGCAGAAGCAGATTAATTCATTCCTGGTTTTACAAATACTGCGGCCTGCGCCTGCGGGTTCCTTTCTTTTCTTCATCTCCAGTCTCATTCCTGATTCCTGGTTTTCCTTTCTTTTCTTCATCTCCAGTCTCCAGTCTCCAGTCTCCAGTCTCACATCAACGTCTCCAGTTTCAGATTTATGGACGTATCCATTTATTTTTCCTTTTCATATTAATTAATTAATTAATTTAATTACCACAACTTTCTATTTGCTTATTCAACTAGATCTTGATTTGAGGCTTCAATTCATTATAATATATATTATTTTCTACTCTGAGTACTAGATATAATAAGTGTCATATATATATTTATTACCGTACTTGATATATTTAATTAAGAAACTTTTTATTTATTTATTATCTATTATCTAAAGGATAGAGAAACAAAAAGTGAATATATTAACAAATTTATCTAAATAAATAGAGGAGTAGTGTTCCAAAAGTCAAATTTGAGTCGTCAAATATATAACTAATTTCATTAAAATTAAAATTTGGTGTTGGATATAGGGGTGTAAACGGAGTGGATTCGGAGCGGATAATGCTAATACCATATCCGCATCCGTTTTTCAACAAGCGGATACGGATACGGATAGTAAACGGATATCAAAATTGAAAACCATATCCGTCTTAAACGGATACGGATACGGAACGGATAATCCACGGATACGGATTCGAATACGAATATGGAGCGGATAATTGTCGGATATTGAGTAATTCTACTAAATTTCATAATTTTAAATTACCTAATTTGATTACCTAAATTGACAAAAATTTAATAGTCTTTTTAAGTTTGCACAGTGATGATTATGAATGACTAATTGCTTATTAGTTCAGAGAACCAATCCATTATCCTAATAGATTATATGATTTTTCTATCAAGATTCTTGGACTTAAATGAATATGTATGTTTTTTGGAAATTTCGCAAGGGTGAAATGAATTGAAAGCTGCTGAAAGATTAAATTTCGGATCCGGATATATACAGATATCTGCTCCGTTTATATCCTCGCATAATTATCCGTATCCGTATCCGTGTTATTTTTTCATATACTAAAATTATCCGTATTCATTTAGTCCGAATACGGATAATAAGCGAATTTGGAGCGGATTATCCACGGATAATCCGTATCCGTTTACACCCCTAGTTGGATAGCAACACTCAAGCCGTTATGGTTAGGGATGGCAAAAAAGCCCGGTTGGCCCGGAGGCCCGGTCATCCCCGCCCGGCCTGCCCGGAGGCCCGGTCGGCCCGGCGATGTGATGGGCAGGCCAGGCCGGGCCTAAAGACGGGCCAGGTCGGGCCTGGGCTTAAGCCGAAGCCCACAGGCAGCCCGTTGGGCTTATATGTTAATACAAGTATACTGTATACAACCAAAGAGGCGAAGAGTTTAGGGTTTATTTCATATTTCCATTTCTGTGAGCCGCCTCTTCCATTTCGCTCTCACTCCGTCTCTCTCTGACTCTGTCACTCTCTCTATCACTCAGCTGTCGCGCCGCTCTGCAGATCACCGCCGATCGTCGCCTCTCCACAGATCACCACCGATCGTCGCCTCTCCGCAGATCACCGCCGATCGTCGCTGCCAGTCCTCCGCCACGGTGCCAGGTAAGGCCCGCCCTTTGTCTATTTTATTTCTTGTTGTATTTCACAAAACTTAGATCGATATTTTGTTGAGAATTTCATGTGATTTTTGTTTATGTGACAAGAGCCGAGCCCCATTCCGAGAATTCTATTTTTTTTTTTTATTTTCTGACTCTATAATCTTTGTACTGGTAAAATACTCCAAAATAAAAAAGGTTGAAGCAATCAGGTAAAACTACTCGGAATTAGGCTAGAGACAAAAAAAAATGTAATGATTTCCAGGTAGTCTTTTAATACTGGTATATAGGAAGTTTTGAAAAGTAGTTAAATAGGTTAGGTTCAGAAATCAGAAGTATGTTACTATCTAGTTAACTAAGCACTTGCAATTTTCTCTTTGAAGGTGACAAACCTCTATTTGGACTGTGGAGTTGTTGAAGAAGATAGTCTCCTTTAATTCAGTCAGGTACCTTTAAATTTTTTTCTATCAACAGTAAGAATGAGGTGCTGTAAGCATGTAACTGTTAGGTACTTTCTTGTGTTTGAGAAAATTGAGAAAATGAGTTTGATAAGATATTTTTTTATGTATCTTCTGTTTCATTCATTGATAAAATATTTTTTCTTATAGCTGTTCTTGCAATTCAAATTAGTTCAACAAAATGAGTTCGTAAGTCTATTGTTTGACTATATTTCCTTTTGCACATTCAAGCACTTATTAGACCAATCTAGAAAATTACAGAAAATATAAAAATTGGTATGCATATAGATTAGACTTTCCTCTACATTAGCTTACTAGAAATTGTCAATATTTTATTTTTGCAAATACTTCAAATCTGTTTTATGAACTACTAAAACTGTACATTTCTTATAATTTGTAAAACCGTAAAGTAATTAGCATTTTATGACAAAGCAGGTTGGACCGTTGGAGCAAGGGAAGTACTAGATGAAAATGGGTCGAATTTTGTTCTAAATTAGTTTCTTCTACCATATGAACCAGATGGTAGTGTGCTAAAGCCTAAAGGATTAGGATTTTGGTTGATATGATTAATATATTATTATATGACTGCTATGGTGCCTTAATTCTGATCATTCAATTAGCCCAAATTTAGCTCAACTTAGCCTAATTAACAATAATTTGTGATAGTTGGCCATCAGCTGTCCTATTAACACCAGCTCCATCTAATAAAAAAGTAAATAAAATAATCTTGTCATTTCTTTTCAAACTTAATACTTCAATATTTATTTTGTGTTATCTTTTCATTTAAATATGTCTGGATATGGTTTCAGCTTTTATTATTTTTTTTTCTTTTACAAAGAAAGAGTCATTGTGTTGATTTAAAATTTATGTACTTTAGTTGTGCTTTTTAAAATAAGGCCACTAAGAGTATATGCACATGAAGTATTTACTTAAAAATAAACTTTAGTCATTGTGTATTCCATCTGCTGTGATATATTTTACAAAAACTTCATATCTGATTTTGCAAAATTTTGTGATCTATTTTTTTGATTTTGCAAAATTATATGTGCAGGTAGCAGATCCGACAAGAGAAGTTTTAGGTGAAGAGTTGTTGTTACTCAAGTGCTAAATACTATTTGTGTAAGTATAGATTTCAATTTTCTGATTTTAATTTAATAAAATAACCATGTTGCTGATTTTCTGATTTTAATTTTGTGCAAGTATAGATTTCAATTTTAATAAAATAACCATGTATAGAATCTGTTTGTTTGTAGCTCCTATGAAAAATATACATAGAAGCAATTATCAAAATGAAGCAATTTGGTCTAATACTCTTCTTTTTGTAGGCAAAATGGCAACTCCCATAGATATTATCTTGGCAACTCCGCAAGAACCGACTAGTCAAGAGGAAGCAACCTCTACCCCTAGAGAGGGCTCTGCCCCAACACCGATAGCAAGTGATGCCGCAAATGCAAGTGCGGCAGCAGCATCAGGTGCTGATGGTTCCGTAGCACCGTCATCAAGTACCCCTAATCAGCCAGATGTTATTGATACATCCAAACTGAAATCTGAAGTGTGGGAGCATATGACAAAGAAGATGATTGGTGGCAAGATAAGGGCAGAATGCAAGTACTGTAAGAACAATTATGCAGCAGGCGCCAGCAGTGGTACACGACATCTTAGATCCCATATAGAGTCTTGTTTAAAGAAAAAACAACAAAAATTCCCTCAAGCTTTCCAAAAATTGTTAGTCACTAAAAAATCAGAAGGGAAAACTACTTTATCAAATTATGAATTTGATCAAGGGGTTTGTAGAAAAGATCTTGTGCAGATGGTAGTGTTGCACGAGCATCCTCTCTCGCTTGTTGACCAAATGGGATTCAAGATTTTTTGCAATAGCATGCAACCATTGTTCAAAATCCCAACTCGAGTGATGTTCTTAAACTTTATAAGGATCGAACGAAGAGAGTCATGTGGCAATTAGAGAACAATGAAGGGAGGGTGGCAATTACAACCGACATGTGGACAGCAGACAACCAAAAGAAGTCCTATATGGCGGTTACTGCACATTTTGTGGATGATTCATGGCATCTACAGCAGCGACTATTAAGGTATTCAAACTTGTTATTTACTTATGTGCTAAAATTAAGTGTTAATTGTGCTGAAATTAAGTATTAATTGTAGGTTCCAATACGTACCTTCTCCCCACACTATAGATGTACTCGTGGAGCACTTAATGAATGTTCTTTTAGATTGGAATTTAGATAGTAGGTTGTCAACTATAACGGTTGACAATTGTAGTACTAATGATGGAGTAGTTGAGGCTTTGGTTAATAAATTAGAAAGTGAACAACTCTTACTAGGTGGGTCTTTTTTGCACATGCGTTGTTGCGCACATATATTGAACCTAATCGTAAAGGATGGGTTAGATGTAATTGGTCCAAGTTTAGAAAAAATTCGTGCTAGTTGTGTATATTGGTCCTCTACTCCTAAAAAAATAGAAAAATTTGAAGAGACGGCACGGCAATGTAAAATCAGCTGTACCAAAAAGTTATGCTATGATGTTAAAACACGATGGAATTCAACCTATAATATGTTAGAAACAGCCCTAACATACAAGGATGTTTTCCATCGTTTGAAAATACGTGATAAGCAATACAAAACCGTGCCGTCGGACGAAGATTGGGAGAATGCTAGGATTATATGTGCAAAATTAAAGATTTTTTACACTACAACAGAATTGTTTTCCGGGACAAAATACCCAACAGCCAACCTTTACTTTACAAACATTTGTGAAATAAGATTGGCTTTGCGAAATTGGATGTTAGATTCTAACCTAACCATTGCGATTATGGCATCAAGAATGAATGAAAAATATGAGAAATATTGGGGTAACATACATAGTATCATGGGGGTCGCCACTCTTTTGGATCCAAGGTCTAAGACAGTTCTCATAACTTATTACTATAAGAAGATTTATGGTAATAATTATGCGAGCGAAGTTGAAAAAGTTATTGATTCGTGCCGTCAATTGTTTCGGGAGTATCAAAGAAGAGATTCGAATCAACAAGTTGAGGAACCAACAATCGTAAGGGCAAAGAAACCAAAAGTTGGTTTTCCAAATGATTACAACATGTTTGTCGATACTATGAAGAAGGATTACAACATGACTACGGAGTTGGAACTTTACTTAGAAGAAGGCTTGGTTCCAACTGACGATGACACATTTGAAGTGCTCGAATGGTGGAAGTCGTCTAATGGATCCAAATTTCGAACTTTGCGAAACATTGCTCGAGACATATATGCAATACCCGTTTCAACAGTTGCATCCGAATCGGCTTTTAGCATGGGCGGGCGAATAATTAGTCCACAAAGAAATAGACTTCATCCTCAACTTGTTGAAGCTCTAGCATGCGCACAAAATTGGTTAAGGGCTGATTTCGAAGGTATAATATCGTATAGTCTCATTTTTGTAGTATTTTAATTAAATATGCTCATATTTTCATTTAACTATGAGTTGTCTTTTTTTTTTCAGATTTGGGAGAGGGTAATCCATTTAAGACATATTATGATGATTTAGATGGAGATGGAGATGGAGATGGAGATGCTGAGGTAACTCTTCTTCTTATTTTTTATTAATTGGATGTTATTGAAAAATTGGGTAAGTATAGATATATAACTCTTAGGGTATATATATATTGCAATATGTAGGACATGCTGTCAGTAAAAGATGAAAGCTTAGATTGTGTGTCAGAATTTTTGGTTCTTAATTTCTGTTTAGGAAGTGCTGGTTAGGTTTGGTTAAATCGTGCTTTTAACCTATTGCCTTATTTTTGTAGGGTTGTTCTGATTTTAATTTTCTGATTCTAATTTTCTGATTCTAATTTTCTGATTTTAATTTGGTCTAATATTCTTCTTTTTTAGGTATTGGGAGAACCTTGTTTATAATTAAATAGTTCATAGATAAAATTAATCTAGGTTATACAAACTTATCATGGTTGAACCTTGTTTTTGTAATTATACAGATGAGAGCAATAGAAGAAGAGGAAGAGTAGTGACTTCGTAATTAGTTCTGGAGTTTGGTCTCCATATTAGTAGGTTAGATTAATTAATTTTTACTTCATTAGAATTACCCATGTTGATTATTTCCTATCCAGTGTTGGTACAAAACTCCAATAATTTTGTAGTTAAAAAAGGGAAACCTGTAACCTCTCTCTGATTTGCTTCTTGTGTAGTTAAAAGAGGGAAACAGGAACAATAATTTTATGCAAACTGTGTGGTTTTAAGTTTCATTTCTTTTTAAGACCCAACAAAATGACACCAATGATGGTTCTTCTCATTGTCTGCAGTGGGATACTTCACCAGGGAATCAAGACTTGTGGAGCAGTAATACAATATCTGCTTTTAATGAGTAGTTGAGTGTTTCAATATGGCGTTTGAGTAGCAAAATTACTATTCTGTCTGTTATTGTTTGTCAAACTATTTATAGTTGTTTATTAATTATTCTATTGTTGTTTGTTGTTAATTAGTTTGTCAAACTATAAATTATGTGATTGTGATTTGTGAAACTATGCAATATATTAATGTGACTGTGATTTGTGAAATTATGTGTACCGTGTAATTATGTTTGATGTGCTGTATAATTTGGTGGGATTGGTATGGATGGGCCACCGGGTATGGGCAGGCCAGGAAGGCCCACGGGCAAGGACAGGCAAGGCCGGGCAGGCCTGGGCCTGGAGGAAAAGCCCGTTGGGCAGGCCGGGCCTAAATTTTCAAGCCCGTCAGACTGGGCCAGGCAGGCGGGCCTTTAATTTTTTACGGACAGGCCAGGCCTGGGCTTGACAAAATATCCGTGGGCTAGGCCCATTGCCATCCCTAGTTATGGTCAACATGCATGAATATATAAAAATAAAATAAAACAGAAGCGTTATGGTCAGCATCAATATGTAAGGTGAATAGGTGATGCTTTTCACTAATTAATTAAGTTGATTTGTAAAAACGATCCGAAATTAGATAAATTTGAATTTTAAAAAGATACATGATTGTTATGAAATAATTGTGGATGTTCAACTATTTTGTAACTCTTAATATTAATCATCTCATTCTCTACTATTATTGTAATTCATTTCTTCATTATTATTGAAATTAATTAATTTTAGATAACTTTTATTTACAATTTGTGACTTATAAATAGATACTTTGTAATCTTATACTGTACACATGAGAAGTATATGAATAAAAAATTTGTCATTTTTTATGCGTTCTCTTAATCTTATTTATTATACTTTGTCTTTATTTTATAACACATTATCAGCATGAGAGCTCTACTAGTTGAAGATTCGAAGTATTTTTTATATTTTTTTATTTTAATATCATTTAAATAAATGATACTTCTTAGTAATTGCTAAATGAAATAAGTTATCAATTTATGTACATTTATTTTAAGATGTTTAATATGGTTCATATAATTTTATATGAAGCACAATTTTTTTTAATAATTTAATCTTTTGTAAAAAGATTTAAGGAAATTTTCCTAAAGAAATATATATGATGTACACAAATTAATACGAGAAGATATTAAGAAATATTTGTGAAGAAGATTTATATGATGTACAAATATTAATATGAGAACATTTTTACAGATTTATATGATACACATTTTAAAATAGAGATCACATTTAACGGTTTGGATCGATTTTTTAGACTTTGAAATTGAAAAACGACTTAGTTGCATGGACGTCAGGAACAATTAATTTGATATTAGCCAAACCCCCCCCCCCCCCCCCCCCCCCCCTCTATATATATAAGATTGTATACATTACACGTAATTAACAGCCTTTTTTATATTCAAGTGTTAAATTTGTAGTTACTAAAAATTTAAAATAAAATAATAGTGAAAGAGACTTAAAATACAGACATTTAAATTTATAATCATCTACTTTTAGTTTATTATTTAGTTAAGAAACTTTTATTTATTTATTATTTATTATCTATTATCTAAAGGATAGACAAAATAAAAAGTGAAAATATTAAAAACTTCATCTAAATAAATTAATAGAAGAGTAGTGTTCCAAAAGTCAAATTTCAATATGGACATCTTGTTGAGCAGTTTGGATCAACTATTTGGTCTTTGAAAACAAATTAAAATATGAACGTGAAGTAAAACATAATTCTTACTTCGCAACTCACCATAGCCCATCTCTCTCTTTGTATATATAAGCACACAAGTACATAATACAGATATTAAAATACACACAAATATATAGCACACAATACAAATTATACGAGTACAGTACACACATGCATGCATATTGTTGTCGAAATGCAATGTTAAACTGGGAATGACCATGTCATCACCATCTTGGGGGGAGACGACAAATTAAGCAGAGAGGTCAAGAATGAAGATCACACACAGAAGCATCAGCTTGTGGTAATTGCATCTGCTTTATATATAATTAAACTCGTTCTTCATTTCATGATATATATATATATATATATATATATATATATATATATATATATATATATATATGTTGGAAAATATTAACTAACCAACTATTTTTAAATCTGAATTTTAATCAATAAAATAAATAATAATTATATTAAAAATATAATCAAGAAAATAATTAAAACTTTATTACCCGGAGCTGCAAAATGCGGACCTAAGGCAACTTCCCGTCCTAAGCGCAGGAATAATCGGTTAAGCTTGCCCCAAGTTACGCCGGTATTCCTCTGCCTGCGGGTGCAACCGTGGTAGAGGTTGATGTGGCTTCTTTCAACAATGGTAGCAAAATAGTATTTTTACTATAAAGAAAATATTTATTTGTGGGAGAATAAAAATTGAACTTTATGAATTATAGAGCTAAGAAAAAGAGCAAGATCATATAGATTATTGGATTATTTGATTATAAGTTCTTGAAGTATCATGTGTTATTTATAGACAAATTTTATAGGCACCAGTAAAATTTGTACATTCATGACAATTAAAAATGCTATTCATTATATTACCGTTATCTTATATTAATTGAGTATCAACGTACCAAATAAATAGCAATTGTGATAATTGAAATGAATTTTCTCATAACAACTCAAATCAAACGGAAAGCTGGTGTAATTCATGAATTTATTTGTCTATAAATGTAGTATTGAGCCAACAGCTCATATCTAATATATTTATTGATTTGATCTTCTGTGACAATACAATAACCTTCTGTGTAGAAATCATATTAATGAAGTTACTTCACAAATAGCTCCATAATTCATAAAGTTAAAATCATTAATATTAAAATAAGTATTTATTTATATAAAATTTTGTGTTTTCAAAATATATTTCTAACAATATATGCTGACTCCTCTAACACGGTCAAGCTGGATGCCGAGTCTATCACCATCCCTCCGGAGCCCACAGGCTGCTGATAGAATATCGACATGTTTTCCCCCGACAGATAATATTCCGGTCATATTCACACCGGTTTGGATCACGCCGGTTTGGAAGCAATTTAATCGAACTCGCTAGCTGATGCAGTATATATATATGCAACTGATCAACATCAGGACCAAATTAGAAGATTTTGTTGTTAACAGAATATCCGAACCAAAACAGTATGAGAATATACTGACCCCACCGAATTACCAAAGTAACCGGTATTGACAATTGGTACTATACTGGTGGTTATATATATATAGTGGGATAGTCTGTGGTTGAGGTATCGGTATGGCATGTGTACGTAGTCTGCGGGAGTAAGTGCATGCTGTTGTAGACAGCAATATATGTTTCCCGACATGCATGCAAGGGTAGCTGGCACAGCAGAAACGATATAATTATTAGTTCAATGGTACGTTGTATCAGCGATTAGAGAAACCTCCTGATGTGTATAATTAAGTATCTCCAATATCGAGAAATTAAAAAGTACGTACTACTACTGTCCCGGTATTAATGATGTCGGATGGCATAATTAAGCACCGATCGAGTGGTCCCCACGTAGCTGTAGCTGGGAACTGAGCGAGGTTAGAGGATGGATAACACTAACAGTCAGGTTTAATTATAACCGAATAAATCCAATTAAAACATGGCAGGCTATCTGCACGTACATTCGACCCAATCGGCTTATGCCATCCGACTGTTATCGATCATTGAGGTTAGAGGAAGGATTGTGAAGGAGTTGAGCCTGAGAACTTGATCAAGAGTTCAAGACTAGGCATAATACTACTGCTGCTGCTGCTTTCATCATTGAGAAAAGAATTAAAGAAACCGATGTATATATGGGTATGGGTTGAGGATTGAGGTTCAGATGAAGATGATGCATATATATAGACAGCCCTATGCATGCCAACTCCAATTAAATAAACGGTCGCACCTCCAGCCAGCCCCATTAATATATATATATACTGCCATTTAATTATAAAATATATATTATGTTATTATGTATTAACCCGTTTTTGTTAAGTACGTACGTACACGTTAATTTATCCTTCATAGTTCATATAACCTATATATTCATCATAGTAATATATACTGAATAACTAAACAACAATCAATTTTTAGCTATATATATATATATATATATGCAATGATTCAAACAAAACGCAAAATCTTGGCTCGTTAACTGGGAGATATATATGAAGGACCTCAATGGTTTTAATTTGTTGTTTTTATGCTGAACCGATGATTTTTTAAAATTAAGTTCAAAGATATCCTTGACGAAAAATTGTGCAAATATTAATTAGTTTCATTCGTATAATTACTTTTTAATTAAACTTGAGGTTTTTTCTTTATCATTAACAAAAAAAATAAACCGATATTAAATTGTTTCACAAATAATATATATTTTTTTTTATTACGAATAGATATCAACAAATAAATAAAATTTGTTTGCAATTTGCTCTAATCATTTAAACAAAATTATCTCAACCGTTGAATTAATTATCACAAATAAATCTATTGTCTTTCATTACTGTGGAGGTACATAAAAAAAAGGAAATTGTTTGGTACTTGCAAAGATATGTAACAGTACATTAATTTCATGCATGTTGGACCAATTAAACTACAGTAGTGCGCGCTCTAGAGAGCTACTAACTCAAAATATCAAACCTATACTAGCTATAAACTAACTCAAAATATCAAAACCTAAAGTCTAAAATTAAAAAAAAAAAAATCAAATTACTAATTAAACTCTCTCTATATATAGAGCACGTACGTAGTTAGATATTGAGTTAGCTGTGGGCCGGGTTGTCTATGATGGTGATAGATTCTTAATTGTGTTTCTAAAAAATACGCACGACATTGTTTATTGCTTGCAATTGCTTGTTCAAATCGATCAGATATATATTAACAATATATATCTTTTTATCTTTTTATACGTAAACATATATTAAATAATTACTTGGGGCCTTTTCATTAGGAAATAACAAAATTTTAACCCACTAAAAAACGTATTATTGGTCAGTCCGCATTTAACAAAAATATTTTTATTTTTTAGATTTAATTATTATCATTACTATATGGCTATATGCACAGTTGGGATCGATCATCACCAAGGTTCCCATCGACTTTTAGATCTGTTTTTTTTTTTTTGGGTTAATTCCCTGGGAAAAGATATGCAAATATTGGAATATTATATATGATTTCACTAAAAGATATAATAAATAACTAATATCAACAAAGTGTCATATCTATCGATCAAAATCAAACTAATTAAAAACATAATACTCATAATTTTATTTTTTAAATCCGCCTATGATCCAACAAATATCAACAAAGTGTCATATCACTTTCAAAATAGCTGATCTAACTGTGGCTTCTGATTTTACAGTTTGGTTAAGCCACCGTTAGATCAGCAATTTTCAAAGTGGCTTAATAAATAGTAAAAAAATTCTAAAAAGTGTACAATTTGGTCTCCAAGCACATTTTAATATAGATTGAATGTTAAACGGTTTGAATCAACTGTTTGAAATTGAAAAATAAATATAAAAACTGAAACATTTGTTCCAAAATTCAGAAACAAACGTTTTGATATTAGTCAACCTCTATATATATTTCTCTGAAACGGTTAGTCCCATACTAGTATAACACAACCCACCCAGTTCTTGGTGCAAAATGGAGAGCTCACTCGAAGAGAAAGCCAACTGTTGCATATCATAGCACCACAATTACAACTTTGCATGTAATCATAAGAGCCTTGCCACCCCCTACATACTATAACACTACTTTCAACAATTTCAAAAGTTACCATATTTTGTGAAAGCCTCTGGAATCTACGTACTACAATCTACAAGAATCTATATGCATGTATAACTTTGAAGCAATTAATTATTTGTCTTTTCAATTTTTCAAACTGGATCACTTCACATGCATCCACAAGCATTAGACATTACTTGTTTATTATTTTTTTCAAAAATAATAAATATATCACATGCATGTTTCATTATTTAATCAAATTCGTATCATCTAGCTAGTTTGGGATTGATTGAATTAATAATGGAATTGAATGGGATTTATCACAGAAGGGGAGGGCGTAGGGTTGGAAGGGCAATTTTGCTCAGATACTGGTAAAGAAGATGCTGGCCGGTGTAGCCATTGAATTAGTGTGGGGAAAATAAAAATGATGTTTGTTAGGAGAAAGGCGTATGCCTATTCTGCTCTGATACCATGATAACAGTAAAAATAGAGAGTATTTGAAGAAGGATTTTATTTCTGAAATCTTGTCTTTACATTTACAAGGAGGGCCTTATATAGGCAGCGTACTCATGCTAACAAACTCCCTAACTAATCCTTCTAACTGGTGGTTACAACTAACTAATTAACAGAATTACTGTTGTCAGTATTGCTATCAGAAATTAATCCTTATCTCAAATGAACCAATTAAGCTGTAATAGAATAGTACATTAAGTTGATGCAACAAACAGTAGCCTGGCACCTATGATAAATTAGGCCTAAATGCTGACACATACTGAATTCATGCACAAACATGCATGCATGCATGCTTTTGTTGGCATAAGGTCCACAAATCAAAATGGACGGTTTTCAATAAAATTTTAAAAGATCCCAGAGAATATAAAGTAAGCTTTAATCAGATTTGCTTGATCAGAATTCAGAAGGACTCACACAAGGGTTCAATGGGAAAAAATATACTTTGACAATGGGTGAATAACTTTCTCTCATTTTTCTTACTCGTGAGTCCTGATATACAATTCACTGACATGGAGATTTAACACTAACTGTTTATGTTTGAATTTAACATAACTGGCGTTGGCGCTCAAGGCTCTCAAGTCTCAACTGGTAAAAATAGCAATTAGCATGCAATACATTCACTGCCACTGGTCAAGTACAAAACTCCAAAGCCTGCTCTTGCTTGCTTTAATTTAACATATATCTTTCAAGTTCAAATTGGGCTGGGCTGGGCTGGGCTGGGCCTGGCCTTGATCTCCTCGATCTACCTCTTGTGATGTTAGATGTTAGATGTTAGCAAATCACCTTCAACAATTAAGACACGTCGGTGGGCCCCCCTTAACCTTCCATCAAATTTATTTGCTTTGCTGGGCTGATGGGCTCCCGTTATGTAATTGGCATTGGCTAAATGGCTAGCTCTTACAGGAGGGAATTTAATTAATTGTGACTCGATTGGAAATTCTTACAGGAATTATATTTTTTTTTTTATTGTTGCATTAATTATCCAATTGAAGAGTGCCAGCTTTATCTAATTAAGCAAATAGAGGGGTAAATTAAATGTGTTGCAGCTGTTGAATTTAATTTGTAGTTCATTTTACTGGATACATATATATATATGTCTCATTTATCTTAAAAGTTATTACTGCTCGAGCATATTCAATATGATTTGAACTAACAATTAATTTTATTTACTTGTCTATTTATGTACATAATTGCAAATATTTGTAAAAGAGATTTTACAAACATTTGAAAAGTAGAATTTACAGTTGCTAACATGCATGCATGCATGCTCTAGAGCTAGCTATTCCTTGTCTACATGCTGCTCAAGAAAACGAACAAGTGCCAGACCAGCAGCCCATACGTCATCCTCCGTCACAAATTCATCCGGTGAATGACTAATACCGCCACGGCACCGTACAAACAGCATACCGATCTTGGTTAATTTAGCCATGGCCATAGCATCATGTCCAGCACCACTCATTAAAACAGGCATATGCATGTCACCTAAAACATCACTTGACAATTCTCTAATACTTGAATCAGCTGCATGCTTCAATTGTGAGCTCAACTCTTTGTCACAATGTGTTGCCTCAGCGCTATGCTGAAAAATAAATTATATAATTGCTTTTATATCTATATTCTAACTCCTCAACAATTAATATATGCAGTCCCGGCAGACTACAGTTTTCTGAAATTAATTTGCTCAATCAAAGTAATTACCTTTTGTTCAACTGCACAATTCACCAGCCGATGATCACATTTTTCTGAAATTTGCTTGGAGAATTCAGACACAATTGCTTCCTTGGCCTTGTCATCCATTGCTCTTATATCTACTGTAAAATTCACCTGTCCTGGTATGACATTGCTTGCACTGGGCCAGCAAAATAACTCACCGACTGTGCATACCAGTCCGGAAAAGTCAAATGAATTATGCAAATGATCAGTCTTTAAGTACTTGTCAGGATTTCTACAGAGAGACTCCAATGTTACTATGAGATCTGCTGAAGCAACCATTGGGTCCTGACGCAACAGCATTGGTACCGTTCCCGCGTGCCCTTGGGTTCCACTCACTGTAACCTTCATATCACATATGATATAGTATAGTGTGAATAGGATTTAATATCAGCTATCAATAAAGCACTTAAATTGATATTCTGTGCCTGGCCTACTACTACTGGTTTACAGCAGTGCCAGTACTAGGTATGGTTCTTTCTGGTAAGGATGCAATTAATAATGGAAGCATCAAAATTGAAAATCGAAATATAAAACACACACTGTCAACAGATCTGAATAACTAAATAACAATACTACTAGACATGACTGACTGGGTGGGACAGTATGTTGGTACCAGACCTGGCTGGTACAACATAGTAAGGGTTGGTTAAGTGTACCAGACCAAACCTGGTCAGATAAGAAAAGCTGCCTGCTTTGTAGGACCCATATACATACCTTCAATCGTGTTTGACCCGCAATTCCTCTCACCACACCTAGAGGATAATTAAGTGTTTCTAGCACTGGACCTTGTTCTATATGTACCTACAAAAAAATAAAAATAAAGGACAGAGTTCAATACTAAGTCCTTACATTGGATATTCACAATTGATCCTGCAAAAGCTTATATATATATATATATATAAATATATTTCATTTTCTGAAAATTAATAATGCTTATCAAACTCTTCTAATTTCTTAATTCCCGATATATAACCAGCTTTCCCATTACCACATTTTAGGAGCATACTTTTTTATCTCTATTTTAAAAGGGTAAATATAATATTTCAGAGGTGCATATGAAATAAAGTCCTCCCAAGAAAAATTACCTCAATATAACCCCAAACAGACTCTGAATTATACCGAACTTGAGAAAAGATTTCATCAGTAGCTTCTACAGAGTTCTCCTTCAAAACATCTTGCAACGTAATTCCACTGAAGGAAGAATTTTAGAGAACCAAACATATTAATTAGTACTCTATATAGTTTAATTTGTTGAACAAATTAAATTAAATAGCTAGGTTGAAATATTAACCTCTTGTCAGATACTTGTAGAATAGATGTTGGTAGAATACCAGCTATAGCAGCACTTCCTAGAAAAGTAGACTGGAACCTAATACCCTCCTCATCACTAAATGCAATTACCTGAGTAAAAACATAAAATATTTTAACTACAGAAATAAAAAAATATAGAAGACCATTGTGATTTGTGATATCATCATCATCATCATCATCATATCATATATACAGATATGAAGTAGCTAGCACTAAGGTTTTGTGTATCAAAATGATTTTCTTGCATATGGGCACCTACTCCACCAATAGCTACTTACGTACTGAGGTATCAGTTTTGTTAATTAACAAATATTGCCTTTTGACCTATTTATCCGGGAGCCACAGTACAAATTAAGAGGAAATATAATTGCATTACAAATGAACCATGCATGATAAAACTATTATATACCTCAATTGGTCTTTGCAATTTCTCTAGTTTTCCACTCATCTTTAAAGCCTTCACAGCAGATATTGCACAAATTATGCCAAGGGTACCATCATACATACCAGCATCTACGACTGTATCCTACATAATCACAGAAAATTAATATACCAATAGTCAATACCATTTACATTATTTTTTTTTTCTTTTGCATTCTCTAAATTGAACAACAACAAAGAAAAGGAGGTTAATTATAATTAATGAATGGATTAATTACCATATGAGATCCAATAAGCAATGCCATGGGTGAAGGTGTTATTGACTCGGTACGGCCATGGATGTTGCCCATTTGATCAACCCATCTGTTTAACAAAATAATAAATAAATATTTACAATAAAAAGTTTGTAGTATGCCCACTAAGGCTCTTAGCAACTCTGAAGATAATTAATTGTTGCTTAATTAAGTACCAACTAAGTTGAGGTGCTTTACATATATTCCATGATATATAATCCAGGGTTCTTATAAGAACCAATTATATATGCAAAATAAATAATACTTGACAGTTGTCGGGGGGCGGGTTAAATTACGTTTTTAATCCAGCATCATGCATCCAACTTATGATAAGATCTGCGGCTCTTAGTGAAGCTGGGCTTAAGAAGGTTCTTTCAAGATAGCCTTCGCGATCAGATACCTAATTAAAATAAAACAATTAAAATATTAATTTGAGAGAATAATATTGAGGCAAAACATGTTGGCATTTTTCTTTCATCATCTTGGGAAACTTTATGCATCTCATAGAGTTCACTTAATTAGCTAGATATTAATATTATTAACAGAAACTGGTACAATAAGAAAAATATTTGAAAGTGACACTAATTATTTCCCATTATACAATAAATAAAAAATATTATGTCTGGTTGATGTAACTCTCCTTGTAAGTACAAGTGATCAGGAGATAGTTAGATCTTATATACTTGACAAGTGATAATTTATAGCATGCATGATGCATGCATGCATATTCTGATATAGCTAGGCTTTATTGTAATTTAAAATTTTGACTTGATAATGACCGCATATATAATTAGTTACTGGTTACTGAATCAGAAAAGTATATATGGTAGATAAAGAAACTAAAGGTTAAAAGTATGCCATCCGCATGCCAGAACAGTATAATATATTTTCAAATTAACAGGATTTCAATAGTATTTCCGAATTCTTTTTTTAAGCTTAAAAAAAAAACAGAGTTTTTTTTTTTTTTTTTTTTTTATGGTTAGTGGTTAAGTGGTTAATGATCGGTATCGCGGATCCGAAAGGTCCGTGGTACCCGGCAGAGTGAACTGCCGAATACCAAATAAAAAACAGAGTTGAGTTATAATGAATTGAACTTTCAAATTAAGGAGGCTCCTTAATTTCTATCACAGCACCTCCAAAACATTTAATGTTTACATAAACTACACAACAATCCTTCTTTTTAGTTAAAACACAAATAAAAAATTGGAGAAATGAAATTGGTCGAATTAATTTAGACTGTGATACCTTGCCCAATTGTTGAAGTCGTAATACAGCTTCATCTCTTAGAATTTCTTTAAAAATCTCATTTCCTCCAATTTCTTTATCTCCCACCTCCAAAGCCTCTATAGATTAATATATTGTTCAAAATTATATACACGGAATTAATTAATGATCAATAAAAGAGTCCATCAGAATTCAAGAAACAGAATTAATTAGATAAACAAATTCAAGTACCCAAAATGGTGATAAGCGTTAGGAGGATTGAAATTGATAAAATAAGAGGCCTCATATTAATGGCATGAAAATGGAGAAAAGATGAGGCCTTTGATGGAAGAAAAGCCATGGCCTCTGATCTCTTGTGAATTAATGCTTGCTCCTTCCTTTAATTGAGGTGATGAGATTGAGGTGAGGCCATTATGTGAGGTGGTTGTTTGCTTTATATAGCCTTCACGGGCTTGTATTTTCCTCCGGACTAGTTTAACCAAGTACATATGGTTTCTTTTCTTTTCTTTTTTAGATTTAATTAATTAATTCCTCTTTTTCCTCCATTTTTCAAAGGAAGAGTAGTGTTTTGATACGATGTTAAGATGCATGTGTCACATCATAATTAGATTCAGTAAAATAAATATTTGGCAACACTAATTAGATCTTTTGGAAGTTACAGAATTATAGAATTAAATAATAATGATTTAGAATTCTATATACATGCATGGCATCTTTATTAGATAGATATTCAAAGAATTTTGTAAGTACAGATATTTCTTTATAAATATATTTACGGATCAACTTTTGGAAATGAGTAAGGTTATGGTAATATGCATATTACACTATGGTTCATGCTATGGATTCATATCAAAATGTACTTCTAAACTAAATTTTATATTTTTTAGAAGTTTTTACTATTTTTTAAATAGGTTGAAAATCACTTGATTTAATAATCCTGGACCATAAAAAACAACTTTTTACTTATCCAAAAAATAAGAAATTTGGTTTACAAGTATTTTTTTTTTTTATATAAAACTTATGTGTAATGATTAAAATCAATTGATTGAAGTTTAAAAATAAAGATTTGAGTTCATAGCACATGTTGATCCGTAATATGCAAAGAGTGAGACTATATATGGTAATATACATCTTAAAATTACTAAATTTTACTATTTATCTGGATTATGTTCCTTTTTATATTTATGTTAAAAGACCGTGGGAAGCTCAAGTTTTGATACAAAATTATAATTCTAAATTTTATTTGTTTGCAACGAACACTCTTTCGAACTTTTCAATTCATGATAACAATAGTATAAAAACCCAAACCATACGATGTTTATTATATACGTTTGGTCAAAATTCCCACTAAATCCTGTTCAAAACAAGAAAACACTGTTTCAAGAATTTGTTTCGAAAATATAGTCAAATTGTACAAGATTTTAATGTTTACAACTATGCTCCAACATTCATACATGACTTTAAACAGTAAAACCGTATACAATTTGACTATATTGTACAATATTTTTTTATTAAAAACCATGTATGAAAGTTGGAGGGCATTTTCGGAAGTGTTGGAGCACTTTTTTGGATGGATATATATGAAATGCTCCATCAATTATACACGATTTTACTGTATAATCCGTTTGTGATGAAATAAATACAATTTTTTTTCACGTCATCGATCCATGCCTTCTTATTATAATGCATCTCTCTATATCTCTTTCTAGTAGGCTGTACATGGCCATTCTCTGAGTCAAAAAAATTCTAAATAGGAGAGGCTACGGCAAGGGATAAGGCAAGAGAGACGATATCTTGATTTCTGATGACGAAACTTCAGATGACAATAAATTAGCAGTCAAGTATCTAATTTCAACGTTCACTTACTTTTTGGAAAGCTCACAAGGAGATCTATAACTTTCACAGTCGTGATTGTAATTTTTAGCCCTAAAAAATAAAGAGAAGAGCCTCAAAACTTGAGTTGAAGCTTTAGATTTATAAGTTTTTGTTCTAATTTTTTTTTTCCTTTATCATACTTTTTCTTAGACATTGTTTGTGCAAATGTATGAAATCTCAGATCTAGAATTTTTTCTTATATTTTCATGTTATTCATTTTTTTTGTTCATGTAATATATGATATAATTGTAATATGTGTTGTATTTATCTTTATAGTTTTTAGAATTTTAGTTTAATGTTTTTGGTATCTAGATGTAGGATTTAATTTGAATTCAGATTCAAGTCTTGATTTGAATTCAGATCTAGAGTTTTTTTTTTTTTTTTAATTATACAAGATTCACTTTAAAACCATGTAGAATTAAGATTTTTATACACGGTTTTACTTTAAAATTCATGTATGATGTGTTTTGGCGAAAAAAATGTGAATTGTGCATTTTTTTTTTTTATTTATCAAAAACCATGTAGAATTAGTGTTCTTGTACACAGTTCGCAATACGTGTAAAATTTAACGAATCTACTGTACACAACTCTCGTAGACACAGTTTGAAAACTATATAAAAACTCATTCTTTTACGGTGGTTAGTAGCGTTTTATCATGTACTAGTGTGATGTAGCTAGCTAGCTAGGAGGATCAATAGCCTCTCAAGTAATGCACAACACAACATTCCCCTCACTTTACGGTTTGAGATTTACCCCTAATTAGTCCGTTCGGGATTCGGACTAGTACTATTGGGCTTTGAGATTCGTGCTGATTTAAAATCAAAGAACGGTCCGGATACACTAATGATATATAAAAGATTTCCTTTTCAGGTACATGTGAATTCTTATTGTAGAAAGGAGGAAGAGAGAGAAATAAATAAGTAACGCGTAGCCATAAAAATGCAATATATTTAAGTTGTGGGCGGTGGTGCATGACACCGCAATTCATTCCGTTTCCGTTTACGTTTACGTTTACGTTTCCGTTTCCGTGGAAAAATAAAATACAAGAAGAAGAAGAGTCGCGATGCTAGCTTTGGATGTCTTCGTACGTACGCCGACCCCAGAATCCAGATCGATCGATCTCAATTAATCTAATCTAATAATTATTCCACGTGTAGGGTTGATATGATTCTCGGGCGGGGTGGTCCGTCTAACAAGTAGCAGCTAGCGCAATGCCAAATCAAAGCAAGTGGTGTGGTAGTGGTACTGTGGTCTGGTGGGCCTGAGAGAGACCTGCATGAGACCTGTGGCCCACTGGCCCTGTGTGTGGGCCTGTGGGGGGTTGGGGGGGGGGGGGGGGGGGGGGGGGGTCCGGATCCCCTAATGTAACCCAATTTTTGGGTTTTGTATCAGGACCTTTTGATTCTAATCCGTCGCTCATGATCATCTCGGGATCCGAATTCGTATTTCGGGATATGTGCACTCATTACCGAATGGATGATCTCGGATTTGAATCAGACGGTCCCGATTTAAAACCCAAAAGTTGGGTTACCGCACTGGATCTGGATTCGTCAGGGGGAGGGATCTTGGGAATATTGTATATATTTTAAAATAATAATATTCCAACCTTTTGGAATCTACGAATTAAGTGGATCGTTACCTATGCAAATTGCATTGCTGTCGACTATGGTATACATATGGAATCCATACTCTCTCTCTCCTTTCTCCTTATTCTCCTTTCAAAAAGGTAATTGATGTAATCACCAATCCCACATTGACTGCTTGCTTTAATTTTATTCTAATAATAATTAGGTAATTGAAGATGCCTATCTAGCTATAGCTAACTAGTTGATTGCTTATTAAGCATGCAAATAACAAAACTTAATTAACTAGCTACTTACTAGTGCATGCATGCTTCAAAAAGACACACACATATATAGAGGACATTATCTAGTTTTAAAGTTTTCAAAGTCCAAATAGTCGATCCAAACTGCTCAACATAATCTCTATATTAAAATGTTCTTGGAGACCAAATTTTATATTTTTTTTTGAATTTTTTACTATTTATTAAACATGTTACAATATTGTTGTTTTTATACCATTGAATTTTTGTACCCATCTTAATAAATAGTCAAAAAAATTCAGAAAAATATAAAATTTGATCTGCAAGCACATTTTAATATATCCATCATGTTGAACGGTTTAGATCGAATGTTTGAACTTTAAAAATGTAGGGTGTAATTCGGTGTCACCAAAAAATAGTGTAAGTGAATCCCTCCTTATATATATATATGTATGTGTGTGTGTGTGTGTGTGTGTTAGTATTAATTACTGAATTTAATATTATTTTTAACACAAGGATGAAAGGGAAAAAAAAATAAGAGGCAATTAAAGACGTTACCTATCACAATCTAGCTAAATTTGCTTCTGAATATTCAAATGAAGTGATCTGGAAAAATTGACAAAACCAAATGATTCAATTGGCTGAAACTTAATCCTCTTACTAGTCATCATTTGTATACTCACTTTTTTCTTCTTCTTGCTGTCACAATCACAAACTTAGATGCAGATGTTTAGATGAATCTAATTTTATTACGTGTATAACAAGAATATATCATACATTTATTAGTTATGTGTTTAATTCAAACTTATAACCAAATACATCAACATAAATATATATTGGCTATAATAATTATTTATGATGTTGATGATATGGTATCTTTATTAGTTTTGTCTTCATTTGGTTTAAACTTTTAGCATGCATGAAAAGATGCTCTAGTGTTTAGAAACGCCAATTAATTAAGATGCATGATGCCTCTTCATAGATTGAAATAGTGCATATATATGGGGGGAGTGGGGACACACAGATCCAGAGAATCTGAATCTCTTTGTTTTAGCAGGCAATGACACAGAGCTAGAGAATTCAGAAAAAAAAGTATCGCGAGTGAAGATAGGCTGATAATGATTAATGAATGATATGAGAGTGACTCGTTACAAAGTGCGTGTGGAAGCGGCGCGAATGAGAGAATTATAATGGGTAAGATTCGAGATGCAGTGACAAGTGACAAGTGACAAGGCACCAAACCAAAACAAAGAAAGCAAAGGAGAAGACAAAGAAAAGTTGTTCACTCAGATCGATCATCTGCTGATTCCTGCGCTTTGCTTTTAGCCTTTAGCCTTTAGCCTTTAGGGACATCATTTTCTTTGGATTTATTCGAGCCACTACCTACCTTTCTTTCTTTATTCTCAAAATTACATTACTAATTGAGAGTAGGTCTCTCGTCTGAGAATCCCACTCTGCTGCTTTTGTTATAAAAAAAGCAGGGACCTTGCTTTTTTCATCTCAACCAATCAAAATTTTTTATTTACGCATCTCGATAAAAAAAATTTTCTATGCACAAATTTCAATAAATTTGAATTTTCTATGCACAAATCTCAATAAATTTGAATGATTAAGATGGAAAAAGCAGGATTCTATTTTTTTATAACAAAAGCAGCAGAGTCGGATTCCTGGTCTGATGCTTAGCCGACCCACTTGATTCGATGGGTGTAATGACCATCCGATCTGTATCAAGATGCGTGCAAGCTACATTAAAATATGTGCTTATCTGTTTGAATTTCGGCGTGCACAAATTTTGATGCTAATTGTACGGTGTTAGAGCCAATTAGACCAAAAACGTATGTCCGACTACAATCTCTTCAATCAGAGAGAGAGAGAGAGAGTGAATGAATGAGACCATGAGAGAGAACACAACTCAAGTATGGTGTACAGTTGCAGTAGAGTCCTGAATGGATGGATAGATCTTAATTAATATCTTATCATATAGACACGGAATCCAAAGCTCGTTCCAAGACCACAAGATTCCGAATAATTTCCGATTTCCCTCTCTCTAGTCTCCTACTTTACCATATTATATTTTCCTTTAACGGAATTCTTCCTACCACACTAGAATATATATATCACCTGAGTTAATATAATTATTCTGTTTAGAATCAGACCGTCTGGGCAGAATCTATACGATTTATATTAACCATTCCATTTCTGATCTATATTCTGATCAAGGACGGATGTAAAATTTTTATCAGAATAGGATAAAAAATTATCAAATTAGATTTAAATAACTAATCAATTTCAAACCGATTAGATAATCAAGTACTGCATAGAATTAAAAAAGTTAGGATTTTAATTTATCCCAAAGAGTGGTAAGGAGACGAGCAGTAGTGGAGGTGATCAACGGCGGAGCAGAGAACCTATCTGATATCGTAGTTTTGTTTTAACAAATTAAGCAGAGTCTCCTCTCTCTCTCTCTCTCTCTGTCATTGATAGCGGTTATTTTTTGTTTCTTTTTCTTTGTGTAATGTCATTGAGGAGAGAGAAGCCATTAATTTCGACTATGTCCTTTAGTTGATTTTGTTTTTCTGTCTTTGTTTTTAGACTACAATTTTGGATTGCCATTAATCAGAGATCTTTCTTAATAAATTTTGGTTGTCACTAATCAAGCTAGATTGTGCACACAAAAAAACAAATGCAAATCGGGACTGTAGGTTGTTGCAAATTATAGGCTCAAGATAGATCATTTATTTTTCTAAGGTGGAGCAAGAGCCCAAAATCCTATCTATACTCGGGTAACTATTTCTGAAATTTCAGGGTAAGACAGTTACCCTATCCTGCAATATGCTAGGTTCGTCCCTGCTTCTAATTGAATGGTCTGAATATAAACAGAAATATTTTGTTACCTCAGAAGATATGGACCCCTAGTTGAGGATGGAGTTTACAAGATATTTTGGTCATTTTTTATCTCAAAATTATGTACGTTTAAAGATATTATGGTGACACTAAATTTGATAGCCTCTATCATAATATCAAAAAAATAAAGATATTTTTGGTTATTGTCAAATTCAGCATCATTTCTATTTATAAATTCTTTATATTTAAATTGGTATAAATTATTATTTTTCAGAAGATTTTGAACCATTCACAAGTAACATAGTAGAAGTTTTTCAAAAAATATAAAAGTTGGTCTCTAAGTACATTTTAATAAAAAGATTATGTTGAGGAGTTATAAAATTGACCGTTCAAATTTTGAAAATAAAAGCAAAAATGTAAGGTATGTTTAACCCTACTCATAAAAGATAATAATTAAATGATCAATGTCGATCTGATTCGTATCCAACCGACCTGAACATCTCAAACCACTACAATTCAAGAGAAGAGTTTAGTTACTAGCTAGCTAGATTGCAAGTCGCTACAGAATTTTCCCCATAGCACCGTGCCACAGAAAGTTTGGACAAATGCTGAGAAGAAATGAAATTGGGAAACTTGGGTAAAGTGGCCAATCAGCCGGGGAAATTTTTTTTTGGTAGAAAATTATGAAAAAGAAGCGAGGGGAATAGAAAGAGTGTACTAGTTCTAATATTAATAGTAAGACCGGTACAAATTTTATCGGTCTTAAAAATTTTAAAGTTTAGACTGGTAAAATTTCTACCGTTCCTAACACCAAATTTATAATTTTAGGAATGCACGAATGTCAAAGCAAATTACAACCGTTCAGATCGTGATGCACGACTGTCAAAGCAGCAGATTCTTGAAAAGCAGCAAATCCCAACAATTCAAAAGTTGATTTGAAAAAAAGCTGCGCAGCAGTTTCTTGAAAAGAGAGGGAGAGTAAAAAATGGTGTTGCTTTGGCATTCGTGCACCACAAATTGAATGGTTAGGATTTGCTTTGACATTCGTGCATCATAATCTGAACGGTTGTAATTTGCTTTGACATTCGTGCATTCCTAAAATTATAAATTTGGTGTTAGAAACGGTAGAAATTTTACCGGTAAAATTTATACCGGTCTTACTGTTAATATTAAAACTAGTACACTCTTTCTATTTTTTTCGCTTCTTTTTCATAATTTTCTACCAAAACAAAATTTCCATCAGCAGGCTGTCCTTTTAGATTCCATTAACCTTAGCTTGTGATAAAACAGTAATTAAAGGTCAGTGGAGTGGGTCCCTTAATTCCGGCGGAGGTCTATTTCACAATTTGGTGTCATATGATATGCATAGACCCATGATGCCCCCATTTTTTTTTATTAATGAGAAAAAATAATAATAATAATAACGACAAAAGAGTACCAATTCGTGAAATCTCAAAATATAGAAAAACCGTTATGGTTTATAACGTCTAGCAGATGTTATATATGGATCATAACGTTACGATTAATTTCGATATCTAATCTTGGAGAACTATATGTAATTTGTTATTTGTTTATATTCTGATAACCATTTAATTGATTATTATAATTGTAAAATATATTTATTATCATTAATTATTGAATTGAGAGTCAATTATTAGTTGCGTCGTTTTGGTAAGAGAAATTAGGAAGGGAGGGAAAGTGGGATCAATATCCTCCCAGGTACCGTAGAGGATGGGCCTCACTTTACAGTTTGAGATTAAATATCAACTGATTTACGATTCGGGGGAATAGGGGGCAGCTTTACTGGGCTTTGAGATTTGTGCCAATCTAAAAAGAACGGTCTGGATCCACTTGTAAAAGATTCCCTTTTCAGGTAATGCACTGGATATGAATTTGGGAAAGTGCGCTTGTGCTTTGCACTCATTATACATACCCTCATATTGGCAAGTGGCTAGTGGGACTAAATACCTAATCAATAAATTAATTAGTTATTAGTAGCAAAATAATGAAGAAATTAAAGTACAGAAGCTATATTCTGGCAAAATTAAAAAAAAAAAAAAAAAAAAAAAAACAGGTCACCTTTTTTTTCTTTTCAATAAATTAATGGGTTCACCGGTACCTGAGTGTTATTTTTGCCTTTGCTCCGGCCCCTGCAACCACTAATAATTTGATTGGGCCCTAATTAATTAGTTTCATCAGATGATATTAATATATATAGATGAATAAAGTAGTCTTTTTGGGAGAATTTAATTGGTCTCCACAGATGAATCAGAATAATCCACTGAAAATTAAGGTGACATGAGCAAATTCCATCCACTTTGAGGACAATTATATATCCTTCAATTGTGGAACAAATCATACATCACTAATTATGTTTCACTATAATTAATTAATTAATTTAATATGCTCAATTACTTTTGTGATGAGTACAAGTTAATTTGTTTTGTTTGCTGCTTAATTACTTAAGTATGCAAGTGGTTGGTCTCTCCTGGTGCCAAATACTGATCGACTGCCACTGACACGACCCCGTCCACCTCCTCTGTTGCCTCCACTACCACCGTGTTATTCTTTATCGAAGTGATCGCATGTGCTGGCACCATGTTCTTCTTATTCTTCACGTATAATGAATAATCAACATGAGTAATCAAGTCATGAAAAACCAACAACGATTGAAAATCAACTGTCCATTTCTTTCCTTTTCCGGCCACACTTTTCCGTGCTTTTGTTGCCTTCAACACCATCTTTCTTACCACGTTATTATCGATCGTAACTTGTCCCACCTATTCAGTAAATACAATAATTAATTAATTAACTAACATATATAATTAATTGCATGATTTACTAATATATATATATATATATATATTACCTTTTGAAACTTTGTGTGCGACTGGTCAAGTTTGAGGATGGAGACCCCGTCATCGTTACCAGAGAAGATGTTGTTAACAATTGTGAGGCCGTGCACTTCTCCCTGTACCGCCTTGAGCTTGACATTACCATCACCTAAGAAGAAGGTGTTGGTGATGAGCATCTCCTTTGGGTCTTCTAACACTATGCTGTTGTAATCCATGTAACAGTTGTCGATCCTTGTCTGTGCACACGATGTTTTGCCCAGGATGCCCACCCCACCAAAGGCTGTTGCTTTGTTGTAGCAGTGCACGCCCGTCAGAATATTCGCCTGCAGATTAATTATTCAAAAATTTACATATATATTGTTAATTAGTAGCAATAATTTCTTAAAATGTATAATAGTTATTAATTAATTACTTACCTGTCCAAGTAAAAGGACACCAACAGCCGCAGAGAAAATTGCAACATCAGTAACATCATGATCATTACCAGCAAGACTAATGGCGGTGCCAGAGAAGTCCTTCTCCCTTTTGTCACCTCCGATGGTCTCGATTTGTCCCAGAAAAGATGAGGAGATGAATACCTCATGGCCACTCTCGACAAGTATTCCAACTGTTGTGAAACCTTTCAAGTAGCAGTTATCTATGCGTATACGCACAGCATTGACAGCAAGGATACCGCCGCCACGGTGCTTTGAATCGAAGAGGATGTCACGAAAGGTGATGTCTTCATAGTAAACATCAAGACTATTGTTTTTCGTGGCATTCTCGTGACTTTTGCAGGGGCTGTTTTCGTGTCCCTCACGCGGTGTGGCAGGGGACCATAGCTGAACCAAAGAGCATTGATTGGGGAAGTTATCTGATGCTCTCAGGGATCCTCCCTGAATCTGAATAAATTGATGAAAAAAAAATATGTTCAAATATAATTAATTAGTTGGGTTTTTGGCTAGTTAATATAGTATATATTATATAGTATTTATATACCACAACATTGGCCCCACCATTGGGAGGGAATGAAATAGGGTTGCTAATTTTGTAGTCTCCTCCTTGCAAATCAATTATGACACCTCCCAAATCATTTATCCCCTGAAGCATGTTCTTGTTGTGTTGCACATTAAATGCATCTTCAATTGCCTTTCTTATCGCATCACTGCTATCACTTCCTCCTTTTGGGTCTGCTCCATACTTTATGGGGTAGAACACTCTCCCAATCTATATTTATACATTTTACAGCAGCAGCAACACAAAATTAAATAAATAAATAAATAATTAAATAGCAAATATATATATATATAGAGGAGGGATCAAGTTACACCTTTTTTTTGACACATTTTGACACCTATCATTTTCAAAGTCCAAATAGTCGATCCAAACCGTTCAACATGATTGATATACTAAAATGTCCTTGGAGATCAAATTTTACATTTTTTTTGAATTTTTTTGCTATTTATTAAGATGGTTACAAAATCGTTGTTTTCGGACCATTGAAAAACAACCATTTTGTAACCATCTTAATAAATAGTAAAAAAAATTCAAAAAAATATAAAATTTGATCTCCAAGCACATTTTAGTATATCAATCATGTTGAACGGTTTGGATCGACTATTTGGATTTTGAAATTGCAAAATTAACCTATAAAAAAACAATGTCATGATGTGTCAAAAAAAAAAGGTGTAATTGGATCCCTCCTCATATATATATATATAGAGAGAGAGAGAGAGAGAGAGAGTAGAACTAGGGTGCTCCTAGGTTCACCCAACTTCTTGTGAACTTGACTCTAAAATATATCGAATCGACTTTAAACGATGAATCCAAACCGTTGAAATCCTTCTACCTAATGAGTGATGCGTCTACATGTGAAAATTTTAAAGTTTCGAATTCATTTAATATAGAGTCAAGTGGTCAAAAGTTTAAGGTTTATAAATTAATTTTAATGCATTAATTTTTTGGACTTCTTTGACTACTTGACTTTATATTAATTAATTCGACACTTTAAAATTTTCACATGTAGACGCATCAATCATTAGGTAGAAGGATTTCAACGGTTTGGATTCATCGTTTAAAGTCGATTCGGTATATTTTAGAGTCAAGTTCACAAGTGGTTGGGTGAACTTAGGAGCACCCTAGTTCTACTCTATATATATATATATATAGTTGCACTTCACAAGTAATTACTAGTAGCAATTTTATTTGATGTTTGGGATTAACAAGGTATTGGACATGATCCAAACATATAGATAGCATGGAAAACTTTTCATGGGCTTTAATTTAATTCTAGGCTCATTTTGTTGGGCTCAGTTTTTTTATGAAAAAAGGAACCCTTATTTATTTTATTTTTTTTAAATTTAAGTCTTTGAATAGGCCTTTCACTGACTTAAGAGATATGAAAATGTTTCAAACGGCAAAACTAAAAAAGAAAAAGAAAAAAAGAAGTCTCAAACGGTCTCTGGTGCAAGACCAAGCACTAAATTAAGAAGGCCAGCTAAAATGTAACACCACGAGAGACGAGATTTTTCGTGAAACTATCAATCAATCAAGAAAATATCACCTCTTTTTCTGTTTTAGAAAATTGAAGAAAAAAACACTTTAATTAGAAAAAATAAAAAATAAAAAGCTCACATTTTCTTCGAGTCGTCGAGATGCAGCCCGTTCCTGGAATCTTGCATAATGTTGGTCAGGACTTAGCTTTTGAAAACCGATTGCGGTCTTCGCACAACACAAAATTGTTAGTAGAAGAAAGAGGCCAGCAGTTTTCATGTAGGCGCAGGATAGAATCATTAATTCAAAATTGTTCTTCAATGTGAAGAAAAGGGGGATGAATTGGTATCGGATTCAATTCTAGGTGTTTTTGTTTGTGTTTGTGGTTATATAAATAGGTGAAATCCGAAATGGAACTCTAAATTGGTGTCTCTCAAAATTGGTTTGTGATAGAAGACAAATTAATGGGCATATAAATAGGTGAAATCGGCAAGGCAATTATAATTACAAATTGATGCCTCACATTTAATTTATATCATACTAAATTTGGAATATGAAAACAATGGCGGTTGTTTTATCATTATTCTTCTTTTAAGTAAAAAAATTATGGAAATATCACTTTAATTTTTTTCCTCATTTTAGCTTGGCGTAATGTAATATCCTTTACTTTTCTCATAGTTATTAAGACAAGTACGAAACCAGTAGTGGTTAATACAAATCTATTATTTATTAATATATATCGATTGCATTTCAGAAAAAAAAAATGTATTATTATGGATTTAAAAAATATTAACAAAATTATGTCCAAACTCCCGTGTTAGATGCGACTAGTCCTGCCACGTATGCTCATGACGTGATCATGGCGTAAATAACATACTGTGATTGTTCTCTCACCGTGACCATTCCTAGTGATTTTGGTCATTGTAGACACGTTACGTGAAAATTTAACTTGGTCAAATCACGTCATTCGAATCATAGCGTGGCTAGTCATGTAACGTCGACAAATTAATGTTATAATTAACCATGGTCCCAATTTTGTGTAGATTTTTACCACATACAAGTAAATAATAAAAATGACACAAATTTTGTAGGCTGACTTTCTATAAAATTACAAATTATATTTATTTTTTAGAACATAGAAAATACTATTATAGAGTTATGCTTTTATTTTTTATTCTCAATGACGAAAATTTTCTACTATGCTACTAATTGTGTAGCACTCGTTAATATTATAAAGTGCAGATATAAGAATACACAGAGGTTTATAGCTGTTCAAGTTAAAAACATGCAGGTGCCAGCATTAATTTATTAATTTATGTGCTCAGCCTCATAGTCATAGTCGTATTAAAATGTATATGCATGCATTCCCCAATCCCCGTTATATATATCCTGGCAGAACTTTGGGTGCAATTGAACCTACAAGATAGCGCCATGCATGTCATATATCAACTCCTTTTTGGAAAAACATGTCACATGTCATATTACCGCTTCTGCCTTCTCTAGTGGTCGGATGATGATAAGCAAGGCACATGAAATTGTATGACCACATAATACATAATTCAATTCTATGGTAAAATGTGATACAGCAGCAGAGGTGGGAGGGTAGAGCTCTGAGCTCCTGACTCCTGACTCCTGAATAATGGTTGTGCCATGACAGTGACAGTGATAGCATACTGACCCAATAAAATAATTTACCATGAACAGGATACAACAACATACCATCAACATCCCCAACAGCTAGCATCATAATTTACTTTTTAACTTTCTATTTTTAATTTCTGGTCAAAGAACCCCTGTGCATCAGACATGACATATCACAGAAAGATTAATCAAAAGGCAGACAAATTACCATTTTGACCTGCTCTGCTCAAATATTGGTATATTGGTGAATTTGTTCACAAAATCTTGAAATATTTACAGGCTATACTGGCATAACCAGCAAAATACAAAATCCATAAGATCCAAAGATTGAAACCTAGAATAGAATCACATGGAAGGAACTAAGAAAAGAAGACATGAAGGACATGTGCAGCAGCAAAGTTTTAGCCATACATACCACATACCACATACCACTGTGTATTGTATTATTAATAATACATCATAAACTACGTACAGATTGGAATGATAGGCGTTTCAATCAAGGATCACTTTCCTTGATTACTTTCTTTTCTGCATTAATATCCTCCTTTTCGTTTTCATTTTCATTTTCATTTTCGTTTTCATTTTCGTATTGTTCTTCATCAGCATCCTCAAATTGATCATCATCGTCATCATCATCATCATCATCAACAAAATAATCATAGTCGTAATCATCATACTGAATGAGGGTGAAATTACCAGATTGGCCTGAGAAGCTCCCTCGTAATCTCTCTGTTATGGCTGTTCCCTAATGTAATGTAATAAAAAGAAGAAGAATGAATGAATGAAAGAATGAATGATGATTATAATGATGGACAGAATAGACAGTGATGAATGCAATGCAATTGAGTTTAGTTGAATACCATTGAATGGCATCCCTCTTCAAATTTCTCAAGGAAGCCAGCAACCCAGCGATCAGCATTCTCTACCCATTCCTCTTGCAATTTGGCAACAGTATTCAACTTTTCATTTACTCTTTCCTGTTGTTCTTTGACTTTGTTACGCAGGTTCTTCAATCCCATGTTAACCATGAGTCGTTTCTCCCTGACGTAACTGACGCCAAGTTCTTTACGAGTATAACCTCTGGCCAAATTGCGCATTACATATTCATTATAGTCCTTGACAATTCTCATTATGATATCAGATGTTGAAATGCCTTCTGTACGCTTTGTCTCTTTGAACTTGCCAACCTTCTTAACAAATTCATAGACATCCTTGCCAGCTCCACTGGTATCAGCATATCTTCAGAAGCAAGCAGTCGAGTTAGTTGATTAGATATGATATGAAATGATATGATATGATATGATAGAATTATTTGATAACCCAGGACAGGAGTGGAACATAAAGAAGAAATTGAAATTGAAATTGAAATTCTTACGGGAGAGAGTCATGTGCAACATAATCGATTTTGTGTTTATCAAGAAATTCTTGGTTGATAACCCAGGGGGCATCTGGTATCACCTCATCAACCCATTTGCAATGGCGTAGAGACTCGTACCGCTCTTCCGCAGTCATGACAGTCCTGCCTTTGTACTTGTGTGTCACTTCATCATTGCAGCATCCCACCAACAGATAAGCATTAGGAAACCTAACAAATTCACAAATTCACAAATTCATTGATGAAGCAAGCATTAGCATTAGGAAACCTAATTAGGCAAAGAATTAATTCATTATCCAAATCAAATTGATTTGATGAGCAATGCAATAGAAGGAGGAGGCATTAGGAATACATACGATTTCTTTGCTTGTTCAAGAGATCTGGCATGGCCGAAGTGAAAGAGATCGTAAATACCATCCGCATAAACTCTCACAGGTCGATCTAGATCTACTACATCTAATTCCTTCTTCTTCTTCTCCTCTTCGTACGTCTCACCCATCGATTTCAGATCCGCTTCTGCCATCGATTTGATTTTTGCGATCTTCGCTTGATTGATTCGTTTGTGCAATTTCTTTTCAAAAGGAAAGGGAAAAGGGAAAAGGGAAAAGGTAAAAGGCCAAAGGAAAAATGCGATGCTGCTCTCTCAAGTCTGAATTGAATTGAATTGAATTGAATTGTGTGGCACTGATACGTCGACACGTGGATCTGATTCGAGAGATTCTACTTCATTTCGACTCTCGAAGCCGACGGTTCAGATTCTACTTCCTCCGTATTCAATTGTTAATGTGTCTGTGCCTCTATGGAACTGGAGGGGACTGGCCGACGTAAAGTGGGGCCCCACTACTTTACGGTCCAGATTTACTCTCTCAATCTAAATCCGGTCCGGTCCGGTCCCTATTTAGACTGTAGAGTCCTCTTTGTGATTCGTGCCAGATTAAAATAACGGTTAGGATGCACTAATTCTAATAAACAGTAAATATACGTAACTCCTGGCCGACTGGGATGGAAGTCTGTAACTAATAAACAGGACAGCTACTCCATTTCGAATGAAAAAACAAAAAGCCCAGTCCGATTGGCATTGTCCCAATGACCCAAAGGATGCTTAAATTTCTTTTAGTGAGGCCCAAATGATATTAGTTGACTCTAATACTATTCTACTCAATTAAGGCCCAACCGATATCAGTAATTAATGTTTGTCGTAGAGGAGATAATGCACGCAAATAAGGCCCACGAATGACGAAGCTAGGTAGGCATCAAAATTTATTTATTAATTAATTATGAGTGAAGTGCCACTACATACATATTACATATTCAGCCCATAAACACCTTCACCTTCATGGGCCTTGTAATTAATTTGTAGCACCCCCAAATTCTAATTCATTTCTCCATCTGTTTAATATAATAGGTGTATAAATTAAATTGCTAGCCGAAAAAAGTACAAGCAAACTAATTTTCTCCGTTCTGACAC
This sequence comes from Carex arenaria, assembly GCA_964058825.1. NCBI lineage: Eukaryota > Viridiplantae > Streptophyta > Magnoliopsida > Poales > Cyperaceae > Carex > Carex arenaria. Next base: position 13,736 of record CAXKVW010000580.1, on the reverse strand, counting down.
ATTAATTGGAGACGGAGATCAAAATTTCCATTTTTTTATTTTTTATTATTGTCTGTAAACAAATCATTTATCCTCTAGCTCACTACCAACTTCATTTATTTTTCTTTCAAATTAGTCAAGTGTACATAGTTCATCCTTTCTCATGCATTAAAAATCGTATTAGTACAGTGCACTGGAGTGGACAAACTTAATTCAAACATTTAATTTATATATATTAGTACAACCAAGTGCCCAATTTTTTTTTTCTCAAAACCATATTTTGGTCAAGCAAAAAAGTTGAAAATGATTTCCGTACAACAATTTTCAAAAATATATATTACTAAAAAATGAAATACAAGATAGGTGTGAAATATTGTACCTTAATTATTTATTACTTTGAAACAACAAATGAAAGATACTTCTAGAAATGATATGTTGACTATAAATAATTTTTGTATTCTCTTTCTCAGACAAAAACATTTCATCTCTAATTTCTAATTTCAACTTGGAATTTGGACCAGAGAATTTTTCTTCAGTGAGCACTTTTCAAGTAAGTCTGGCACGTGCACCAACAGTTTTTCTTCAGTCAGCAGTTTCTAAATCACTCCATTTAAAAAATTATTTATAAATTACAATTAATAAGCGACTCATTTACAGAAAAATAAATAAATTAAACCAATCAATTAGTCAGCGTGTCATTAAGAAAATATTTCTTTTAAAACAAATTTGCTAATTTAAAAATTGTAGTACATCCCAACAATTATATTATCAATTAACACATTAGATTAGCAATCTAAAAAAAATCACTATTGTAGATGCTCTAAAGGCTCTAGAAGATATTCAGATTGATACAAACTCCAGGCTAGCTTCATTCCTGTAGAGGATATATAGTTGCTGAATTTTCCTCTCCTATCTTAATTAATTTCCTGGAATTAGTAAACATAATTTTCATATTAAATTGTGCTTGGATATCAAATTAATTTTATCTGTTTATTATTTTTTTAAGATAGATACAAAATCATTATATTCATCATATGATTCTGAATCATCCAAAGCAATATTGATTATTTTTTTGTTAATCTTAGTTACTCGAGATAAAATTTTTATGTTAATTAATTACTTTGGAATATTTGACAGATTTGACAATCTAGCTACACCACAAAAAGTAAATGATCAGTGCTCAATCGATGAAATTGTTTAAAGTTTTCTAAAGAAAAATGCAGAGTCAGACACAAACTTAGGAACTATATATTTAAAGAGGTTGACCCGAACTTAATTTGACTGTGCTATATATTTCAAAACATAAACTACAAAAGAGTACGTCTGAGACTTTTTACGCCCCAACCACAAACATAATTAATATATAATTACTCAGTAATTTTAAATAAAATTTTGTGACGGAGTCCGTATCCTATGAGATATCTCAAACTTTGACTAAATTCAATTAAAGCCGCTGTTAATTTTTATTCGGTGTTTGTTTGAAATTAAAGAACTTGTTTGAATGGTTCACATTTTGTACATACAGTACTAGTGGTCCACTGAGACCAAAAAAAAAAAAACATTTCATCCAAAATTTTAAATTTGTTAATGATATTTTGAGTAAATTTTGTCATTTTTCACGAATTAGTCACTCAAGTTTTATTTATTCCTCCAAAGCTACTGAACTTATTTGAATGGTTCAGATTTTGTACAGAGTCACTCAAAGTTTGAGATATCTCATAGGATGTGAATTTTTTTCGCACTCCCACATTAATTACTATGTAATTTATTATGACAAAATTAAGCGTCTCAAATCTTAATAGGATTGTGACGCCAGTACGTCTCATAATCTACTCCACGTGTACATTTATATTTTATTTAATTTAGTGAGATATCGAACAATTTAAGAGGAGAATCAATACAAGAAAGAGAGAAGATAAGAAACATTTTATATATTATCAAAACTGTAGTCTAAAGAAAAAAATGACATGTCATTTTTTCTTATAACACAACCATCACTTAATAAATAATTTAGAAAAACTAAACCTCATAGTTAGAAACTAACAACTCATAATGAACTTAGAAGTTTTAAATCTCTTGGAAACTCTAATATAATTAAAATAAATTAGGAAATCTAAATAGTCAAATTTAGAAAATAGTAACATAATAGTTTTATAGAAAATACAACATAATTTAATATTGTAAATAATCATCATAAAAAATGATGAACTAGTGGGACCCCTTTTTGAAACTTGTGTCTAATCATTTAAGAAGATTGAAGAACAATTAAAAGGTACCGAGTTCGAGTACGGGTCTGAGTCCAAGTCAGTTTTTTTTTTTGTTCAGACTATTCAACAAATGTATAATAGATGAAAAATGTAAAATTATATTGATACAGTAGTCAAACGGAACTGAAATTGGTTGGAATTGTGAAAATGTGAAATTGAAACGAACATATGTACTTAAATATTTTTTTAATTCCATTTATTTTATTTTAATTTTATTACACTATTTCGTAGATGAGCTGAAATTGTAGAAGTGCTACCTTAAATTTTAGGATTTAATTAGGTCTCATTTTGCTAAGGGTGTTCGTTGTGTTCAGTTTAATCGGTTTTAAACCGAAACAAGATAGTTTGGTTTAAACATTTTGGTTTTCTGGTTAAATGGATCGGCTTGGTTCATTTTTAAAACTAGTTTAATAGTTCAATATAGTTTACAAATTTTAAAACCAATTAGATCAAACCGACTGAAATTTTTAAACCCATCCTCCGTCCGAATCAAACATTTTAAAAAATAAAAAATTACAGCATATTGTATATTGTTTGGTTCGATTTAATACTGGTTAAACCAAACTAAACAAAAAAAATTAAATCCATCTTTAAAAAATCAATAAATTAACAATTATTTTTATAATTAATATCCTATTTTCATTTCATTCGAACAAACTAAAATTTGCTTCGATTTGTTTGATTCAGTTCTTATTCTATTTTAGTTTGGTTCAGTTTTACTTTTGAAAATCAAATAAAAGTTGGTTTTCATATAAATTCACGTTAATTGTAGGGAATATTTCCTGCTTAATTAACACTTAAATGAAATATACATTGATTTCCGTATAAATTTGATAACCATAGGGTTCTATTTGCAAAGTTGTGGGGAAACACAGTTGTGCAACCACAAATATAAAGAGAGTCAAAGCGAGAATAAATACGATAATTCATGGACCAATCGTTTGTGTCACGTTCTGTTGATTGACTTGGTCAAGCTTTTAAACTCCTAAAACGTGCCTATATTAATTTATGCTTGGGACCATATCCATATATGCATCATGCATGCATTAGGTTAGGTTTATGCAGTTATCGAAAAGAACAACTAAATATAGTGTTCTAAATATACAAGTTATCCCCCTCTCTCTTTCTCTCTCTCTATATCTATCTCTATCAATCTCTCTCTATAGAGAGAGCAATTTGGGTCCGATGCCCATCGCACTCAAACTGAGTTCGTTGGATTTCATAGCCGTCCGATCCGTCTTAAGATCCGTGCGCGACGCTTTAATATCCATGTGCAACCGCTTTAATATATGTGTGCACTGATCTTAAAGAGGATCGGACGGCTATGGAACCCATCAGACTCAAATTTGTGTCCGATGGACATCGGACCCAAACTGCTCTCCTATATATATATATATATATATATATATGAGGAGGGATCCAATTACACTCTTTTTTTTGACACATCATGACATTGTTTTTTTTATAGGTTAATTTTGCAATTTCAAAATCCAAATAGTCGATCCAAACCGTTCAAAATGATTGATATACTAAAATATGCTTGGAGATCAAATTTTACATTTTTCTGAATTTTTTTACTATTTATTAAGATGGTTACAAAATCGCTGTTTTTCAATGGTCCGAAAACAACGATTTTGTAACCATTTTAATAAATAGTAAAAAAATTCAAAAAAATGTAAAATTTGATCTCCAAGCACATTTTAGTATATCAATCATGTTGAACGGTTTGGATCGACTATTTGGACTTTGAAAATGGTAGGTGTCAAAATGTGTCAAAAAAAAAGGTGTAACTTGATCCCTCATCTATATATATATATGCTGTATACATATATAGTGAATTTGATAAATTATTTTATTAATTTCCAGTCCGTCCATCACTAAAGAATAAATATATACGTCACCTGGTCAAGCTACAATTTTGATTAATTCTGTCAATTTTATACATATATAGTTGATACTTGACACAAATAAATCAGAGACTAAATTAAAAGGTATTCCATTCAAGAAATTCTAATTAACAATATTTATACATGGTTATTTCTACATAACCGTGTATGATATGTATTTTTAATTTTTTTGTTTTGTTTAGATTTCATATTTGATAGCCATTAATGAAAGAATGTTAAATGAATCAAATATACATATACATATTTTACACATATAGAGATTTACATAAAACATAATGAATCAAATAATATATACGTACATACTGATTTAACAAACAACAAACATAATTTACATTATCAATTTGTCATAAAAGATATTCGCTAGTTAGTGAATTCATGGGCAAAAAAGAAAAGAAAATAGTCATTAGTTTGCAAATTTAAGCAACTAATTAAATGTTGATCTAAACTCTTTTCGATGGTAGTTGGCCTTTGTGGCTTTTTGACCCTTTAAATAATGTCGTCGAGATTAATCTTCCAAAGGGAGATAAATCTCCTACCATGCATGGTGAGAGGGTTTAATTAATGAAATATAAGAAGGATATATAAGAGATAAAATACTGAGAAATTAAGTGAAGTGGGCTTAATTAATGAGCAACGGACCTAATTAGTATATATTGAGAAAATGAAAAGAACATGACTTAAATTGATTGAAGACGGGAAGGGGAAGGGGAAGGGGAAGGGGAAGAGCTGTGTGCGCATAACGATCGAGGGGGCGATCCTTCAAGAAATTAATTTTTTTACGAGGGTTTGGTTTGAGAAAACGCAAATAATACGTACACGTTTAGTAACAACAAAACTGTGTTAATTTGGATATTTAACATTGTTGTACGTACACGGTTTATTCCTTAAAGACCGTGTATGTTAGGCTAAGAGAGTACACAGTTCAGTATTATTAAATCATGTACTTATAAATCATACACTGTCACTGTATTTATTTATTTATTTTAATTATTTAATAATACAAAACATGTTACTTATAAAAATACATTTAAATTACACAATTCTAATTATTTATTTATTTTAAACACTGTCACTGTATACAAAATTAAAATACAAAACATGTTACCGTATAGGCAAGCACAAATTAACTTGAGATAGCAACCACAATAAATATATAAAAGAACATTAATTGATGAAATTAAAAGATGTGTGACACTGACTGGGGATGACCAGTAAATTAAAGGTGCCTTGGTGACCTTCCTTGATCCTTCCATCTTTGACACGTTTCAATTTAGCAAATGACAAAAGTAATACATCATTAAAATAAAAAATACATTTGCAGCCAACCTTAGGTGACCTGATCTCAATTAATTGATTAAAACACAGTGCTTCTAGAAAGATTCCATGTCAATTTTAATTCATTATAAGAAAAAGTAATTAAAAAAAAAAAGAAAAGAGCTAAAGCAAAAAATATTCACAGGAAATAAAGATGGATAATTGCCTCTCTTGAAAGCAAGGGGCACCTAATTAATTATTAAGAGTCTCTAGCTACTCTCTATATCTAATTAATTAATTGATTACATCAATGAGTTGGTGTAATTTAATTCCTCTAGCGCTCCATCCATCCATCTTCCATGCATGCATGCATCTTGATGAATGAATTAATTATCCAAAATAGCGTTGATTATGAGCTCTTAAGTGAATGTTAGTACTATTGTCCCCAAACACGCCTTCATTAACATGCATATCATGAAATCCTCCAGCTCCAGCTCCAGCTCCAGCTCTAGCTCCGTCGATAAAGATATTGTTGTTGTTAATGTTCTCTCCCGCACCGTACTCATCATATTGTTGCTGTTGTTGTTGTTGCGGCTGTTGTCTTGAATGATAAATTTGCTCCTGAAAAGGCAGCTGCCGGTTCTGGTACTGGTACTGGTACTGCTGTGGTTGTGCACCTCCACCAAACGACATCACCCCTCCTCCGCTTGGACGCATAGTATTAATATTAGGAGCGCTGAAAGAGATGGTGGGTCCTCCGCTTCCGCTAATATTAACACCTGATGATGATGATGATGATGATGATGGTATTCCAGTGAACTGTTGCACCATAGCACGGAAGTTACTTGTGTCGGTGTTGAGTAGCGTTACGGGAGCCCGTCTGGAGGCCCGGGATCTGCGTCTCGGAGACTTCCCAACTCGGCCTAGGCCTGGGGGACTACCGCTGCCGGAAGTAGCTGTCAAATCTGGCATGGACAAGGACGTCATGGATGAGATATTGATGCTAGCACCACCAGCAGAAGCTTGGTTGTGGCCGTAGAGGTTGGTCCAGTCGACCGGGAGGCTGGAATTGGGGTCGCTGCTGGTGGCCATATATGATATAGTGTGAAGGGGAAGGGGAAGGGGAAGTAGCTAGTGGAGGTTGGAGGAAGAGAGGCAGATATTAGGTAAGAGTTATATAGAAATCAATTAGACTAATTATATATATGTAGTCAACACTATTGACCAATAAGAGATGTTTGACTGTTTGATTTGACATGTGGACGGGGAAGATGATGCCACGTGCGTACATCGATCAATCCATCCATCCATCCATCAATTGATTTGATCGATAGTCCTTCTGGAAGCTGGAAAAGGACCACATCCACATGCATATTATGTGAAAGGAAAAGAAAAGGAAAGTTCCTTCTTTCTTTGATCAATATATTAATTTACTTAATTTAATTACTGGATGGATATATCATATATAATATATATGACGTGCTAACTGTTGTGATATCGATCTCGACATCTTTGATTTGATGGAAAGAAACTTTGGGAGGTGGGAAGAAACGACTTTTGACTTGTCTTCCTTGGCGCCCCTATATATCGTATACTAATTACATATGAGTTAATTAAGAGTTTAATTTTGTTTAATAACTGCTTAATTAATTTAATTAATTCATCGCTACCTTATGTACGCCAAGTTACTATATATACACATACAAAACGAATATGTACTTGAGTACTTGACTACGTAACGTAATTAAGTAGATAGGTAGCTAGGTTAGGTAGGTGTAGGTCTACTTAATTCTCTTCCATATATCCATCTCTAGTTTGTTAACGCCAAAAATAGCATTAATTAATTTGTTACTTGTTAAACTAATAATAAATTAATTAATATATAATGCGTGCCAAAACGAGATCGAGAATGTATTTAAAAGGCAGTAAAAAGTTTTCAAGTTTCATCTTTCAGAACATGCTGCATGTTGTCCTTGGAATATATAGAGAAGGTTTTCAATACTTCATGTCTTTCATATAACATATTTATTTGAAAGTTCAAACCATTGATTCTAGCTGCTCAACATGTTATCTATACTAAAATATGCCTAGGAATGAATATATATAGATAGATAGGTAGATAGATAGGCTACTAGCCTACCATGCATTGCAAATTAAAAGGGGTAGATCTTCTTATAAATTCGTGCAGATCAATAAATTGATTCATTCAAAAATTTTGAAGGATTCATATTTGTTTCGGAGTTGGGTTTACTGGAATCGTCCAGTAAAATTAAATCCTCCCAAGGCCCAGCCTCGATCTCTTCTATCTCTCTCACGCGGCTCCTCCCTCTCACGTGACACCTCGGCGCAACCTTCTCTCCATGGCAACAAAGCCCTAAAAATCTCTCCCGCTTCTCAAATTTTAGCGCCACCATCTCCTCTTTGCAATTTTACACCTATCTCGAGTAATATGTCTTCACACCCTTTCAATTTTAGTGTTTGATGAATGTGTGCTTGCTTGTGTATTTTTCTGATGACTTGGGGATTTGATCATTCGGGAGGGTATTCATAAATTTTCCGGCTTGACCTTGGTACCAGCTGGGTCTAGGGTTTAGGCACTGCTGCCATTGCGCTGAGAAAATGGGTCTAGAGTTTCGCCAGATCACGTGAGAGAGTGAGAGATTATGGATTTAGATTTTTGCGTGAGAAGCGCTGCTACCACGTGAAGAGAGACATTGTCGTCGTTAATTAACAGGACATCTCCAGTCAAGCAATCTCTAAAATCTTTGAATGAATCAATCTACTGATCTGCACGAATCTAGTAGCAGATATAATGGTGTTAAATGCAAATTAAAATACCCATTTTAATTTGCAAAGTATAGTAGCCTATCTATCTATCTATCTACCTACCTATAGTCAAGCAATCTCCAGAATTTTTTAATGAATCAATCTATTGATCTGCATGAATCTAGAAGCAGGTATAATGGTGTTAAATGAATCAATCTACTAACTTGCTTTGGAAAGTAAAGAGAATGTTTTACTTCCCGCTCATATCTCTATTTTCAAACTTCGGAATATATATATATAAGAACTAGGATGCTCCTAGGAGTACCAAGCCTTTTTATACTCTTAACTCTAAAACTTATCGGATTAACTTCGAACGACGAATCCAAACAGTTGAAATCCTTCTACCTTACGAGTGATGCGTCTACATATGAAAATTTTAAAGTTTCAAATTAATTTAGTATAAAGTCAACTAGTCAAAATTATAAGGTTTCTAAATTAATTTTAATGCATTTATTTTTTGGAAGTCTTTTGACAACTTGACTTTATACTAAATTAATCCGACGCTTTAAAATTTTCACATGTAGACGCATCACTAGTAAGGTAAAAGGATTTCAATGGTTTGAATTTGTCGTTCGAAGTTAATATGATAGATTTTAGAGTTAAGAATACAAAATGGCTTGGTACTCCTAGGAACACCCTAGTTCTACTCATATATATATATATATATATATAGAGATGGGCTATTGTACTTCGCGAAGTAAAGCGGGTGCTTTACTTCGCACTCGTATCGAGATTTTCAAAGTTCAAAATGTCGATCCGAACCGTTAGATGTGATCTCCATATTGAAATGTGCTTGGAGACCAAATTTTACAATTTTTGGAATTTTTTTGCTTATTAAGCCACTTTGAAAATTCCTGATCCAACGGTTTCACTGTTCAAACAGTGAAACCGTTGGATCAGCGATTTTCAAAGTGGCTTAATAAATAGTAAAAAAATTCCAAAAATTGTAAAATTTGGTCTCCAAGCACATTTCAATATGGAGATCAACTTGAACGGTTCCGATCGACGTTTTGAACTTTGAAAATCTCAAACGAGCACGAAGTAAAGGACCCGCTTTACTTCGCGAAGTACAATAGCCCATATATATATATATATATATATATAGAGGTTGGCTAATATCAAATCAGTTGTTCCTGAGCTCCCGTGCAACCAAGTGGTTTTTCAATTTTCGAAGTCCAAAACGTCGATCCAAACCGTTAGATGTGTTCTCTATATTAAAATGTGCTTGGAGACCAAATTTTACATTTTTTGGAATTTTTTTACTATTTATTAAGGCACTTTGAAAATCGCTGATCCAACGGTGGCTTCTGTTTTTACTGTTTGGTTAAGCCACCGTTGGATCAGCGATTTTCAAAGTGGCTTAATAAATAGTAAAAAAATTCCAAAAAATGTAAAATTTGGTCTCCAAGCACATTTTAATATAGAGAACACATCTAATGGTTTTAATCGATGTTTTGGACTTCGAAAATTGAAAAACAACTTGGTTGCACGGGAGCTCAGGAACAACTGATTTGATATTAGCCAACCTCTCTCTCTATATATATATATATAGGTTTTGGCTAATATGCTATGCGTAGCATAGAGACCTCCGTGCAACGGCTCAAAATTTGAATTTTCAAAATCCTAACGGTGGATCGAAACTGTTAGATGTGTTCTACATATTAAAATGTGCTTGGAGACCAAATTTTATATTTTTTGGATTTTTTTTACTATTTATTAAGCCACTTTGAAAATCGCTAATCCAACGGTTTCACTGTTTGGTTAAGCCACCGTTGGATCAGCGATTTTCAAAGTGGCTTAATAAATAGTAAAAAAATTCCAAAAAATGTAAAATTTGGTCTCCAAGCACATTTCAATATGTAGAACACATCTAACGGTTCGGATCGACCGTTAGAATTTTGAAAACACAAATTTTGAGCCGTTGCACAGAGGTCCTCTATGCTACGCGTAGCACCGTAGCCATGTCCTATATATATATATATATAGTATGGCTAATGTGCTTTCGGTTGTATTTTGGTCGAAATACAATCAATTCATTTTTCAATTTCTGAAGTCCAAAAAGTCGATATAAACCGTTAGATGTGTTCTCCATATTGAAATGTGCTTGGAGACCAAATTTTACATTTGTTGGAAATTTTTTACTATTTATTAAGCCACTTTAAAAATCGCTGATCCAACGGTGGCTTAACCGAACAGTGAAACTGTCCGAAGAGTGGTGGACGAAGAGTGAAATCTTGACTGTGTCACAATAGAGGGACTTGTGAAGCTTATTTGCACATTTCGGCTGATTAAGAGATGATGATGTTATTCAAAATATAGGGTGTTAGAAAATTGATTGTTACATTTACTAAATTTACACTTTTTTTGTCTTTCTATTAATAAACGTAAATAAAATATATATGCTGGTATAAAAGGGTATCACTAGTTGTAATAATGGTTTAGAGTTTTTCGGTTTGGTTAACATAGTACTGATGTTGCATAATTTAGGCGAATATACATACATTGGTCTGACGTAGGGACTGCAATTTAACAGTTTCAATCAATGAAACGGGCCTATATATGCCTCTCTTTTTTTTAAGATTTTTTTAAAATTATTGTTTTAAATAATAAAAAAAAAATCCTGAAATACAGTGATTTTTAACTTCAGATCGACTATTTGAACTTTGAAAACAACAAAAACGATGGTAGCGCCAAAGCTCAGGTACTACCATTTTGATCTAAGCCAACCTCTCTATATATATAGTCCAGCCTACATTTTAATATACCCATCATGACACAAAATTGCAATCTATATTTTCAAAGTCCAAACAATCGATCAAAACCGTTCAACATGATGGATATATTAAAATGCGCTTATAGATCAAATTTTTCATTTTTTTTTTCATTTTTTTAATGTTACGAAAATAATGATTTTGTAAAATAGTTAATAAATAAAAAATTAAAAACGTAAAATTTGATCTGCAAGCATATTTTAATATATCCATTATGTTGAACAGTTTGAATAAACTGTTTGGACTTTAAAAACTTTGAAATATAAGTTGTGATCCGGTGTAATAAAAAAGATGTAAGTGAATCCCTTATATATATATATATATATATAGAGTAAAGCTATTGTGCATTGCGAATTAAAGGGGGTGTTTTAATTCGCATTCATATCGCTATTTCCAAAGTTCAAATAGCCGATCCGAACCGCTCAACATGTTCTCCATATTGAAATGTGCTTGGAGACCAAATTTTACATTTTTTGGAATTTTTTACTATTTATTAAGCCACTTTGAAAATCGCTGATCCAACAGTGGCTCAACCAAACAGTGAAACCGTTGGATCAGCGATTTTCAAAGTGGCTTAATAAATAGTAAAAAAATTCTAAAAAATATAAAATTTGGTCTCCAAGCACATTTCAATATGGAGAACATGTTGAGCGGTTCGGATAGGCTATTTGAACTTTGAAAATAGCGAAATGAGCATGAATTAAAACACCCCCTTTAATTTGCAATGCACAATAGCCTTACTCTATATAGAGTAAATCTAGGGTGTGACGTGCTCACCAAGAGAGTTTGGTGAGCACAACTCCAAAAATACATCGGATCGGCTTCAAATGACAAATCCAAACTGTTGAAATCCATGTACTTCGTGAGTGATGCATGTACATGCAAAATTTTGGAAGTTTCGAATTCATTTGCTATGAAGTCAAGCGGTCAAAGTAATGAATCTTTTAATAAGTTATTACATTAGTTGTTTATATATTCATTTTTCATCATTACTTTGACCGCTTGACCTCGTAGCAAATGAATTTGAAACTTCAAATTTTTTTCATATACATGCATCACTCACGAAGTACATGGATTTCAACAGTTTGGATTCGTCATTGAAGCCGATTCGATGTGTTTTTGGAGTTGTGCTCACCAAACTCTCTTGGTGAGCACGTCACACCCTAGATTTACTCCTATATATATAGAGAGAGAGAGAGAGAGAGAGAGAGAGAGAGAGAAAGAGAGAGAGAGAGAGAGAGAGAGAGAGAGAGAGATGGGCTACGGTACATTGAACGGTTTGGATTGGCTGTTTTGACATTGAATACGACGATTTATAGTAAAAATATTAATATGGATAACAAATGTAAAATTTAGTCTCCAAACACATATTAATATGGATAACAAATTGAACGGTTTGGATTGGCTATTTGGACTTTGAATACGACGATTTATAGTGCAATGTACAAGAAGGCCTACACATTGCAATGCATAATAACCCAACTATATATATATATATAAGAAAACACAAGGGACCTAATTGTAAAGTAGGCGATTCCTTTTGTTTTATTGCATTGGGTAGTCCCGCCGCTAGAATAGAATAATAGAATTGTGATGTGACGATATGGATGATGTCATGATAGAGTCAACAATTTGACCTATATATATATAAATATATTATGATAATGACGGCCAAGTGCCAACCTCAATTCACAATCTAATTTGTATTTCTCACAAGGGAAATGAGTAATTACCAGCATCCCTCTTTTTGACTGCTTCTTGTTGGTGGATCTATTTATATAAGGCCCAACATGGCACAGTCCATCCCCTGCATTGCTATATATGGGCCTTGATTGGGCTTGTCTGAACCTTATCTTAAATAAGAAACACAATAAATATAAACTACTAACTAGGAGTAGGGAATAGATATATATAGACATCCATCGTTCACTTGATTTACAATGGGGGTCGAATTTATTAAGTTGTAGCGTTGAATTATCATTTATTTAGTCATTTTACTTTTTTGGGTAATATTATCCACCAACTTCATTGTTTTATGCATGCATCCGTGGTGGACTGAATCATCTGAGAATCTGAGATGGGGACTGTAGACACATCTAACCATGTCAAATGATTATATATATGTTGTTGAGTGCTGACGAGAGCTGTAAACATAGTGAATTCGGAGCGGATAATACTAATATTAAATTCATATTCACTTTTTACTGAGCAGATACAAATAGTAAATGAATGTCAAAATTTAAAATCATATCTATCTTAAATGAATACATATACGAAGCTGATAATCCACATATACGGATTTGAATACGGATACAAAATGAATATTGTCGGATAATTGAGTTATATAACTTTAAGATATAAATAATAATTAATAAAATTTAAATATAAAAATAAATGAATAATTAATGAAATATGTAATATCTGTATTTCTTATATCAAAATAGTATTTCTTAACCGTGGATCGAATTTAGGATACAAATATTCCATATTTCATATTTAATCTACGGATACGGATTTGATTTTTAAATTTTTGATATTTAATAGTTATTCATTTATTTTCATATAAAGAATAGACAATTATATATATAAATCTGTCGTGAAGAAGAAAAATTAAGCAGCCTTGAAATCACCTCCGATTATATAGAAATGGAAATAGTATTTCTCAACCAAAATATAAATAATGGATAAGTCCATTCAGTTAGAAGAAGTTGATCGACCACTAAACAAGGTTT
>CAXKVW010000579.1:0-287892 GCA_964058825.1 Carex arenaria | reverse complement strand
GAGTATAAACCGAAGGTGCACCTTTTGGAAATTTATAACAGGATGGGCCGAATAGCAGGTGTAACGGTGTTAATGGATAAATGGAGTATCTAGGGGTGCAAATGGATCGGATAATATCCAACTGTATCTGGATCTGTATCCGAAAATTTGATATGGATATTCGATATCTGAAATCTGTGCAGATACGGATATGATTTTGAATTTTAATTATCCGTATCCGAATAGTAGATATATACCATATAGTTTAATATATATTATGAAAATATTTATGTATATATTTATAGATATCCGATCCATATCTGCACGTATCTATCTAATATATGATCCGTATCCGAAAAATAAAAATAGATACGGATATAATTTTACCACTATCCGATCCGTTTGCACTCCTAGGAGTATCGGACTGGAGAGAATTCGCAGCCTCTGAGATATCTCAAACTTTGCGTGACTTTTTGGAATATCTCAATCATTCAAATATGTTCTGCACGAATCTCAAAGCTCAAATAATACTGCCTCCTACATTCCCCCGAACAGACACTGAGGATACGCAGCCGACTGGAGGTGAAGATTTGATTTTCTTTTTCAAAATTTGTTGCTTCCGTTTGAGTAAGGATAAACTTGCAACATATATGCATTTCTTTAGAAAGAGCGTGGGACCGAAGCTACCTGTAAATTTGGTATTGCCGCAAAAAATCTATATAGCCCTACACAACTACACCAGCATGCATGCACATGGTGGTCCATGCATGGTAGAAGAGAAGAAAATATGAAATAGGCGAATGCGTGCTCCTACAATTTCGGAATTTCGGTTTCGTTGCCTTTCTTGTGCAACATTATAATTTTATTATCAATAAATGTAATGGGCTATAGCAGCACCAGCACTCACACATCTCTATCTAGCCTTCGTTTTCTTGATGTCTCAAGTATCTAAATAGCCGAACAAGACACGAAATATCTTAAGACCAACTGTTCGGATGTTATTTAGAGAACATGGAGTCATATTTGGGCTATGTAACTTGAAGTAGTTGTTGGGCCGTTTTTTCTTTTCATTCTCGGCCTGCTCTGTTCGGAACTTCTCCCAGGGTCCCAGTGCCGAACAAAATAAACTGATGACCATGATAGACGAAGTTCGGAATAGAGCTGGTACCGTTTAAGTAACATGCACCATCTACCCCGAGGTCAACTGGTACCAGTCAGCTAGTGCATACAGTCGCATTTTTAGTTAATATAAGACATAAATTCCAAATCTACATCGGTTGTTTTGCCATGATATGCAAATAAATAAAAATTTGAGTAAAAGTTGGAGGTTAAGCCACCCAACTATTTAATCACTCTGTTATTATAACAAAAAATTTCTCCTATCTGAGTTTTAAATTCATGACCTCTCACATAAAGATCAAAGGCTAGTTCTCGCAAATAAATAAAAATAAAAATGGAAAAAAAGAGGTGAAAATTACTTTCGAATTAAGAGTTCAGAAAAAAAAAATGTGAGACAAGAGGAGATGGACAGTCGAGGACGACTGCTTATTATAATCGGGATCTCTATCAACTCCACGTAATGAAGAACGGATTCAGTTTCTTATATTTTTCTCTCTTGAAGCAACGGTAAGTGGGAAGTATTAAGCATTTTTATTTTTTCTCTCTTGAAACCCTTCAATGCACTTTAAAATTTGTGTGCACGGATCTCAGAGCAAGACATACACAACTTTTAAAATACATCGGACGACTTTGATGCTCATCAAACCTAAAAGTACGTCTGACGTCCATCAGACCTACTCTTTTCTTGTTTTTAAAATATTAATTAAAGAGGAGTGTTAAATTGATTTTAACGGTTTGGATGTATCGTTTGAAGCTAATTCAATAAAATTTTGAGTTAAACTCACAAAGATACATGATAAGCTTAAGAACACCCTACTTCTACTCGAATTAACCATTAGCAGGATCACAATAACCAAAGTACCGATCTGTTTCTCTCAATTAAAGAGGAGTGTTTCACTGTCTTTTTATATTTTTGACATGAAAGCACATTACTCATGAATTAAATTGATTTTAACGGTTTGGATGTATCGTTTGAAGCTAATTCAATAAAAATTTGAGTTAAACTTACAAAGATACATGATAAGCTTAAGAACACCCTACTTCTACTCGAATTAACCATTAGCAGGATCACAATAACCAAAGTACCGATCTGTTTCTCTCAATTAAAACTTAGAATTCATATCGTCTAAGTTTAGTGGCGGAGGGGCCTTATATGAATGGTGTCAATTGACCCTCATTTTTTTTATTTACATGTTATTTTTAATATAATTTAGAGTAAAATGCCACAAGTACTGTAAATTGACCCTCATTTTTAATATGAAAATTTTATATGATTGACCTCAATTATGTGTTTGACCCCCATAGTTCAGAAGTTTGGCTCCGCCCTTGCCTAAGTTAACATAATATTTATGTTTGGATCCATACCGTCCAAACATAATTTACATAAATATTAAAGGAACCCCTCCAAATTAATTTGAATTCTGATTGGGCGGTATAGTAAAGAAAGTGATCGATTAAGCCATTTTAGTTTGATTTGAAGACTAGAGTAGAACTAGGGTGCTCCTAAGTTCACCAAGCTTCTTTATGAACTCAACTCTAAAATCTATCGGACTGGTTTCAAACGATAAATCCAAACCGTTGAAATCCTTCTACCTTACGAGTGATGCATCTACATGTGAAAATTTTAAAGTTTTGAATTAATTTAGTATGAAGTCAAGTGGTCAAAATTAGAAGGTTTATAAATTAATTTTAATGTATTCATTTTTGGATCTTTTGACCACTTGACTCTATACAAATTTTATTTCCAATTTAAAATTTTTTGCATGTAGATGCAGATTTCAACAGTTTGAATTCGTCACTTAAAGTCACTTCGATAGATTTTATAGTTGAGTTCACAAAGAAGCTTGATGAACTTAAGAACACCCTAGTTCTACTCTGAAGACTATATAGTGCTACTGAAAAAGCTCACTGGTGGAGGGGAACTCCCCCTAGAGTATACCAGATACAGTGAAGAGTACAAGTAAGATTAAGCATTCCATCCAAATCTAAACATAAATATTCTGTTATCGCAGAGGACATGGATTCCAAAATATACCTTTTGTTAGATAAAAAAAAAATCTTTAATTGTGCCATTTTATAGTTTTTGATTCTCTAATCAATTCATATTTTCTCGACTTTGTCGGCTTTAAATAGATGAAAAGGATAAAAAACTAGGTCCCGTATTAGGCCCAAAAAGGGTAGGAGCAACTCAGAGGCCACATATTGGAATAACAAAGGGCTCGGTTGCTAAAAATTGTTGTACACATGCAGTACAACTTGTACAGTTGTACTAACGTTTTTAAAGTTGCATGACGTCTTTCCTTTGTTTTGATTGCTTTTAAAGTTTTGATGCTCACAGTCACATATCCTCTGCATTAACGTAACTTTTGAGTTTAGGGGTCTCCACCGTTGGATGATTTTCACGGTTCAGATTTAATTGGTCCTTACCAAAGACCCTGACCACAATAATTACGTCGCTCCCAGGTTTCCTTCTCTCCATTCCACTCAAGAAAACAAAATCAAGAGATCAAAGTTCTCCTGCCAAACAAATAAACGAGAACTTAACCGAATCGTGCAGAGGTAATTTGACTGATATGTTAATTTTGTTTCTTTTTATAATTTATACTTATCATGACAGCGATGCATATTTATTGTCATTCTGATATGCCAATTAGGGCCTTGTACCAATACCTGATAAGGACATAAGGTAGCTCACAATAATATGCAAACTCAACACTTCACATTTTATATAGGCATCAATGCACTAGGTTAAACTCCTAATTCAATACTTAAGTTAAACATCTTACTTACAATTTTCTTTATTTCACAATGCAGATGGTGTCATAATGCCCTCTTGGATTGATCAGCTCGTGCAGTCTGTTCGTGATCTATCTGTGGAGTTGGCACACAGTGAGTGAATAAAGAGATATAGTTAATCAAATTTAGTGATTTTTGTGTTACCATCGTGTAGAAATAAAGAATGTAACTGTGAAGTCAATGGAGCAAATTATTGAGTAATTGTACGAGCTTCACCTAAACTCGGCTATTTTTCCATTTTTGTATCCAATTTTATAAAATTAGAGAAATTTGATTCGAATAGCCTGTTGTTGTTCAATTCTAGCACTCTGTGATTGTATTACGATCAGGGGTGTTGCATCCATGCTGCACGACAGTATTGCTGGTATGATTGTCAAACTCAACACCACTGCTGGTACGGTACCAGCACTGGTACAATACCACTGCCGGTACAATTTACAACTCCTGTCAAATGCTGGGTTTATAATTTTGTGATTTATGAAGACAAGTAAAAATAGTGCATAGGTACAACAAGTAAAATGCATTGGCTGATATGCCTATGTTCCTTTCTCCTTTAATTTTTTTTTTTTTTTTTCTAAGTGATGCAAGTTTGTCTGGTACCAAATGAGATTTCTCTATCTAAATCATACAATTCCATATACTAAGAACCAAAGAAAAAAAAAAAACAAAGTTGAACATTGTTTTGGTATTAGTCTGGTACTAGTCAACATAATTAAGACCCTTTCTGATATATTTTTTTTAAATATTAATCAACTTTTACTTCAAATAACAAGGGTGTCACCTAAAAATCAAAATAACAAATTGTTTTTGAGAAACAACCCGTAGGCATGAATGCACGATGCATTAATTAAAATAGTCTAAGGTGTTACATTGTCATAAAATACAAGATACAAATGAAAAGAAAATTACACTGCAGCCTAGCAAATTAAAAGGAAGGAACTTAACCACCAACTCCTCGAATTTGTAAAATTGGAAATTTGAAGGTCCCTAGTGTAACTTTCCAATTCTACTGCCAACATTTATCTCCTGAGAGCCTGATTCAATTTTCCCGTGTAGTTTACCAGTACATGCTGGATTGTACCTGCTCTATCTCAGCAATCTTAAATCTGTACCAATGAACATTTCTACGGTAACCACCTGGTGCGTATTCTACTGGTAACCTTTACTAGTCTATTACAAACCCATTTAATGCAGTGCTTGAAAATAAGTTATCGGATTCCCTAAAAAATAGAAAAAAAAAAACTTATTTGAAACAACAACCGCAGCACATTGATAACTAGAAAACAGTGATAACATTGACTTGTAAATTTACATATAACTAAAGCCCATCAGCAACAATTTACAATAACATCTTGTAGAAAAGGATAATGACAAGATAAAAGTAATTTGCATCTAAAAGGGTAAATTCCAAATGTGCAACAATTTACAATATATTTGAATATTACCCTTCTATACATTTGCATAAAAGGGTAAGCTGTAAATTGCAAAGAATAAGTTGTAATTTACTAATTTGCATTCAATTTAATAATTTTCATTCAAGAAAGCTTAATTTGCATCTAAAAGCTGTAAGTTACTAATTTGCATCTAAAAGAGTAAAGACAATAAAAGGCAACATACCAGTACCAGCTGACTAATTTGCATCTCAAATCCTGAATGTGGCAATTCAAAAGTTTAAATTCTTCTGACATGATCTTTAACTATGTTCTAGATAGCTCAAACAACAAGCCAAATTGTCCTTCTCAGTTTTATAACATTTGAAATGAGGAGCTCAAAGGCTCAGCCCAAGCACTCACAATCAAACATCACAAAAAATAGAAACGATCAAGTTTATTTAGTTACCCGAAATTGCTCCAAATGTATCCTGTGAGCACCAATCGCTAAAGCTGGACCGGCAACAACTTCTCCAAGCTTACCTCGTTGTCCCCAAATCCATTGTTGCTATGGTCAAGAGAGATTTAGCAGGATGGAGAGAAGAGAAGCTTCGATTTGGCGGGATGGAGAGAAACCTACGTTTTTTTTAGAAAGGCCTCGTCTCCCGTCTCTTTCTTTTTTCTGTTCTTCTTGTGCGAAATGGAGAGAAGGGAAGCTGGGAGCGACGTAATTATTGTTGAGGTCAGAGTCAATCAAATCTGAACCGTAAAAATCATCCGACGGTGCAGACTCCTAAACTCAAAAGTAACGTTAATGCAGAGGATATGGATTCGCCTCCCCCAGACCAGGAAATCTGTTATGTTACGCAATTTCTCTGACTTTGGAGGACAGAAATTCAAAACAGAAGGATACTAATCCCTTCTCCCCTTTCTCACCTCTTCTGCCAATCAAATCTCAACTCAACCCATTAATCTCTCAGTTTCATCAATCAGCGAATTTCCGCTTTTACCACTCATCCAAGATGATGCACATGACCTTCTACTGGGGCAAAAATGTCACGATCCTCTTTGATTTCTGGAGAACCGATTCATGGCTGGGGTACTTGCTCTCCCTCCTCGCGCTCTTCATCGCCTCTGTTTTCTATCAGTACATGGAGGACCGTCGATTCCGATTTAAGATCATCCTTGCCGAGTCAAAGCCCGCTTCATCTGAGCCTTCCACGGAGACTCCTCTGCTCCATTCAAAAGTGATTAGCGGGTGGAGCCTCGCACGGGCCGCTACGGCGGTGCTCTTTACAGTCAATTCTGCAATCGGGTACATGCTGATGCTGGCTGTGATGTCATTTAATGGAGGTGTTTTTATTGCTATTGTGGTAGGACTTGGGGCTGGATATCTGATTTTTAGGAGCGGAGAAGATGAGGTTCTGGTCAAGGGAGACAACCCTTGCGCTTGTGCCTGATTTATGGGTCCCTCTTTTCTTTGTTCGGTATTGGTTTAATTAGCTTCTTTGTTGCTTTATTTTGGTTTGTGCAGGGTTTGTGTGTTGGTATTTGGTGTGATTTACTTTTCTCTGTGGCTCAAAAGTAAAAGAAAATGGATGTGCATTAGAATAAACAAGTTGATACTTATTCTCAAACCCCCAACTGGTAAACATTAACCATTTCATCTATTTATTTTTAATACTAAAAAAAAAATGATGAATTAGTGAAACAGTCCTAATTTGACACGGGGATAACAGACCACTGATAAAATAGAAGAGAATAGTTGATCTTATAGTTCAAATTCAAATGCACTTCTTGGACTAAATGTTAAAACAAATTTAAGAATTAACAGATATCAGTCTTAATGAGAGAGAGAGGGGGAAGGTATGGGCAGTAGGTTTTGGAGAAGATAGCAATACGGTGGGAGTAGATGACGTTCTGAACGAAAGCGGAGGTCGATTTGACTCCGTGCGTACCAGTCAGAATGCATCCCAAGAGATGTATCAGGATAAACGCCGCCGCGAAGGCCGAGGCCGACGGGAAACCAAGAGGAGGAAGCTCCGCATCGCGCGTAGTAAATTAGCGATTTCTTTACCGGCTTCACATACAATGTATGGGCCTTACAACCCCACTAAACTGTTCGGATGTATAATATACTAGCAGCATGCCTCGCATTGCTTCGGCAACGGTTTTCGAGGCTGATTGAATATCATGCAGGGGTTTTGAATGAATCAGTAAATAGGATTAGTATTATAGTACAAAAGTCATAGTTTAATTGTATTAGTATATAGAATTTCACAGAAGTTAATAGATTAGTTATGTTAGTTTTCTATTACATTGGGTGAGTTACGTACTGTTCGTTATTGTGCCTGTTTGGAAGAGGGGTAGCAGCTTGAATAAAAAGCTTGTTATCTCTTGGTGGTTATACTTACAGAGGCAAGGAAGCAAAAATAATATTTACAATATTACACAAAAAGCGTTTATTCTTGCTTTTCCTTTTTCTTTCCTTTGCCGGTCTCAGTGCTGCAAAAATTTAGAAAGTTTGTTAGTTGGTGTTGAGAAAATGTATGATACAATTTAACATTTGAATGATCGATGTTGTAAAGGTTGAGTGTATATACATTATTTTACACAAATTTGAATTACATATTTTGTGCACTTTTCAGGGGTTGTTATTCTTAATTAGTAGATGTTGTTAGATAGTAGAGGAAGAGAACAAAAAAATCTCTTTTTTGTTTGTACCGCATTCTTAAAAAACTAAATAAGATAGTATTTTTGTTTTTAAAATTTGCAAAGATTATGCCTAATTAAATATGAACACATACATTCAAAGATTTTTACTGAACTTATATATTCAAAAGTTATGAACAAACTCAAGAATTGAGATTAGTGTGTAAACATCTGTGTCTGTAAATTTATAGTTCAATATGAACAGATGCATTCTAACAATCCTGTCAATACTCTTTAATACATGAGTTCAGTCAGAATTAATGAACATATGAATTATAGACTTGTTAAATATGTGAAACATGATGCATTATTGTCATTTATTTTTTTAAATGTGAGATAGAACAAAATTAAGTTCATAATCAGCAATCAATTATTGACATCTACCTACGTAATTTTTCTCCTATACAAAACTAAAACACCTTTCACACTTATAAGTTAAGGTGTGCTTATTTAGCAACTCCCATATGCATTATTTATTTATTAATTAATTCATGTTTGCTATTCACAGGTATAGATTGTTCATCTTGTTCACGGTTTCTCTGAAGGTTGTTCTATGATGGATTGTTTTACAGTTTCATGTCACTTGTTGTTGTGGGCTTTGGTTCTTGCTCAGAGATGCATAGATGAGTTAATGTTGTTAGTGTGATTTTTTTTTTTCTGGTGTGAAACAGATTGTATATATGGTCTTTTATAGTGAAATAAATGAGCGTGACAAATAAACTAATCATGCTATTGTGAAGATAATATATTTTATGCCAAGAAGCCAGATGTAATAAACTAATCATGCTATTGTGAAGATAATATATTTTATGCTAAGAAGCCAAATGTAATAAACTAATCATGCATTATAATTGAAGAAAAAAAAAACAAACATTAGCCTACAACACAACAATATCAGAAATCAGATCCTGTCAGATCCAAAAAATTGTATTACAGCTCTTGATATTAATCAGAATCTATCCATAGATGTATAGGATATAGGTATTTTATAGAAGAGATCCTGAAATGTTGCAGAATTATTGCAAATTAAAACAGTGCAGAAAATTAGAAACTTAAAAAACAGTATCAATTGGAAGCAAAAACTTTTTAGAATGCACTAAAATGGTATAGTTAGTTTATTGTCAGAACTAGACTAGACCGTTGGATCAGCGATTTTCAAAGTTGCTTAATAAATAGTAACAAAATTTCCAAAATATGTAAAAATTTGGTCTTGAAGCACATTTTAATAGAGATCACACCTAACGGTTTGGATTGACTTTTTAGACTTTGAAAATTAAAAAATAACTTAGTTGTACAAAATCTCCGAAACAATCGATTTGATATTAATGCCTCTCTCTCTATATATATATTTATTTATTCGAATCGAGAATAGTCACTAAAGAGTCGGTCCTTTATATATGTGACATAATTATTATAATGCGCTAAATAATGTCTAGCTCTTAAGGGTGTAAATGGAACGGATAATGCTGATACAATATTCACATCTATATTTCAATTAGCGGATACGAATACGGATACAGATAGTAAACGGATACGAATACAGAGTGGATAATCCAAGAATACGGATTCGAATATGGATATAAAACGAATAATTATCGGATACTTGAGTCATATGAATTTTAAGATATAAATATTAATTAACAAATTTAAATATGAAAATAAATAAATAATTAATTCACAAAATTATTGCGTCTGTATATCTAAATTCAGTCAGGAACAAATCCAAAGCGGATTTGAACGGATATCTCTGAATCCGTTTTCAGGGTTTAGAGAATCAAACAAAAATAATAAATACAACAAAATATTTTATGAGATGAAATGATGGGATGAGAGTAGGGGTGTAAACGGATACGGATTATCCGCTCCGACTCTGCTTATTATCCGTATCCGTTTAAATACTTGCGGATACGGATACGGATAATTTTAGCATATGGAAAAATAATGCGGATATGGATACGGACAATTCCTCAAGGATATAAACGGAGCGGATATCCGTATATATCCGGATCCGAAATTTAATATTTCAGCAGCTTTCAATTCATTTTACCCTTGCTAATTTTAAAAAAAAACATACATATTCGTTTAAGTCCAAGAATTTTGGTAGAAAAATCATATAATCTATAAAGATAATGGATTGGTTCTCTGAACCAATAAGCAATTAGTCATGCATAATCATCACTGTGCAAACTTAAAAAGTCTATTAAATTTTTGTCAATTTAGGTAATCAAATTAGGTAATTTAAAATTATGAAATTTAGTAGAATGACTCAATATCTGACAATTATCCGCTCCATATTCGTATTTGAATCCGTATCTGTGGATTATCCATTCCGTATCCGTATCCGTTTAAGACGGATATGGTTTTCAATTTTGATATCCGTTTACTATCCGTATCCGTATTCGTATCCGCTTGTTGAAAAACGGATGCAGATATGGTATTAGCATTATCCGCTCTGAATCCGCTCCGTTTACACCCCTGGATGAGAGCCTGGGTCCCACATAGGAGCCCCTCGTACGTGTCGTTTTCTCAGTTTTTTTTTTCTCTTCACAGTCCACACCATCCAGATTCATTTGTTTTATTTATGCTTTAATGGACCAATAGTGACAAGCCACGTATCAGTGTGAGGTTCCGTTAAAATTTAGAACACCAAAGCGTGGAGTAAAGTCAGCGGAATTGAATTGTCTGGATCTCTGGTTGCTTAGTCCCACGAGGAAATGAAGAGAGCGGAGGGAACGGTATATAAGTTCCTGACTGCGGAAATATCTCAAAAGAATGTAGAGATGAGAGACGGGTTAAGTCACGGATAGTTGCGGATAACCGCTCTATTTTCGAATCTGAGAATAAATCCGGATCCGGATCAAAACTGAGTATTAAAAAATTATCCGATTCAGATCCGCAGGACACAGTTCAAGATAAACGTGAGACAATGGACGTTTGAAGGGGGGATATAATTGAATGGGAAATAAATTAATATGATGTTATTTTTTTTACTGTTCAAACTTTTTCATACACAGATCTCAATAAAATAAGTTTTTCATACACAAATATTAATGAAGACCAACAGTTAGAATCAAAATAACAGATTCTGTTATTTCCAAGAATAACAACAAAATTATTTCCAATTGAATGATGTAGTTCTAACACACACAAATTGCACGGTCACTGAGGGAGGAATTGAGATCTGTCTCCTAACATGGTCTGATGTATTTTGTTTATAACAAGTTCGGTGGTCAAGTCATTTAATTATTTATTATTTTGAAAAATATTTAAATTTCAAACCTCGAATTTCCTACCCAAAAAAAATCAATGGGCTCAGGTCTGATGTTTTCTTTTGATAATGTTCTCTGTTTTTTTGTTTTCATTTATTAGGGTTTATCTCATTTTGCTTAGCATTTTTGCTGGATTAGTGGGTTATTGCTGGCTAGTGGCTATTTGGTTTCAGTACTTTAAAGTATTGATAGTCGGTGGGAGAAAAGTTTGAACTAGCCTTTGGGCCGTTTGATCCATCTCTTGCTCATCTCTTCAGTTTTTTATTGAAACAATGTCATTTGAAAAGCCCATGTATAGAGATGGAGAACATTCGCCTAAAATGGAACCATGGCCCAAATTTAATAAACAGACTCCTATGCCTATACCTCCATATATATGTATATGTAGGGGTGGCAAAAAAAAGCTCGTAGCTCGTGGCTTGATCGTTACTCGTATCTAACTCGCTCATTGATAGTTCCTTTGTTATTGGACTGAGATGTTAAGAATTCAGCTTGTCATTAGCTCGGTTCAGAATTAACGAGTTCAAGATGGGTCTAGCTTGCTCGCCAGCTGGCTCGACGAGGCATCAATCTGTGTTCATTTTATAATGCCAGCTCGGTTCAGCTCGATTCAAAAAAATTATAGAATTTATTTTCTTCTTAAAACAAGATCTTGCCAGACCCTGCGAGCCAGCTGGTTAGCTCGTGAGCTAGCTCAGTCTGACTTGTCACGATTTCAAGCTAAAGTTTTATCTTGGATGCTCTAAGTCTAACTCGCTCGGCTGTAGCTAGCTCGATCTAGAATTAACATGCTGAGCTAGAGTCTAGCTCGGACCGAGCCAAGTCAGGTATAAGAGTATAAGAATGGAAATCTGAAATCTATATTCTTTGTTGAAGCCTGAAAAAAGAAAAGCAACTTGCTTTAGAGAGAGAGAGAGAGAGAAAGGCCTTGGTTTGATTTTTGGGTAAACATTTTTGACAGAGTGGTTTTTAGTTCATGCAATTTTATCTAAAGCTTACGGAACAGATTTAGGAACCGAGTCATTGATTGATTGGGTTCCATCTGTCTCCTTCCCAGAAAAACATTTAATATGTTGACACCCCTACCTACCTATATGTCCCTTTAAAAGGTTGATTGAAATTAATAGATTCGCTAATCTGTACTTAACCTGTTGATTAGACGGCAGGATACTGTGGATTGTGAAAGAGAGATGGAGATATTTCTAGTGCTTGTTTCTGTATTTCAAAGCTAGCTAATAAGCTTAAATGAGTAGGGGTAGAGCAGATATAGACTGCCAACCTAAGTATATTTCTGATTGTACTTAATTGCTAGATACTGTTAATGCAGCTTCTATTTCAGTTTGCCTGCTCCTTTCTTCACCTACTGCTAACTAAGCTTCAGTGCTACCTAGAATATTATGTTTGGTAACTGGTAAGTGTTAACTAAGCATTAATTTAGAAAAAAAGGTAAACTGCTGTACTCTGTCAAATTCACAATTGACTCTCCAACCAAAAGGGTGAGATAACTATACTTGATAATAACCAGCATTAATAACAGTGAAACAAAGTAGAAGGATGTTAAGTTAATTTGCTAGGCATGCATACTCATCAACAGGGGTGACAAAAAGGCTCAGTGGCTTGATCGTGACTAGCATCTAACTCACTCGTTACTGAGCTGAGCCGAACTGTTAACGAATCAACTCGGATCAGAATTGACGAGTTCAAGTTGGGATCTAACTTACTCGCCAGCTTACAAGTTGGCTCGGTTAGGCATCAATTTGTGAATTTGTGTGCATTGTATTTTGTTTAGCTTGATTCAGCTCGATCAAAAAAATTTGTAGAATTTATTTTCTTCTTAAAACAAGATCTAGCCAGATCCAGCGAGCCAGCTCGTTAACTCTCGAGCTAGCTAGCTCTGGCTGACTTGTCACGATTTCAAACTTAGGTTTTAGCTCGAGTGCTCTAAGTCCAGCTCATTCGATTATAACTCTGTCCATAATTAACAAGCTGAGGTAGAGCCTAACTCAGACCGAGCCAACTCGTTGACACTCCTACTCATCATAACGCATAGAAGAATTTTCAAACGCTTGCAAGCAAACGGAGCTGTCAAATATATATTTTGGATACACGTTATTTGGATGGGAGTTGAAAATACCAAACTTTTATTGAAAAAATGAAGACTGGTTCCAAGAACATATCAAACTCAGGGGTTGTTGAATCAAATATACTGTGCAGTAATCTACGACCTGGGTGAAAAAAACCAAAGTTGTTTGTTGAACATTGCGTTAAGATTTAGACCAAGTTTTTCAGTGTTTTAGCAGTCTTTTTTGGAAAGCGAACAAATAGCATGCACATGCATCATGATCCTTCTTTTTTAATAGTAACTTTTTAGCCGTGCCCTCCGGACAGTAACAGCACTACAGCAGTGATGTTTCCTCTACAGTACTTTCCCCGATTAACATTTCCTTAATTAAATTTTATTTACTCTAGGGCAGATCTAAGACTTAACCAAAAATAATTAAGTCATCCTATGATTTCAAAATTTTAATTATCCATATAGAAATTTAATTGAATTTTATCTTTTTAAATTATTTATATAGTCCAGTAACTCTTAATAAATGACATACATGTTTAGTTGTAGTTCAGTAGTTAAAGCTCTATTTTATAGTTGAGAGATCTTGAGTTCAAATCTCACTCACCCGCCTCTAAGTATATGCAAATTAAGAGTAAATTTGATCCACTGATACAAGAGCCAATTATATTAAGAAAATGAAATTGTAGGTAAAACGAATGATATCATACGAACTAGTTTTTGATTTAGTGACAAAAATAATATTTTTTGTATGAGAAGTTGTAAATTTGAAATCTGAATAGGAGATCTATTGTATATTAAACTAGTTAGATGACTAATTAACCCTTCAATTATACTAAAAAAAACAAATGTGATCAGTAGAAATAGTACACTATAATTAATTAACTTGGTCTCTTCCTAATCACAGGTTACTGTACTATTACATTTTAATGTAAGCATCCTGTCAAGCTCAATTAATTTGACATAATCACACATCATGCTAATTAATTAATTCCTGACTCTTAATTAAGAATATGAAATTGATTCCATTTGAAGCTAAAAATCATATCATGCTAATGTGCTATTTCACCAACCAAAGCTTCTCGATCAGAAGCGAACGCCATGATCACATCTCACAATCACATATATATGTCACAATCAAAACATTCCGATTTTCAACCAAAGAATAAAATTTATATAGAAAAGGAATTCGTATCCTCCGCATTAATTCAAATAGAGATATTTTTAAGTTAATGAATATCAATCGTCCGATCATTTTTAAAATTCGTGCGAGCTAGATCTGCACTAATATTAAAAAGCCTCAGAGAATAAGCGTTCATAGAAAAACCCTTCAACCCTTCAAACGATCACTAGCTGCTTTACCCACTCCCTTCACTTAATAGCTTCTTTTATTTAGAAGAGGGATGGAGATTCAAGATATCCAACATTCTAATATTTATTTTGATTATCTTTATTGGATTTTAAACATAAAATTCTTCACACGTAATATTATTTTTTATCACTAGATTAAAGATTAATTCTTATTACTTAATTTTAAACTATAAAAACACCACACACAGACATAATTGTTTTCTTAGAACTTATCTTCTTGATGTTCAAAAGGGCATGAATTTAATAATTAATTAGCTCTCCCTTCTTTAATAAGTTGCCTCCTACTTGTTTTTTGAAAAACTGACGTCAGAAGCTGTCAGGATGAGTATATAAAAACATAGTTCATCAATACAAGCAAATCAGAGAAGCAACAGTCCTCACTCTATTTTTAGCCTACGACATGGAAACAACATAAAACCCATCAAATTTAAAGCAAAAATAAGCTAACAAAAGTTTAGCCAGCATGAACTCATCTCCTGTACCGCCGCATTCGCAATTATTCTAGCTGGCCTTCTCTCGTTTCTGAAAATGATTGCGTTTCTTAGCTTCCAAATGTTGGAAGGGTTCCTGCTTGTCCAGATCAAACCATTCATTTGTTTAAATGCATAAATCTCAAAGCAGTTGATTTTTATCTACGAATCTCGAAACAAATGAATGGTTTGATTTGGACAAGCAGAGACCCTATGATTCCAAAGAATCGCAGCAGATTTGTTTCCCCAAATGTTCCATGCAACACAAATAAACTTCACTGCCCACTCTCCCTTTTTCATAGCCTTCATCTCTTTAATCCTTGTCCAGGATCCACACTTGTTGTAGTGGCGAAAGCTTTATTTAATTTTCTCTATTAAGAGACTCAGATTCAAATTTTTCGGAAAACATCTAAAAAATACTGAAAGTGTATCAAGTTCTTTAAAAATAATAATAATAAAATAGAACCTTTTCCTGTTAAAATTAGAAAAGCATATTAATTCCTTGCTGGATAACATGTTAGAAATTGAGAGAAATTTATTGAAAATTGAGTTTAGTCATCCCCTCTCTAACTTCTCACTCTCCTCCACACTTAGGAGCGGTAAAAAAAGATCGTAGCTCGTAGATCGATTGTGACTCACTCGCTAATTAACAACTCGTTCGTTAGTGAACTGAGTTGTTAACGAGCCACCTCGCTACTAGCTTGGTCCAGATTAAAGAGTTTGAGCTGGGCCTAGATCGCTCGCGAGTTGGCAAGCCAGCTTGGTTTAGGTATGATTTGCGTGAATTTAGTATGTATGAATTTATTTGTGAACTATATTTTTATGAATTTGGAGATTTGATATTTTGATATGTATGAATTTAGTTGCAAACTTAATTTATGGTAGTTGATTTGCTTAGTTGTACTTGAATTAAAAGTATTGCTCATGCTATAGAAATGAATATCTGATACAAACTATGCTTTGCTTAATGAGCTTTATTTATTTATTTGAATTTGTATGATAGTGATCCAATAAAGTCTAGCGAACTAACAAAGCAGCTTAGTCCAACTCTGAACTGGTTTGTGACGATCAAGAGCTAAGATGAATCTAGCTCAGAGACATCCTTAATCTCAGCTCACTTGGTATCTATGACAAGCCGATCATAAGCTGGGCCCAACAGGAGGGGGGGGGGGGGGGGGGTTTCCGATGCCCATCGGACCAAAGTCTGTTCGATGGGTGGTTTCTACCGTCCGATCCACTTCAAAATCTATGCACACGGATATTAAAGCAAACAGCACGGATATTAAAGTGATGCGCACGAATATTAAAGTGAATCGGACGGTAAAAACTACCCATCGAACAGACTCTGGTCCGATGGACACGCCCCTCTCCGGGGCCCAACTCGTTGTCACCCCTACCCACACCCTCCCTCCCTCTCATTCAGAGAACTCTGAGGAATTTCAAATTTTGAGTTTCACGTGAAAAATATGGACCGTCCAACATGAATCTTAAAAGTTTTCCGCTCTATATTATTTTTTTTTAGTGTTAGTGGAAATTATCTACTAAGATATTCCGCTCTATATTATTATAACAAGGACATGCATGCATATATGTCTGGTGAATTTCCAAATTAATCAGTATGAACTCTCAACTGATATCTGGTCCACATTTTGAACTCATCAAACTTTGAGTTAGCTTAAATATTCGATAACACTATTAGTGTTAATTTGTCCTTTAAGGCTTTAAGCGGGTCAAATTATGAGACTGAGTCTTCAAGGTTATGCTATCATATATCTTTGCTCTTTTGGGAGTCGTGCTCGGGCCATCATCACCGATGGGTCATTTTTATTTTATTTTTTTATCAGTGCCAGTATATATCAAGTTATCAACCTCCTCCTCTTCTTTTTAATTTTATAATTGGTTACTTAAATATATAAGACTCATATATGTCTATGGCCTCAACTTAAACGATAATACTGCGCACATGGCATGTGTGAATAATGAGGGAGAAGAAATATAGCACACGCGTATATGAATTTGAAGAAAGATAAAACGCATGCATTAATTTCTTCGACGTATTTTCTAGCTAGTATAATTAAATATCAACATCATTATTGCATTCCGACTCTTGATTAAGATACATAAAAGGTAGCAAATGGCTGTCACTGGAAAAGTAGAGAAAATCATTACGTACGGTAAAAACAAACATTTAGATATAGAATAGACAGCTTTGTATATATTGTGGAAGAGAGTATATATATAGTTCTAAAATTTGATATAAAAGTTTATTGAAATATAAAAACAATACAAATATTTATTTATCATTTGCAGTGCAACTTGAAAAATAGTTTTCTTTGATCAGCTGAGTGTGACGAAATTTATAGACCCTAATAGTTTTACTTACATATAAATGTGTGACGAAAATTAATCTTAGATTAACAGAATTTTTAATATACATCTCTCTTTATTGTTAATGGAGATAAATCTTAAAACCATTAAAGCCTTGTAAATTATAAAGCAGAAAAACTCCACTTAAGAACCTAATTTATTAACAAATCAATTAACATTTTTTTCAAATAAAAATGAAATATTAATCTTAAATACTTATAATTAAATAAAATTCTCCAATATATATTCAATTTTCCAACTACAACCTTCAATAAAGCTAAGAATTGACAAACCAGTTAACATAATTGTCAGAAAAATCATTGCAAATCAGAAAATCCAACATCTGCTGTCGGAAGGTATTGGTACTAGAATAATATTATGTCTGACACTTAAATATCTCTTAACTCTTAATTAACCGAGCCCAATTAATCTTAATTAATTACATCCTTACAGTAGAAAAGACATCATTTACACATCGACTTGGTCCCATTTCTAATGGCACCTTTTGCACTCTTTGAATTCTCTGCTTCTTAATTATATATAAGCTCTCCTTGGACCTTGTTCCTCTTAGGGTTTCATAAGTGTGAAATAATATCAAACCCTAAATATTCATTTCAATGGAGTGGCTTAAAGACCCTATTATTCTCTCCATAATCTCATGCTTTGTGTTTTTCGTTCTATTCATGAATCGGCGACGCAAGCTACCCCTACCGCCAGGCCCGCCCGGTTTACCAATCATCGGGAACATGCTCATGATGGACCAGCTCACTCACCGGGGCCTGGCCCGTCTGTCAAAATTATATGGTGGGATCTTCCATCTTCGCTTAGGTTTTTTACATGCCGTCACGATTTCAACCCCCGAAATGGCCCGAGAAGTTCTACAAGTTCAGGACAACACATTTTCCAACCGACCCGCAACAATTGCCATAAGTTACCTAACCTATGACCGAGCTGACATGGCGTTCGCACATTATGGTCCATTTTGGCGCCAAATGCGCAAATTATGTGTCATGAAACTTTTTAGCCGCCGACGCACAGAGTCATGGGCGTCTGCGCGTGACGAAGTTGTATCAACTGTCAAAACCGTGGCTGCCAAAAATGGTGCAGCAATCAATATCGGGGAGTTGGTGTTCAACCTTACACAAAATATAATCTTCCGGGCAGCTTTCGGTGCACGAATTAGCGTCAACGATCAAGATGAGTTCATATCCATCCTGCAAGAGTTCTCTAAACTCTTTGGCGCATTCAACATTGGTGATTTCATACCATGGTTGAAATGGATGGACTTGAATGGTATCAATAAGCGGTTGAAGAAAGCACGAGGCGCGCTCGACCGTTTTATTGACCGGATCATTGATGAGCATCTGGCAAACCCGAAGGAAGCCGATGCGGAAGATGCAGACATGGTTGATGACTTGTTGGCGTTTCTGGCGGAGGCCGACGGAGGGAAGACGGGTAGCGAAAAGGGAGATCCTCAAGCTAACCTTAAGCTCACCAGAGATAACATAAAGGCTATTATCATGGTATGTTTTTCTACTAAATATAAAGGTCATTAATTATTTCTTGGCATCACAGTTTATTTATTTGTTAATATGGGAATGGGATAATATAAAGGCCTTCAATTAATGGGTAATAGATCACAGGATGCGAAATCACACCGAGTGCAAACGGATATTTGGACAGTTGTAAAATCATATTCGTATCAAGACTGGATATTAAATGAATAAAAATACAAAGACAAGATTGAAATATTATAGGATCCAATTACACTCTTTTTGTATGACACTGGATTACAACATATATTTTAAAGTTTAAACAGTCGATTTAGCTAAACCGTTCAATATGGTGGATATATTAAAATGTGCTTGAAGATTGAATTTTACATTTTTTTTATTTTTTTTACTATTTATTAAGATGAGTACAAAAATTCAATGGTCTGAAAACATCAATTTTGTAAAATACTTAATAAATAGTAAAAAAAATTCAAAAAATGTAAAAATTTGATCTGCAAACAAATTTTAATATATCCATCATATTGAACGGTTTGGATTGACTGTTTGGGCTTTGAAAACTTTGAAAATGTAGGGTTTAATCCGGTGTCGCCAAAAAGGGATGTAAGTGGATCCCTCCACATATTATCTAATAAATTAGTTTTTATTAGAAAATAAAAATAACATAAAATACAGATATAATTTGCTAAGACGGATCTATGTATATTGAAAATTTAATTATTTTTTTATTTTTTTAATAATCTACCTCCAAGATTTCAAAATTTTTAATTATTTATATTGAAATTTAATTGATATTTTATTTTTAAATTCTTATATAGTTTAAAGCGATTCAGTAGCTTTAACTTTGAATAATTTCTTGTTAAAGCCAAACTGATAAAAATGTAGTTAGTTTAAATAATATTTATACCTCCCATTATGTTAGGAACTTAGGATAAATGGTGTATTTTTCTAATTGATAGAAGTATAAAACATTCAATGGAATGCTAATTCATCTATATGTTTCAACTAGCTAGCTTTCCTCCGGTTGCAATTAGAAAGCATACTGTGTGCCTTTTTGTTTGTTAGCATTAATTTGCCTCGTTATCTAATAACTAATATTTGGGATATCTTGTAAACATTGCCAACTGCTTCAATTTATAATAAAATAGTAATGGTTGGCATGGATATTATTGGACCTTTATTATGTTGCAAAGAACAAGGAACTGCTTCAAATTGACTATGAAATATGAAGTCACAACTCACAAGCCATCCTAAAGTAGCTTTCCTAAGTGTTATTTTTAAGGATCCGAATCTGCTACGATACTTCACATGTGAACAGTACTCTAAAATTCTTATTTTTTCAAATCTAACTATTGAATTGTTTTGAGATTCATGCACAAAAAAATTATCTTTTTCGAGATATATGCACATAAAATATTGGACAGTTGAATTGGAAAAAATAGGAATTTCAGGACTTTAGATTTATTTCCTATTTTTAGAGGTTAGTGAGGCATTCAGTATTGCTTGTTTGGTCTAACATCAAAATCAGTCCTGTAAAATAAAAAATACACCAGCAGAAAAGGATGACTTTAGAATGCATGATCTAGAAAGTGCCAACTATAGTTTGTTTGGAATCAACTTTGCAACGTTCCTTTCTTTAAAATCAAACATCTTGACTCCAAATTACTTCTAGATGTCTAGAATTTCAGCTTAGAAGTGGCCTAGCTTACTGGTCAATGATTTATGTTTCACCAACATTAAAGTCACAGCCTAGCTAGACAAATGGAATTAAGCTAAAAGCAACCTAGAGCTTTGTAACTTGATGTTGATGTTTACTTTTATCTGCTATGCTTTGATCATAGAACTGTTACTACTGATACAAATACAATTGTCCCTTCCATGGGCCAGAATGACATTGCTATTCGGCCCAATGGCCCATAATGGCTTTAGTCTTGGATCTGAGCCTCATATTCACTAAGTACAGAAATAATTTCAGTTTTATAATAATCTCACACACACTGACACACAGACTCGTTCTTTCCTCTTTCCTCTTTCCTTTTTTTTTTTTTTTTTCTTGTACATAGGATGTTATGTTTGGAGGAACTGAGACAGTAGCCTCAGCCATCGAATGGGCCATGGCGGAGCTAGTGAAAAGCCCCGAGGAGATGAAGCGGGTACAACAGGAACTTGCAGATGTGATTGGCATGGACCGCATGGTCCACGAGTCAGACTTAGACCGCCTCCCCTACCTCAAATGTGCAGTAAAGGAGACACTCCGGCTCCACCCTCCTATCCCTCTTCTCCTTCATGAAACCGCCGAGAATTCTGTGGTTGGTGGCTACTCCATCCCGAAGCAGTCACGAGTCATGATCA
Organism: Carex arenaria; assembly: GCA_964058825.1. Classification (NCBI taxonomy): domain Eukaryota; kingdom Viridiplantae; phylum Streptophyta; class Magnoliopsida; order Poales; family Cyperaceae; genus Carex; species Carex arenaria. The sequence continues at coordinate 266,505 of CAXKVW010000579.1, read as the reverse complement.
ACGTGTGGGCCATTGGCCGTGACAAGTCTGCTTGGATGGATGCTGAAGCATTTAAACCAGGTAGGTTCGCACTTGACGGTGATGGCGCAAACATTGATTTTAAAGGAAACTTTTTTGAGCTCTTGCCTTTCGGGTCGGGAAGGAGGTCATGTCCCGGCATGCAGTTGGGATTGTATGCATTGGAACTGGCTGTTGCAAATTTGATGCATTCTTTTGATTGGAACCTTCCTGATGGGATGAAACCGAGTGAGCTCGATATGGGTGACGTGTTCGGGCTCACTGCACCGAGGGCCGTACGGCTCGTAGCCGTGCCATCACTGCGTCTTAAGTGCCCGGTGGTCTAATGCATGGGATGGTTAAATTTGATGTCTATTGCAAATTTAAGTGTTTCTTTTTATTATTTCAAAAATGTTGGTAAAATTTGTCAAGTAATTGTTTTGTAATTGGACATAAGTGAGATTCATAGATCCAATAAATGCCCCTGCAAACAACCACTAGTAGGCTTTGATAAATTATCTCTGAACTGAGAAATGGGCTTCAATGGGCTATAATGGGCTGCATATTTCAAAGTTCAGGATTTATCCGATTTTCGAAGTTTAATCTTTTTGGTTAGTTTGCAACTACCAATATTGCAAAGAACTACTATTTGTAAATGTAATTTCAGAATATATAAATTGTAATTTTTTATCTGTTGAGTTTATTATAAATGTTTTATATCTCTATTGATTCTATCCAGAGGGATAGAAGAAGAAAAGTCGAAATGAAATCAAGAATTAACAAAAATAAAAAATAAGTAGAAAATAGAAAGGGTTCAAAATGAATAAATTGAAACTCATAATCGAACGATTTTTGTCATTTCTTTCATTCAGAATTATTGTATTGATTATGACTTTGATACTTAAGAAATTGGATAAGCTAAATCTAACCGATAATATGACATTTTTAATCCTTTAATTTCCTCTACCTGATTTAAAAAAGACTAATATCTATAATTATATAAAAAAAATATCCTTTCAAATTTACAGCCTAAATACCACAACAATTTAATCTTTCAAAAATTTACAGCTAAATATGTAGACTACCTACACAGACTTACCTAAGGAAAATTTTAATGTGAATAACATTAGCTAATTTTAAATGTCCATGCATAATCATTACTTTATGAAGGGTTGGTTGGGTCATAGCTTTTTATTTATGGTCAATGTGATTATTTCTTATATTTAAACTCAAAGTGTTTGAAAGGCTCTTGCATATTTATTTCTGTTTTTTTATTTAAAAAAATATTTGTGTTTCAAAAAAGTTTTAGCAAAAGTTTTTTATTTTATTTTATTTTCAAAATTCTTGTATCAAATTTACTAAACACATTATATTATTTTTAATTTATTGGATCATATATTTCCAAATATTATATAATAGCATTAGTTCCATAACTTTCAATCACATCCTAGGTAAATAAATAATTTTCTATCCCGATTCAAATTATTTATATTAGCTAATTGTTTAATGTAATTATAATTATAATCAGAAAAACTAATTATATTTTGTTTCATTAATATGTATATTAGGTAATTGTATAATTTATATTAGAAAAAAAAATGCCTTATAAGATCGTCTCAAAAAATAAGGAAACTAAGATTATTTTTTGTTAACTCTAGGTTTAGGAGCACACTCAAACTTTGCGTGACCTTTTGGAATATCTCAATCGTTCAAATACATTCTGCACGAATCTCAAGCTCAAATAATACTGGCCCCCTCCGGTTCCCCGAATAGGCACCGGACACGTTGGTCACGCAAAATTTGAGATATCTCAGAGGATGCGAATTCGGGAACCTGGGAGCCTTTTGTTGAGATCTCATGTGGCGAAGGTTAGAAAGATTGCGAGTAGCTAGTTATCTGTCTCCGAAGAAAATTGATGCGCAATTGACTGCACAGGATTTATATTTAGAGATATATATTTAAGACTGGTGGACTGGTGGTCCCTACACTTGGCCTCTTTAGTTTTTATTGTATTTCATATGCTGCTTTATATACTCATTTATTTTTATTAGATTAGACCAGCTGCACATTTGACTGCACGAATAGAACAGCCACTAGGGCTGTAAATGAGCTGGCTCGGGCCGAGCTGGATCTTAGCTCAGCTCGTTAATTCTGGATCGAGCTGTTAGCGAGCCACATCATTAACAGCTCGTGAGCTAAAATCTCATCTCAAACTCGTGACGAGCCAGACCGAGCCAGCTCACGAGCTGACGAACTAGCTCACTGAGTTTGGTTGGACTTTGTTTTAAGAAGAAAATAAAATTTACAAATTTTTTTAGACCGAGCTGGACCAAACTTGACAGTATAAAATACACACAAATTCATACAAAGTTTAGCTTAAGTGCTATTTATCTTTCGCCTTTTAATTATTTCTGGTATGCCTCTGGTAAAAAGATGATCAATGTAGTTGTGTTTGTCAAGCCTCAAGTTATCTTTTGCATATGAAATGATCTGAAATTTTTATTAATAGGAAATTAATAAATTAATTATTGTGATTGAGGAAGATTTGGGATTAATTTTAAAAAGTAGAAAAACTATTATAGAAAATCACGGCCAGAGGATGTTATAGAAAATCACAGCCAGATTAGCGCAACTTCAATTAATAGCGAAATAGGTTAACACGGTCCGTGATCTTCAGCAACGGCCAGGAAAATAAAAATAAAATTGGGCTGTCATACTTGATAATGTCCAGGGCCAAGAGAGAAAAGTATACACTATGGGTGAAAAGTGTACTGATATCTCGTTATTTTAGCTACATTTCCGATCTAATCTTGTACCAAAACCTGTGTCCAAAACAGTAAAATCATGTTTATTACATTGATTATCTATAGAATGTGGTACTGCTGCGCTTTTGTTTGTTTATTGTAGGAAACGGTGAAGAAAGGGTGAAATCCGGCAATCTGTACATGCCACACGGGCCGTGCAACATCTCACACGGACCGTGTCATACCCTACTCGACCCCCTACACGGGCGCTGCACGACCCAGACAAGAGACACAGGCACACAGCCCTTATCAACTCTGACACGGCCCTTGTCAACTCTGACACGGCCCGTGTCAGACAAATCCGGCAGTTAATCTGAATTTTTGGTTTATTGCCTAATTAAAGAAGGACGGTTATGGAGCAATAAAATGACGATCCCTTGACCAGAAAGGCAACAATTCGGACAGAACACAAACCCTAGGAGAGTTTTACACCAACTGACTAGGAGACGAAGTAGAGAGGAGGAAATCGAGAGAATTCCGACGAATCTTCTTCGTATTTTGTGGTCTTATCATGAATTGCTTATTCTATCTTTACTTTTCTGTTTTGAGAACTATGCTTGAGTAATTACTTTAGTTTCTTGGGTCATGATGTAGTCGAATACTTTGTTTACTGTTAGTTGTTTGATTATGTTTGATATTTTGTGTTTGCTTGTTTGCGTATGAATTTTATTGCTTATCTGCGTTGTTCGATTATTATTTGGTTTTTACCATTAGGCTTGGCCACGTCTAACAAGGTACTGCGTCCAATTTGATCTTTCAACCAGACCAAGGTATTTGAGGTAAGTCGATGAACCGAGAGGGAAGACTAATTAGTAACCGAGAGGTGAACTTTTCAGCAATCGAGAGATTGTGAATACCTTTAGTAAACCAAACAAGTAACTTAGGTCATTCAAACCAACGAACGAGAGTTTAGGTTAGAACCCTAAGAGGATTGAATTATATTTCCATTATCGAGTTTATTAAGCCAACAAACGAGAGTTGAGGTTTGAAAACATCAGGTATGGTCAGTTCACCCTATACGGAATCAATCAGCACAGAAACCAGACAACTACAGTTTCACTCGAGTCTGACACGGACCGTGTAGGAGACTACACGGGCCGTGTGACAGGGGTCGTGTACGAGAGTACACGGGTCGTGTCAGGCAAGAGGCAGAGTTGCAGACGAAGTCAGAAACCTAGGAAACGCTTGTTTTAATTATTTTTAAACTCCAGTTTAATTTATTTGCAATCTTATATTATCGTCAACCAAAATTTCAACCAACTCAACCCCTTTGAACACTTCTAGTTTAAGGATAAATTAGGTAGAAATCTAGTTAAGTTATTGAATCGTCCTGTGGATCGATACCCGATATTACCAGCGATAGGATTGTACACTTGCAGTCCGAATCAAAAGTAGAATCGAGGTTTAAAAGGTACAGCTTGCTGTACTGAAACTTTGTAGTACACTTTTGTGCGAACATGTACAACTATTGGTGCGCATGGAAATTGAAACATACTTGTATGGATTTTAATGTACTTAGCACGAATCTTGATGCAATCAAATGGTCCTAAATACTTCAAGTGAGGGCCAGCGAAAAGTCAATGTCAACTTTTTGAAAAGTGTACAACTATTGGTGTGCACGGAAATTGAAACATACTTGTACGGATTTTAATGTACTTAGCACAGATCCTGATGTAATCGAATGGTCCTAAATGCTTCAAGTAAGGGCCAGCGAAAAGTCAATGTCAACTTTTTTTAAAAGTGTATGACTATTGGTGCGCATGGAAATTGAAACATACATACACGGATTTTAATATACTTAGTACAAATCTTGATGCAATCGAATGGTCCTAAATGCTTCAAGTGGACCAAATAATTAAATAAGCTCATGCTCTGGCCGTTATTATGTACAACGGCCATGTTTTTTATTGTTTTTTCCCTCTTGGCTCTGGCCGTTATCAAGTATAACGGTCTAATTTCATTTTTTTTTTCCTAGCCGTTGCTGAAGATCACATATTGTATTTAACTATTTCACTGTTAATTTAAATTGAGCTAATTGGGCCGCAATTTTCTGTAACGTTCTCTGATCGTAATTTTTTTATAACGGTTTTCCTACTTTTCAAAATTAATCGCAAACTTTCCTCAATCATGATAATTAATTTATTAATTTTCTATTGATAAAAATTTCGGTAAAATGATGGATCTCTAGAGAAATTAATGTGTGATGTAGTGTTTTGAAAAAAACGGAGGTTCAAGAACCGGACCGAGGTTCAAAACCGAACCGGACCAGACCAATTCAATTTAAGGTTCTATGAAGGTTTTTAGTTAATATTTTAGACTAGAACCGAACTAAACCAGACCCTACTAGACCGATGAACCGTGAAAACCGGAACCGTGACAAAACAGGACCGGACCGGACCTAATTTGTGTAGAACCAGACTAAAAAAAATGAAAAATAGTTTTGGCAAATAAATGTTTGACAGAGCGCATTATTTTTTTGAAATCAATGGTTCTTTTTGATACCCAGTTATGAGCGCAACTTTTTTTTAATATAAATAATTCAAACTTGAAATTTAAATTATAGATGTAATTTTTGAACTTTTTCTTACTTGTAATGCATTCATATAATAGTAAGATTAAGGAGCCAAAAATTAATGACGAAAATGAATTATTATAAATTGTTGATTTTTTCCGATATTCTGATATTGTACAAAATAAACTCAGTTTCTTTTAAAAAAAACCAATGCAATACATTCTGTAAAATAAGTTGCACAATTCGATCAGTATTTCTAAAGTTGTTTCTTACCGGGGTATTTAAAAAAAAAAAAAAACAGAACCGTAGACCTAGTTGGACTGGACCGAACCATGTGAAATTGGACTATGGTTCTAGCAAGGTTTTGAGCTAACTATTTCAAGTTAGAACCACCGGAACCGAACCGTGTAGAACCTTGGACTGTGAGAACTGTAACCCGTGCGGAACCGTGAACCGGCTGAGTTTGGACCGGACCGGACTGTTTGGTCGACACTAGTGTGATGTACATGTATTTGTTTCCCTTGTATAAAAAATGTTTAGTGTTGGATGCATTGACAAATAACAACTAGTTAATAGATGTGATAATCTACTGGTACTTGATATATTTTTGCTGCTTCAATAGTAGAACTTACAGGATTAGCAGATAACACATCGGATTAATTGCAGTTCCAAGGAGTCGCGTACAATCAAAGTACGAGAACAATTTTTTCCTACTTAAAACTAACAATATTCAAACAGCACCTAATTTGCATCAATATTTGTATACAAAATGTGAATAGAATAACATTTTGACCGAATTCAATCCTCGTTTTATCCTAATCTAGACAAGTTCCTCAGAATTTACATGAATGCAATGTATTTATCACATACTGTTTATATCACTTAGCAAAAAACATAGCAGCCCAGCCTTTGGATTAAGAGAAAATTAGTTATTTGTCACTCCAAAACCTTCAAATATAAAAAATACTACTCTAAATTTAGTTAATTTTTAAATTTGTCACAAATACACAATTTTTTTATTTGTTTATTAAAAATTAATTGAAAAATACAGTTTTGAGATACGTATAATGAGAGGTTTGAAGGATATATAGCAAAATACAGAAATACGTATCTCAAAACTGTACTTTTCAGTTAATTTTTAATAAAAAATAGTATAAAAATTGTGTATTTGTGGCAAATTTAAGAATTAATAGTTTAGAGTGATATTTTTCAAATTTATAATTTTGTGATGGCATTTTTCATATTTGAAAGTTTTGGAGTGATAAATAACCAATTTTCTCTTTGATTTAAATAAGTATTTTGAAAGTCCAACTATATTAAACTCTTTGAAAATTACAAATTTCAGAATACTACGACGAAGATTTTTTTTTAAAAAAAAAATTATAAGACGCCCGATAGAAATCCATCTAGCAAACAATTTAACTCAGTAAATCCATAAAATCACAAATGAGAGAATATAGCAATGTCATAATAACCCAAAGGATCATACATATATGATATATCACAATAGATTAGTAACGAGAATAATTATGCAGAAAGCGTAGTTCATTCAAACGCTTAAACTACATCATACGTGGTACAAAACACTAATACTAGTAGTTTAAATTATTTTATTTATTAATTTTTCGGACAAAAGCTTCTTTATTTGGATCCAACTCCGCAAGCAGAACCCTGCCCTTCCAAATCTAATTATTGAGTTTTTTTCATGCACGAATCTCAACACATATGAATGGCAAGCAGCGGAGTCGGTTCCTCTTTATTTCGTGCCATTTCAGGTATTTTTTTCCCGCCTGCCCGCAAGAAAAATAAAGCTTCTTTATTTCGTGCCATTTCAGGTAACTATCCCATTTAGAGTTTGCAACGCTTCCACTTCTTCTTCTCCTCCTCCGAACCTTGATTCCTTCTTGCGGTGTCTTCGCCTATGCGACAGCAATTTACACATGTTTGCAATTGAGAACCAGCCTGATGACGTCTCCTCCTCGATTGACGTCAAATATGACAAAATCAATACTAACAGCGGGAACAAACCTAAGAGGGAGAGAATCAGACACGATTCGAGGAAACGGCGGAAAAAGAACAGCGAGGGTATCAGCGGGATGAATCTTGTTTTTCGCGGCTCTGACGGTAGGACTTACGCTTCAGATTGTTTCGATTATTTAAGTCACAGGAGGGTTTCAAAAATGGGCACTGTTGCCAAAATTGGTGGTGAGGTGATTGTGAAACTTGGTCAGGAAGTTGACTTGATCCCTGATTTGGAGAGACAAAATAGTAGCTTTAAAGAACAAAGGGAAAATCTAGATGTGCCTGTACAAGAGAGAATGGAGAAGGACGGGTTTTTAGAGGCTGAAGCGAGAGAAAAAACTGTGGAGAAAGATGCAGCCTTAGGAGGAGGACGAGGAGGAGACAGAGAGACCGGTCAGAGGGGGATAGCTTCATCGAGTTTTGAGAATTCGGGTATTCAATCTGAAAATGAAAGTGTTATTGCACAAGTAGCAGGGGCTGCTGAATTACCAATGAAAATTGATGTAAGATTATTTTTTCTTTTGCTTAGCATGCAATTTGTATTGTTAATTTACAATCCATTTTTTAGCCTTATCTAATATATGTCATGAATGTTGGATATTAAACTTAATTGTTGGGTCTAACAGTACAAAATTTGAGTGTGGATGAGTATGGTGTTTTCTGGGAATTCACATCTTTTCCATTACTTGAAAAGGGAATCTTTTACAATTAGTGGATCTGGACCGTTCTTTTTAACTTGGCACTAATCTCAAAGCACAATAATACTGTTCCCCTGCGCTAGCCCGAATCCCAAGCCGGTGAACCGTAAAGTGAGGGAAATCGTCTACGTTACCTGGGAGGAGCTGAATCCGTTTTCTGGAGGATTAGTGTCGAAGGTATTTTCTAGTTTAGTTTTGGGTCTATGTGTGATTAAGTCATAATTACTCTGTTGAGTGCATAAAATAGGAGTGTGTATCAAAACATTGCAAATATGATGAAAATTTTCTAGCATCATTTTGAAATTCTAACAATGGTATTTTTGAAATTGTAGGTGCAAGGATTCATGTTGCTAATGAAGATGCTTTGCCCTGTTGAGACAACGATTTACCCCGGTTTCAATGGCAATGGAGTTGTAATTGGACCAATGGGTGATCCAAGTACAAGCAATAACATGAAAAAGAAACCCAATCAAGAAGAGAAAAGAGACACAAGTAGTTCCAGTCCAAGAGGTTCCTTTAATTTTGACTCGATTGAAGAGATAAGAGAAGAAAAACTACCAGGAGAAGAAATGAAACCAATGTACAAGGATAATAAGAGGGGTCGTATGGAAATGGAAGGTCTTGCGGCTTTTACTGAGCTATCAGATTCTGATGTGAGAATTTCTTTTTCTTAATGTTTACGAACTTTAGTCATGTTCCTATAAATGATTAATGTTTTACTGGTTCTCTTTCGTTTGATAAAGGAATTATTTATTTTGGCTTGTAAGCATTTGAATTTGTAGCATTTGCTCCTCCATCATAACTTCGTAGTAAAATAAGATAATCAATGAGAAGCAGAGAACTAGAGATGTTAGAAGACATGATGCTGCTACTTCTATTTCTCTATTTATGTATCAATAGTGATAAATTGTTCAAAGTTCACATTTGTTCAACAATTGGAAACCTCCAAACATATGGGACCAAAGAAGAGTAACAATTGATACTTTGACAGTAAGAGTTGTATCATGTTCTTCTTCATCCTATTATTGTTTCATTTCATTCCAAATATTCTCGACTCAGCCCAAGAAAATTATCATTTTTCTTGATAGGGTGAGCCAAAAATGGATACGATCCCAGTAAGAGTTTTATGCAGACCACCTTCGGAGTACAGAGATAAGTTAATTAAAGTGCTCAAAAGGCCATCCGATAAGTCCGAGTACAGAGAATTGATGAACGAGGCAACTCTTAAGAAAAGAAAAATTGTATACAAGGAGATGCGTTTTGGCCGGAAGAGAGCCGTGGAGACAGATGAAAAGAGCAAATCCATTTTCGATCAGCACCCTGGTAAAGTTTTACTTTATAGTTTTGAATTTATTTTTGAGAAATTTATATATATACCCATCACTACTTTATGATTTAGGTATTTACTCATCAAATTTTTCTAATTAGTTATTCCCTCGTCTGAACTCACTTATTTTATTAATATCCTCATTTTAATCAATTAAAATACAGATTGATATTAATACAAAATAAAATGACAATTATACCCTTCCTCTCAAAATATCTGTGCGGTGTCCGTTTTCTTTCCTTTCGCTTGTTACTGATATATGTATAGTGTTGATATGAAGGATCTGTGGCCATTCTGCAACAATCTAGAGTTGATGTACTTAAAATTAAATCCCTCACAGTACTTGTTCTTTGATTTTGTTCACGGTACACAGGCCACATACAAAACCGTTGCAGAGGATGTCATGAAAGTTGAGCTTGCTATGTTAGTAAACTAGCCATGCCATGAGCAGAACATACCCATTTGCAATATATCTCTATAAACCTACAAGTTACGGCTTAATGTCCTCCAAAAATATTTTGATTCTTCATTACAAACTGGAAATTTAAACTAACTAAAAAGTGTATGTACTGATTCTTCTCCAAAAACGAAGTCTAATGGGTTAGCAAGGAGAGTTCAATAAGAAGATATGATTATTTTTTGATGTGCAGGTTCCATTTATAAGAAATTAAACAAAAGAACTACTATATATAAGTTTGTAATCTTAGTTTAAACAAAAATGTTGGGTTTAGATTTCTGTAATGGGCATCAGGATCGTTGAGCAGCATGGGAGCTTTGTAGACGTAAGTGGTAGAATCTAGGTGATCAAGAAATTGATGAGGACTGATTTTATTACTTTAAGCTCCATTCTAAGCATCATGGTAGCTTGAATAAGTCATTAATTGAGGTGAACAAGAAAAAGGAGCATTCCAGACCTTGAGTTTTGGTCAGAATACTTGGTCACCGATCAATATATTTTGCTTCTTGTCCGGGACCTCTTGTATAATCTTCCATCATTTTGGAATTTGGATGTACCAGGTTATCAGGTTTGGGGGATTGGAATTAACTACATGAATGGAGGTCTGGTTTTGATACTAATCTGGAGTTGAGGAGTGTGACTGGTACCAATGCATTTGATGCTTTTCTTTTCTTCCTTTTCAGTTGTTTATGCTTGAACTAATTATAATTTATAATGAAGGTGAGAGGTGAGAGGTGAGAGGTGCAGGGGAAGAGGAGAAGGGAAGGGAAAGGGTATAATTGTCATTTTGTTTTTTATCAAAATAGATATGTATTTTTCATTGATTGACTCAAAGAAATGGGGATATTTATAAATTAAGTGAGTTTAAATGGGGAAATAACTAATTTGAAAAAAAAATTAGTAAGAACTGGTTTGAAATTTTTGATGGGTAAATATCTAAATTATGAAGTTTTGATGGGTATAATATAAATTTCTCTTTATTTTCTATCTATACTATGATGCAAGGTTAAAGGTTGGGTAGAACACTAGTCTCAATATATGTGAAACCTCCACTAAAAATATTATTCACTCTAAAATCCCAAGCAAAAGACGACCTAAAGAAATGTTCTTCTAAGAAAAGAATAATGGGCCAGATAAATATGATAATGCCAACATGATACTTTATTCCATGATAGTTTCATTAGAAAATTTTGGATCCACAACGGGTTAACTGCTTGTAAAGGAACTCAATGTAATTTACAGACCATCGGGCATGATACTTTTTCTCTATTGCAGAGGTCCAAAGTCAAGTGGAAAGGGCGAGACGTGGCCGTCGTTTGACTCTCTTGAGAGGCCTTTTCTTTTGGCTAACGGTACTAATTTACTTTTATAAAGTACTTTGTTCATTTTTCATCTTTCATTTTCTTGTACTGTGACTATGATGAATGGTACCTGGATTATTGTAGTTTACTTAATTATAATTAAGGTCTACTGCTATGGTATTCTCGTATCTCAATACTGTACCTTGTCAGCTCCATTTCAGCATATATTACTGGTATTGGCAGGCACCTTCACGGAGTAATTGTATGTTGATTTAGCTCTCAATAGGGTTACACTTACCACAAGGATTTAATCCAAATTCTACTGAAAGGACTACCGGCCCTTAGGAAATTGTACATGTAAATTTTGGTCCTTTCACCAAACCATATACACCAGATAGATTTATATGAGTTTGTTTTTGTAGAACTGCTGTCATGAAGAATCCTTTATGCCATGGCTAAAAGGGTATGAAGGCTCTACAGTGCAGCTCACTATTAATGATTCTAAGAAGCTCCAGAATAATTCTAGTACAGGTCCCAATCGCAATTCTAAACATAAATCTGACAGGAAGGGTAAGAATAAGGTTCATGAGAGGCCAAGTCAAAAGAACAATCAATACACAGTTCAAGATGGCAATGAGAGTAATAGTGATTCTGTAGAGACCATTTTTTGTGAGATTGAAGAAGACAGACACAAACAAGCTATGGAGGAGCAAGATGAAGTACTGTCACCTACAACAAATCTGAAGTTGCCAGTAATGACTGAGATACACTATGAGATGCAAGGGAGCAATATAGGACTAGTTCCAGTGACACCAGCGGTGTGTGTGCCGTCAACTAGGAGTCGAGGGAAAGGGACTAGAGGGAAGAGCAGTGTAGCTGCACAAAGGGAGAGGCAATTGGCAGCAGCTCTAGAGAAGAAGAAGAAGAAGAAGAAGAAGAACACAAACTAGACAGAAGGCCAAAAGAATGATGGCTATGGGAGGAGAGCCAATGAGAAGTGTGAGACTCAAAGTGCAAGGTATAGCTCTATAATAATAATAACAGACCGAAAGTGCAGTGTACGGACCCTCAATACCTCTATATGCTTTTTTTCAAAAAGAAAAAAGCTCCAGAATAATAAGTGGATGATTTATTACCTATCGACATGTTTAGTATGTTAGTGTAGTAAATAGTGGATTTTGTGAGGGTTAGTTCCTAGTCTATTAATCTCTGGTTGCTTTGAATTTCAAAATATGATATGGATATACACTCTGAGGCTGACAATAATTAGGATCATCTTTGGTACAATGGTGATATTTTTATTTGCTTGAAACTATTAATTTCTACTGTACATCTGGTATTTGGCTGCTATTGAACTGGACACGTGGCTTTCCCATGCTAAAGTTCAGCACCTGTGCATTCAGGTTGTACTTGATATCCCCATCATAAAGCATTTTGCGTATGTAATGCTCTAAATCTGATCCGATTAAACGTAGTGTATACTCTGTTAGTGGGGCACCCTACAATTAACAAAAGATAACTTTCAAGATACCAGCATCAATTATAGCTTTGATTTCCTTTTGATTCTTTACTTTACCTCGTAATGGTCCACAAGTTCTTGGAAATAGGAGTAAACCATCTGACAAGTGTCTTCATTCCAGACGAACTCATTGGTCGGGTCTAGTATTAGAGTCAATTTATCCATTTGGGTCTGGTCCATTACATGTGTTATTGGGTCTATGTATGCTGCGTAGATTCTGATGTGACGGGTAGTACAACTCAGCCACTGCCCACCATACTCTCTCTCCATATTCTTGTTCTTTGCTTGTGGTTGCAATGGTTGGGACTCGACTCTTGGCCGGCGTTGATTCGGTTGTGGTGCGCTTGCCTCAGGTTTCTCTTGCTGAGTTTGCTCGGTTTCCTCTTGAACCACCTCCTGTTGCTCTGATTGGGCTCGGGTACAGACTGATTTTTTTATGAGTCTGAGTTGTGTTTTTCTACAGAATGTGTGGGATTGGATTGATAAATGGGGTGGAGCAAGAAATGAAGCCGTGGCCATGGTGATTTACCAGTGTCTATTCTTTGTTAATGGATTCCCGAGTTTTGATTGGGTCCCTGCTAGGCTAATTAAGTTCTGGTTTCTTTTCTCTGGTTCCTGGTGAAGTCTCTGAGCACCACACATGGTAGTGTGGCACTAGAATTTTGTGTGGATAAGGTTTTGCCTATAAATAAATAGCCTTTGGTACTCTCAGCTTCTTCTTTGATTTTGGATTGGTAACTGACTGTTGGGTCCAAATGAATTAACCTACTTGACTCAACCCAAACATTAGAGTACGTTTGGATGCACCCTGGAATAGCTAGAATAGCTACTGTTTAGAATAGTAGATAAGAATAGTGAAAATATAGTGATTTTCAGAATAATGTAAAAATGGTGCTATTCGGAATTGTAAAAATGTTGTTTTGGTTGTATATTTGGAATAGTGAATATCTGTAATTGATAAATAATAGTGTTAATAAGGTGCTTATTAAGAGAAAAGAAATGCAAGTGGGGTCTCAAATGAATTGTCACTTACGTAGAGATAAAATAAGTGGTGTCAATTTTATTATTTCGAAACTGTGTTGACGGTAATAAATATTTTTTTCTCTATTCACACTTTCAAATAGTAACTATTCCAACATTTCCAAAGAATAGAGAATAGCAGCTATTCTCACTATTCTGAGTAGCAAAAATGTCGTTTGAATGCACATTGCTATTCCGAATAGCAGCTATTCTTGAATAGCTTGCTATTCTAACTATTCTTACACCATCCAAAAGTATTTATATTAACGTCTTTATTCATTGTTTCATGTACAAGCGTTGCAATACAAAGAATCATTTTGTCCTAACATTTTCAAAGAATTTACAAACATTAATTGAATTAATACATGTACAAATAATTACAAGTCATCTTGACATACAAATAATTCCAACAACGGTACATAGAAAATTGCATCTGGAAGCAAATTACATTGTGCAATTTCATTTAGGCGAGGTCATATATTTCTCGTATTTACATGAAAACCCGGAGAAAGCGGTACTACCGGAAGCTTCTGATGACAGTTGCATATCTCAATTGTATTTCCATCAGGGTCATGGAAAAATATTTGATCAACCAAAATATCCCCATCTTTCACTACTGCACTTACATATTCCTTCCCAACATCTCCTAGCTTCTTCCTCACCACCTCAATATTTTCACACTGTAATTAAATATATAATACCAATTAAGTTTAGTTAGACCAAGTATAAGTAATCTTCATTAATTAACTAATATGAATAATGAAATGCTGTTTAACCTGAAAGGAAATGTGATTACTCTTCGGATTAATTTCTGATTGTTTATTTGGTGTATTGAAATGATCTCCAGAATCCTTCTGCAACAAGTGAATGCTAATGCCATACTTATGCAGCCTGAAAATTTAAAAATTTAAACATTGTAATTTGAGACAGGAAGATAACAATATTAAAATTTGGCATAGAATTAAATAAATATTCTTACCATGCTCCTTCAAAATTGAATGAAGATGGCCTTTTGATGAGCTCAAAACCAAGTAGCTCTTGATAAAATTTAACCGAGTTATCAACTGAGGTGCACAAGAAGGAGACATGGTTGAGAGATAAGAGAGGCAAAAATAGACTTGGAATCTCTTGTTCTTCTAAACCCATGATAAAAAACCAAAACAAAGAAGCAACCAAATGAATTATTCAACTTGTATATACAGCATTTAATTTATACACCAAGGAAATGTTTCTTAGTAAGTACACAACATGCATTTATTTAAGGAAACCTTTGACATGAAGGGTCAACTCCTTAATCCTTATCTTGTATTTGTTGGATCTGAGTCACCTCTAAATATTTTGGATTGGTTTGCACTTTGCACCGCCAAATATGAAGGAAATTTCGTTTTATGTGTTTTCTCCTACACGCTTTAAGCCCTAAAATGAAAGAAAAAAAATTCTTTGGGCCCAAATTGGTAGAAAACTCAATAAAGCCTTCTTGAAAACTCAATGAGGTGAAAATTCTTTGGGCTCAAATATTTTGAAATTATGTATTTTCCTCTAAAGTTCATAAATCATATTTAGCTATTTACCCTTCTAAATTTTAAGAAATCACAAATTTACCTGTTTTATTATTTTTTTCTATTAAAATTCATTATAAATGTATAAAATACTCCTTTTACTCTTTATTAAAAAATTAAAAAAAATATGTAACCTCTTTAAGAAAAAAGTCCCTCTTTTAATTAGTTCGTTTTTGATACAAATGGTTCATTTATCTACTTCTAACATATACACACTAATATTTAGGTATATGCTTGTGTATGCGTAAGAAGTAGAGAAATGTTTGTCCTCGTAAACCGCATTTTCTTAAAAAAGCTATATATTTTTATTTTATAATAAATGATAAATTTAAAATGAGTATTAATAGAAGAGGCAATAAAATGAGTAAATTAGTGATTTTTTTAAATTTAGAATGGTAAATAAATATTATGAATTTTAGAAAGAAAAATACGTAATTTTGAAGTTTTTGAGCTATACACATGAAATTCTCCCAAGATAACACCCTTTTTATTATTATTATTATTATTATTATTATTATTATTATTATTTATTGCAATTCATTTTTTGTAACTTGTAAAAAGAACGCTGAGAGCGTAATTTGGGTTTAGACTTTAGACAGATGACTGCTATTTAGAACCTTGGTTTAGACAGATGACCATCTACTAAACAACTGATGATTTATTTTAGATTGTTGCTTAAGAAATATTATATTGCTAGTGT
Source organism: Carex arenaria (assembly GCA_964058825.1). Taxonomy (NCBI): domain Eukaryota; kingdom Viridiplantae; phylum Streptophyta; class Magnoliopsida; order Poales; family Cyperaceae; genus Carex; species Carex arenaria. The sequence goes on along the minus strand of CAXKVW010000579.1, from coordinate 250,589 downwards.
TGCTTAAGGGGTGAAAATCATTGGAGACTTGTAGCTTATTGAAGGAAGGAAGTTGTGTGCAGTGCAGAGAGATGCTTTTTGTTACTGAATTGCCCGTAAACTCGAGGAAAAGGTTCTCTTTCCAGACGTGATTGTCCACAGAAAAGCAGAGATTGCTCATATTCTTCTCTTCTCCAGTTCCTTCAAACACCGTAACATCCATTTTTATATTGCAAATTTGCAATACTGATTCCTCAGAATCCTCACTAAGTCACTCCACTCCACTGAGATAGCGAGATTGTGAGATGTCACCAAGTTTCGCTTTCGCAAAACATATGCTGTTATATTAATGAACGCCTTAATTAGGTATAGGGGTGAAAACGGTATGAATAATATCCGATCCGTATTTAATCTGTATTTAAAAATTTAGATGCGGATATTTGATATTTTGTGTGGATAATAATATTGATATGGTTTTACGTTTTAATTATCCCCGTATTCGAATAATAGATTTATATCATATATTTTAATATATATTATGAAAAATTTATGTTATTGACCATTATAATTAGATAAATGTCATGAACTTTAATATTTTTTATATTATTTTAATAAATATTTGATCTAATCTGGACCCGTATCTGTATGCATTTGATATTCACTCTGTATTTGTATATATCCGTATCCAAAAAAAAATATATGAATATGATTTTACCACTATCCGCTCTGTTTTTACTCCTAATTTATCTGATCACCTGGTGATGTCTTTACTTTTTAACTTTTTTAATAATAAATATTTAAAATCCAATAAACTAAATTAGTTAGATGTGATCAATCATTTTTCTCTATATACACATAATTTTTTTTTTGTTTTTGTTTTTGTTTTGATATGAATTAATAAATTGAAGAGACAATGTTCAAATATTATCCATGTATATTTTTACAAGCTCTTAATATCAATTAAAACAAAATCCAAATATTATATTTTTTTTACATATTCATAGAGAATGACATAGATCATATATAATATATAATAGTTTTATTCGACATTTGAGTTTTTTTATTTTAAGTTATTAAAATTTTAAAATATAGGCATAACAAGAGGAGGCAATCCTCTAATAAAATATAAAATATTTATAAACAATAAAATTACTATATATATATATATATGATATTTATAGTTTAGTAATATGTATATTTAACTTAGCACACTTTCAAACCGATTAGCTATTTATGAGCAATTTAAACAATCGTCGATTTATTTTTATCAACACTTAATTGAGAACCAAATAATTCTGTTACAAAATTTAGGATAAATTTCACTGAAGATTACTAAACTTTGTTTTTGCGAATTGTCTACTCAAATTTAATTTGTGTTTCTGTAGTTATTAAATTTTTCATTTGTTTCAATCAAGTCACTATGTTACATTTTTTCCATAAAAAATACTAACAAATTGTAAAGTGACGTGGAGATGGATGAGCATATTTCGTTGGTATTTTGGATACAAAAGGTAATAGAGTGATTTAATTTGGACAAATAAAAAGTTCCATGACTACATAAGGACAAATTAAATTTGAGTGATCAATTCATGACCAAAAAAAAACAAAATTTAGTGATTTCTGACGAAATTTAGTACAAATCTACACAATGTGAACATATTTATAATTTTGTAAAATAAGATAATAATAATCAAGTCCCCGAATTTCATATATATGATATAGAAAAGTATAAAACTTCAAAGTTTAATTTATAGTACAAGATTCACACAATGGAAAATCAATGGCCGGTTATGATTAATAATTATTGTATGTTGATCTTTATCTCCTAATTTCGTACGATATTTATATTCCAAAATTTACTATTTCAGCTACCAAACACTTCCTTAATATAAAACAAGAACAACAATCCGGAATCTTTTTCAAATTTTCAAATTTATATAATTAGTTCAACAGAAAAATATTGCAATAATATGTTAAAAAGGTATCATGAGTTGACCTCTTCTCATATATAAATGCTAGTTAGTTCATCTAGGTGTCTATTTCATAATAACAAAATATCAATCTCTTTTGAATTTTACATAAAACTTTTGTTCTAATTCATTGGTGGAAACTTTGCATCCGGCTCTCTAAGGTTGTGTTTCAGAAACTGTGTGAGTAGGAAAAGGGGACAGAAGGTGAAGAATTTAGTTCACTTCCTCTACACTCCGAATCGGAGAAAACATATATTGGAACTTTACACATGGAATTTCCCTTGACATAGTACCGTTTCTCTTCCTCTCCTAACTGGTTTTCTCGTTTCTGGAGCAGGTGAAGGTCGCGGATAGCTCCGGTCTGAACGCGTTTCACCTCCCGTCTCTTCCCTTTTCTTTAATGGCTTCGTTCTGGAGCTGAGTCTAACAATCACACACTATAAAAAAAAAATTAAACTATGTACAAATTATTCTGATAAAATATGAACTTAAAAAAAATTCGGAACGAAATTTTTGGATGAACCAAATCATCTCTATTTTTTTTGTCAGTTGTCAGACACTACGCATCAGCTATCAGAGCTAGACAGATGGATCAAAATCTGCTCCTTTCCTTGAGAAAATGAGCACCCTCTTCTCTAAATCTAGATCGTTCAAAATCCATCTTACGGCCTCAATTACTTTTCATTTTCATATCAATTTAATATATTAAAATAATTCATATTTAATTGAGACCGTACGATAGATTTTGAATAATCCAGATTTTAGAAAAATAGGATGCTCCTCTTCTCAGGAAAAGAGCAGATACTGATCCCAGACAGAGAACTGGAGAGGAAAATGTGCTGCTAATGCTATGGAGTGCTGTTTGATTGGAGTGGAAGAAAAGCACCGGAGAACCACACTTTATTTTTTATTGTACCGCTTGCAATAATTCAATCATGTTGTATCATGTGTAAAATAACTGAGAAGAACCAACTGGCATCTTTTCTTTGCCTGATACCTCTGATGCCTCTGTGACCTTTTTCTTTTACTCTTCCTTTGGTTTCTTTTCAATTTACCCTTTTACTTTTACCTTAATAAAAAAATTAAAATCAAATCCATATGCATGTATGTTATCCATTGGAAAAGGAACACGTATCCATTGGAAAGGGAATTTTTTTAGTTAATGTATTTTGGTTGTCTAACTTTAACACGGGTTTTTTTAATTTTAATTTAGATATAGTCTATATAGATCTTAAAGCTAATCGGATGATTCTGATGCATTAACTCGAAAGATTTTCTTGTGATTCGTTAAAATTGCTCTCCAATCCTACACAATCTCAGAATTACAATTTATTAGGAACACTACCGTAGTGACGACTGACGAGCGAATTCGTATCCTCTCCATTAACTCAAAGGGGAATCTTTTGAGTTAATGAATCAGAAGTTCAGAACTATTCGATCTGCTTTAAAATCCATGCGAACAAGATCCGTACCAAATATAAAGAGTCCCTGTGTTAAAATTATACAACCAGATTATCCCATTCAAAAATTAGACAGCTAAGATGAATTAACTCAAAAAACTTCTTTTTGAGTTAATGTAGAGGATACGTTTTAAGTGACGAGCTCGTTCTACAAGGAACACGTATTCTCTGCATTAACTCAAAATCGGCCGTCTGATTTTAAACGGAGTCAATATGGCTGTTTAATTTTAACACATGAGTTCTTTAATATTAGTACATATCTAATTAGTACGAATCTTAAAACAGATCGGATGGTCCAGATATATTAACTCAAAATATTCCCATTTGAGATAACGCATAGGATACGAAATCCTGTAGAACTGCAACCCAACTGCCACGTTTCCAGAGATGGTCTCACTTTTCAATTCCCTATATTTAATTTTGCTCCTGGATCACATTCTTCAAGAAGCTTTATTTACACTGAGTAGTGGGGTCCAGTAGGATGGAGATGCTTGCGGTTTTCGCTTGACGTGGCCGTCATGGTGCATTTATATTTATTTATAGGTCTAACGGTTCTTTTGGTCCACAGCCCGAAACAAACCACAACAACCGACAAATTTCTTTTTTTATTTTACAAAAGAAGAAAAAGAAAAAAACAAATGGAAAGACAAGAATTCGGGGTATCCCACTGGGACAGAGATCACCTGCCTCCGGGGGGCAGGATTTTCCTGCCTCCAGTGAGACTGACAAGTGGGTTCAGACGGATTTATAAATTTAGATATTAGTTTTTAGTTTTGGTGTGGCCCACGTTTCAGTGACTTAGGAGCAAGAAAATCCTGCCCCCTGGGGGGCAGAGAATTCAATCCCATCCCACTGTATCTCTCAGATTTTGAGACCAAAATACACCGTTATAAAATGCTCAACTATATAATTCCAAGCATATAAATATATATAATATGAGAGCAGTTTGGGTCCGATGTTCATCAGACTCAAACTTAGTTCGATGAGCTCAATAATCGTCCGATCTGTTTTAAGATCCGTGAGCATCGCTTTAATATGCATGTGCATTTGTTTTAATATCCGTGCACATGGATCTTAAAGCAGATCGGACGGTTCTGGTAATTAAAAAGTGCATTTTTTTTATGAGACTTGAAGATATACTTAAGCAAAGATTGATCCATCGATTACTGATTACTAATAAATTATTAAATTTTAATTGAATAATGTAAACCACATATTATATTATATCAAGTTTCTTTTTTCCCTTAGATCGATCTACAAAAGTCAGAAATAAGACTTTAGAAAGGTTCAATTACCCACCCAAAGGCCAAAGCACTCGTGACTGTGACAGAAGCGTAATTCGGAAATTCAAAATCAAACAAAATGAAGAAACAAATAGAACAAGTTAAGTTTCTCGAGAAGATCGAATGTTAAATAAATAAACAAATAGAAAGATCTTCGGTGGTGGTTTACATTGAAATTAATACATACACCAAGTGTTTACTCGACATTTTTCATTTCAACCAAATTTTATTTCCCATACAAATGGGTGAACTTTCGATCTATTCCAAAAAAAGAATATAAAGAGCATCTGTATTTCTGAAACTCTCAGAGTTTCTAAATAAATGTTAACAGAATTTTAGAAATTTCAGACTCTCTAAATTTCTAAATCTCTACATTTATGAAATTAAAATTAGAGTTTCTTAATTGCCACATTAGCATTTAATTAAAACAGTATTAAAAAATTGAGCGAATCAGAATTGATTATTTTGTCATGTCAGAGTTTTGAAACAGTTTCATATTTAGAAACTATTGAACAAAATTGCTAGATATGAAATCCATCTACATCTCTGAAACTGGTTTAGAAACTGCTAAGTCAGCTTTGAAATTCCAAGAGTTTTAGAGATGCAGATGCTCTAAGGTTATGTTTGGTTGTGAAGTAAGAGGTGGAGTAAATCTCTTGTTTCATACTTAAGGAGTCAAACAAAAAGTAAAATAGGAAGAGTAAGATAGAGTAAGAGGTGACTTAATTTGGAGTAACTTACTTCATTTATTTAGTTTTAGGGATGTGAGAGAATTTCTTATTTAGAAACTATGCAGTAAAGTTTTGTATTATAAAATTGTTTTTAAATTTCATGCAAACCAAATGATTGGTTCAAATTAATTCTCCTTTTTAATGTATTATTGATGTGGCTTAATAGAAACTCTAAAATTAATTTCAGAGATGTGAGAGTTAGAAACTTTACAGACCTTAATTTCTAAAAAGTAGTTAACAGTTATTTAGAAACTCATTTGAGTTGCAAGGATGTAAAAAGTAGTTAACAGTTATTTAGAAACTCATTTGAGTTGCAAGGATGTAGATGTTCAGGTGGATTAACTTACTCTAGTTGTATAACCCACTGTCATAAAAAGAAATATATTTTCTAACATCTTACTCCATTAAGTAAATTAATTTAAGTCATGACTTGAACTATTAAACAAGATGTAAAATATGACGAGTAACATAGAGTAAGCAGAGAAAGGAGAGGTAGTACAGTTGGTTAGAAAAAATGTTAGAAAAAAAGTTATAGAACTGTTGTACTCAAAGGTCGAGAGTTTGATTCTCTCTCACGACTTCGCAGCCTAAAATTAAAAAAAATAATAATAAAGCAAGCAATTTAATCCTCATTAATTTTACTCCACAACTAAACATGACCTAAATGGCTTGCAAAACGGAATGGACCGACGGAATTAATGAAGTTGATAGGCTTGTTTTTTGTTGAAGGAAAGAAAGATACTTAAAAAGTTAAAACGGATGGATTGTTGAACCGTCCCAGCCTCCCAGGAGTGCCTTTATTATTTTGATTCATAAATTGCATATAATGGGAATTTTTTATAAAGCATAAATAAAAATATTAAAATTAATCTGTCGATATGATTGCCGACAGTTTTATAAAAAGCATAAGGAACGGAAGCGCAAGCCGTTTCCCAATATTTTTTTTTTACGAGAACGGAAGCGCAAGCCGTTCCCTGATCATTTTTCTCATTTTTCATCTGTTTCGCATCAACAGCACAGCAGCTGCAACAGAAAATCCGAAAATTTCCTTCTTAAAAAAAAAATAGAGAGAACGGCTTGGGAAGCCGTTCTCTACAGTAATTTTTTTTTTTTTTTTAACATTTTGTTTATAAAATAAATCATATATTTTGTTTGATTTTGTATATTAACAATAAGATTAATGGAACAATTTGAATATATTTTTTTGTGTATTTTGACCATTTTATCATTTTATCGAATCAATGAATTGATTTTCTATATAAAAAAAATCAATAAATATATAAAAATCAATGGATTGGTTTTCAAATGTACATATTATTTTTTTAAATTTTAAAAACAAACAAATTTAATCATTTAATTGTTATTTTTATTAAAACTCATTTTAATTTAAAAAGTACTTATTTTTTGTAAAAATATAAAATAAGTGTTTTATTTATGAAAAATATGTTAGTATTCTAATTGGTCGATTTTTTAAAATAATGATACATTGGTCTACTACATGGAGGATTTAGAAGTTTCTGTAACCATAAGTTTTGAAAAAAAAATTAAAATAGAGTCGATTTTTGCCATAAAAGATGTTAGATTATGGAAAATATGTCCATTAATCATTCAGAGACATTATTTCCTAGAAAAAAATATCCAGATATACAAATTTTTAGTATTGTTATTGTAATTCACTTTTACATTTTCTTTTAATTTTCTTTACGGAAATATTTATTGCTTTTTTTATATAAAAAAACCAATCAATTGATTTGTTAAAATGATAAAATGATAAAATGGTCAAAATACACAAAAAAAATATATTCAAATTGTTCCATTAATCTTATTGTTAATATACAAAATCAAACAAAATATATGATTTATTTTATAAACAAACTGTAAAAAAAAAAAAAATTACTGTAGAGAACGGTTTGGGAATCCGTTCTCCGTATTTTTTTTTGTTCTGGGAATATAGGGAACGGTTTGGCAGTCCGTTCCCCAAGCAGCAACACGAAAGCCACACGGATCCGGCGAAAATTAGCAGGGAACGGCTTCCGATTCCGTTCTCGTAAAAAAAAAAAAATGGGGAACGGATTGGCAAGCCGTTCCTTATGCTTTTTATAAATCCGTCGGTAATCATATCGACAGCTTAACTTTAATTTTTTTATTTATGTTTTATAAAAAAATCTCGCATATAATTGTTTTACTTGTCAACGAGCTGCATTGAATTGGACCCGACGTATTTAATACTTTCACGGAAGATATTTTGTTAGGGGACCAAATCTCTTCCGACCTCTAAAGTTATTGCCGGATGAATCCGGACTCCGAAGTGAGTGAGATCAGAATAAAATTATATTCAATATTTAAAAATCAAAATTTATTTCGGACTCACCCAACAGTAACTTTTAGAGACATAAATTTCCTACCTACAGGGAAACATGTGATCCGATTCCATTTTTAACTAGATATAAACTCATTATAAAATTTTTAAAAAGAAGTTATAATGATTTTGGCCAAAGTTATATAAGTGTTTGTCAACCCATTAAACAGACGGAAAAAATAAAGGGGAACAAGAGTTAACAAAATTGATTGATATCAAATACATGTTAAGTAAAGTAAATTTATATAAATATTTCTACTTGAGAAACATAAGTTGAAGATGAAGTTCTTAAATTTCAATAAAACAAAAGCATTATAATAAAGACATTACGTTACTTGTTTGTTAGTTGCCATTATTTTTTTTTAAGGAAAATTGGTTATTTGTCACTCTAAAATCTTTAAATCTGAAAAATACCATCACAAAACTATAAATCTGAAAAATGCCTCTAAATTTAGTTAATTCTTAAATTTGCCACAAATACACAATTTTTATACTTTTTTATTAAAAATTAACTGAAAAATACAATTTTGATATACGTATTTCTGTATTTTCCTATATACCTGATAGGGCCATGTTACACAGGCCCTATATTGCAAACAGGCTTAAATAACATCTAGGATTTGGACCTTGCAATTAACAGGCCAACCCAGAATATGAAAGAAAAGCCCAATTAAGCCGAAATCCATTATGCATACGCCGACATGGCCCAACACATGCGGGAATAACCGCCACACGCGCGGGATAACTGTTACACGATCCCCATAACCGCTCCCACGTTCTCCGACAGAACCGCGGAGGGATGGTTAGAGATCAGAGGATAAAAAGCCTCAGATTTCCTGAGAGGGGGATCGAATTTTCCACCAACAAAAACTACGCTAAGAGAGATATCGATAGGGAAGAGTAGAATATCTCACCTCCTCCTTCCAATTCTTTCATCAAGTCGGTTTGCATCTCGCAGCAAGCCGACCCATCTCCGTCTCGACTTATCGACCGAGATAAGGCGAGATTCAGGTCAACCCGTCTACTTTCGACATACGAGCTACCCACGCGAGATAGCCCGTATCAATACCCTTCAGACTCCTCATTATACATATCTCAAAACTATATTTTTCAGTTAATTTTTAATAAAAAAATATAAAAATTGTGTATTTATGACAAATTTAAGAATTAACTAAGTTTAGAGTGGTATTTTTCAGATTTATAGTTTTGTAATAGCATTTTTCATATTTGAAGGTTTTAGAGTGGTAAATAACCAATTTTCTCTTTTTTTTAACAACATGATGCGTCGTTGTTAACAATAAATGTCTCTTACGTGTAAAGTACTTATTAATCCTTAATTTTAGTAACTACTTAGTATAAGCTTGTCAATCTTTTTAATTTGTAACAAACGACAGATGTATTGAGGAGCAATATAAAGTTCAAACTTCAAATCAAGATAAGATATATTTAGAAATTCACCTAAAATCTAATTTTGTTAATTGCTTTTTTGATAGAGGCTTTTTTTGTGAAAGATAGTAGAGATTTTTTTTTGTTAAAATAAAAGAGTACTTAAATTGCCCACATGTAAATAATAACTTGTAAATAATAACATGCAAACAAGAAAATAAATCAAAGATCTTGATATATTATTATTGACTCTCAAGATCTTGTAAACATTTTTTTTACTTCAAATCCACATGTAAATAATAACTTGTATAACTTCGTTGTGGTAAATTCTCTGTAGATAATTTAAATTGTCTTTTTCTCTGTTTCAAAAGAAAATAAATTCTCTCTAGATGATTTAAATTGAATTCAACCATTACAATTTTATTTCAATAAAGATGAGAAACTTCGGTTGGAGACATTTTGAGTCAACTTCGTGGGGGATAGAATAGCGTGTACGCGTAGCATATATCATACCAGTCAGTATACAAACAAATAATACCAAAATAATAGGAGAGAGTTGAGAGAAGGCAAAAAAAAAAAAAAAAAGAACGGTTCCCTCGGCCATGAATAGAAGAGAAGAAAGAAAATAAACAACACACGATCACCCCCACCGCTTCTTCCAAAAACGAGCACGTACTTAGTAGTGCCTTCTAGTGTGCTGGTTTCGTTACCTCCTCTTTCTCTCTGAGATCTTGTTGCTATGAAGTTGCGCCATTGGAAAGAGAAGTGTCAAGCTCGCATTAGAGCTTCCTTACAGGTAATTTAAATTTAAATAAGTAATTATTTCTTGAAGAGTTGTATATGGATTGAATGCTTTAATTAGAAGTAAATAAAAGTAGCTCGCTATTTTTGTTTTCTCTCCACCGACTGAACAACTGATCTATTACTATTAATTATTCTTCTATCGCTTTCACAAAAACCCAGTCAGATCCGTGGAGAATAGGAACTACCCACAACCCAGATATACAATCTCATTGATGTTTGAGAATAAAAACTTTAGTTTGCATTTAAAACAGTTGAATCAATTCAGGCCACCTTTGCAATTTCAAGTGGGATTGACAACTCAACTACCAATTTTCAAAATTTGTCTCCCTATCACCTCTACCTACAATAGCAATAGCTACCCCCCAACTGTTATTTTTTCCAATTTGCTGGACCCACATTTTGGGTTGCGATTATCTACCGTAAAACATAACTTTGATTTACAGGTAGCTAATGCTAATGTTACTTTCCTTTTTTGGGCCATTAGTGGTGTGACTGGTAGTTTAATTAAATTTAGGAGGGTCTTCTTCATTTAATGCGTTTTCAAGGGACTCAGGTCATGTAACATGCATTTTACTTTTTTTTGCACTTATAATTAGTTATTTTAGTACTTTCCTTACATTCAGAGCTTTCTTATTGTTTCCTGAGCAGATGTCTTAGAGAGATAGAGAGAGAGAGAGAGGGAGAGAGAGAGCGCACTTGGCAACCGCTGCCAAAGTTTTCAAGAGAGAGAGAGAGAGAGAGGGTAAATACATCGAGTGATGGGATCGATAGGTGGGGATGAGATGATGCAATGGGAGGGGGGAGGGAATCAGGAGAAGATTCTGGTATCAGTGAGGCTAAGACCGTTGTCGGAGAAGGAAATCACAAAAGGTGACCCATCAGATTTTGAATGTATAAACGAGACCACAATCATATTTCGCAACAGCTTACAAGACCGCCCAATGGCTCCCAGTGCCTACACCTTCGGTGAGTACCTTTTCTTTTCACAGATAAATACGAAAGTGTAATCCTGTTAAACCTTGAAAATTTCAAATTTTAGTTACTTGCAATTTTTTATTTTTATTCTTTAATTATATGCATGCTGTTGTTAACAGACAGAGTGTTTCATGCTGATTCTACCACAAGGGAGGTATATGAGGAGGCCGCAAAGGAGGTTGCGCTGAAAGTACTTAGTGGTGTCAATTGTAAGATGATTAAAATTTACTTCTTTTTGCCTTATTATATAAAAACAATCAATGTAATATGATAAAGCTTAATGGTTTACTTTGTACAGCCAGTATATTTGCATATGGGCAAACTAGCAGTGGAAAGACATACACCATGATGGGGATCACCGAGTATACTATTGCGGATATATACGAGTACATCAGCAAGGTAATACATACACTTCTCAGTCTGCTGTTCTGTAGGCAATATTTGGTATATTAAGCATTTGGCTCCTTTTTAATCTGTCCTACAGCATGAAGAGAGAGCATTTGTGTTGAAATTCTCGGCGATTGAGATTTACAATGAAGTTGTGAAGGATTTGCTCAACCCTGAGAATACTCCTCTTAGGCTTTTGGATGATCCCGAGGTGAGGGGAAGTTTCCTCATTTGATTTCTTTTTAGGAATCAATTAGGAATATAATATCATTTTTTGTTATCTTACGCTGTGAACACGTTTGTTTGTCAGAAAGGAACTGTTGTTGAGAAGCTTACCGAGGAGGTTTTGAGGGACTGGAAGCATCTCAAGGAGCTGATTTCAATTTGTGAAGGTGAAGATCAGATATTCCTTCCAAAAGGAAAAGAAAGAATACTAATAATAATGCGATGAGTTTATTCTTTTCTTTGTAATTACTTTGCACATATATCCACCAAAAACAATTAATTGCATTTCTTCATGAATGGTTTTTACTATCTACCTTGGTTTGGCGACTCCGGTTATGTTTCATTTCTTGCCTACCCCAACTTGTTTGGGACTTAAGGCTTGGTTGTTGTCATTGTTGTTGTATTTCTTTATGAATGGGAATCAGAACAATTGACCGGAAGCTTGATCTTATGTCATCCACTTCTTCATTACTTGTAGAACTATGTAAAAAGGCACAAAAAAAGGGATGCATTTTTTATTTGGAAAAATGCTTTTCTCTGGGTAATGAAAAGTTGAACTTTGTGGAGATTATTTAAATTAGTGTACCAGTTATTTTATTCAATTCTCTTTCTACAGCTCAAAGGAAGACTGGTGAGACCTATCTTAACGAATTTAGTTCCAGATCTCATCAGATTCTCAGATTGGTTTGTTTCCACTCTTTTCGACCTTTTTCGTTTCCAAGAAATATGTATTTTTAAATGAAAATAAATTATTGACTGTATGTAACTTGCTCATTTGTTGTGTTAGTAGACAATCGAGAGCTCTGCCCGTGAGTTCTTGGGCAAGGACAACAGAAGTACACTGATGGCCAGTGTGGTAATGATATTTTCTTGTAATTTCATTATTGTGCTTCTTTATTGTACAATGCAAGTAAAAACTGGAAAAGATACTAGTATAATTGTTGAAAGATTTAATCTCAATCTTTGCAAATCTCTATATATGAAAATTTTGTCATTGAATATATGCTCTTTGCATGCAGAACTTTGTTGATCTGGCAGGTAGCGAGCGCGCATCTCAGGCGTTATCTGGTGGGACTAGGCTGAAAGAAGGTTGCCATATTAATAGAAGTTTACTCACACTAGGCACTGTGATCAGAAAGCTTAGGTTAGCAATCATTTATTATACTATTTTTATTTTTTGTTTTCTTTCTTTTTTGGCTTTTGAAATTGTTAACCATATGTCACTTGACCTACAGCAAAGGAAGAAATGCACATATACCCTACAGAGAATCAAAGCTAACTCGCATCCTTCAACCTTCACTTGGTGGCAATGCACGAACAGCAATAATATGTACAATGAGCCCAGCACGGTCTCATATTGAGCAGTCCAGGAACACACTCCTGTTCGCCAGCTGTGCGAAAGAGGTTGTAACCAATGCACAGGTCAATGTGGTTATGTCTGACAAGGCATTGGTCAAGCATCTGCAGAGGGAGGTTGCTAGGCTGGAGAGCGAGTTGCGGGTCCCACATTCATACTCCAAGCTCGAGAGTCTGCTGCGTGAGAAGGAAGCCCAGATCCAGAAGGTTGCTTTAGTTGACTTGATTTTAGCTAGTATTTTTTTCCTTTTTTTTTCTTTTTTCTTTTCCTTTTTGCTGATAGGTTGTGGGCAATTTGGCAAGTAGCATTATTACCATTATAGCTGGTAGGCTGGTAGCAATCATTTTTATATTAGGTAAATGATATAGAATTTTATTATATATAGATGGATAAAGAAATGAAGGAGTTGAAACAGCAAAGGAATCTGGCTCAGTCTCGACTTGAGGATCTATTGCGTGCCATAGGCGAGGAACGTTCGTCAAAGCAATTGGTTAGGGAATATATATATTTTTTTACAAAGTTATTATTGCTGTTGTACTTGTCCGTTAACCCCCCTTAGTTATCTATGTATTGTTTTATTTTGATGGAGAAATGGGTATAACTTCAGTTCTATTGCTTTCCTTTTTGTCGTCTTTTCAGGGGAGCTCCGAACAAACTGGTAACTCCTTCGCACCATACTCGTGTGAGGATGAGCAATCAACTGCTGAGTCGTCAGAAGTTATTGACCAACATTCAAACACCCGTTTTACAAACACTGTTACTTCAAGAAACAAAAGAGACACTTCCATCTCTCCCTTTAACTCTATGGGCAGCCCAACATTTGGTCTAGTGGGGTCATACCACAACAAAGATGACTCGGAAGATTGTAAAGAAGTAAGGTGCATTGAGACTGATGACACAATTCAGGTTGAATCAAATACCAGATCAGGGCGTAACAATACAGAACCACTGGTTGTCACTCCTGGTTCATCTGCTATCACCTTAGAACAACACTTGGAGAATGTCAGAAGAAACCCTGTTAGCAACACACAGGAAGTAGGAGGTTTTAAGGGATTTCAACTGAGTAGAAGCCAGAGTTGTAGGTACACTCCGAGGGGTTCCTCCAATGAGTGGTTAGAGCAGGTCAATGAGTCCACACCACCCAGCAGGTGTTTGATAGAATTCCCGGGGAGACCTGAGGGGTTTGGTCAGAGAAGGGGTGGGGCTGGGGTAAACTGTGACACAGAAACTGACGTGTTGTCTCGTGATGAATCGATGGTCTCAGAGTCTGCAGTCACGTCCCGGAGCCTGGCCAAGACTGAAAGTGGCACCACCATGGGTGAAGGGGAGTTTACTAGGATTAATGATTTTGTCGCCGAACTCAAGGAGATGGCTCAGGTCAGAAAGAATGTATATTTTGATGTCGCCATCATCACAATCAAATTTTATTGTCAATAAATAAGCAAATATTGTTACTAGTTTATTACTTTTGGTAGAGCAGCATCATTCAAATTATAGTCGTAATTATAATTCTAATATTTTATAGCCATTACCATAAACACTTATAATTGCTTACTTTTCTGAGGAAAGCTCATATACAAACTTAACCTGCAATCCCTAAAATATTTTGAGTTAAAGGCTTAAAGCTGGTCTTCCAAAATAACATGTGCAATGCCTTAATCCAAATAAGAGATAGCACCCACTGGATTCTGGCTTCTTACTTTTTATACTTTTTAGTTATATAGTGATACCACTCACTGTTCAAAAATATTTTAGCTTTTTCTAAGACCCTAATTGTAAGTTTTGATCTCACACCAGAATGTGAAAGAGGAACTAGGGCCTGACGGAGCAATGAAGACCTCGAGTGTTATGCAGTCGCCTACGCGGTGGCCACTGGAGTTTGAGAAGAAACAACAGGAAATCATTCAGCTGTGGCAAGCATGCCAGGTGGCGCTGGTGCACCGCACCTACTTCTTCCTCCTGTTCAAAGGTGACCCTGCTGACTCCATCTATATGGAAGTGGAGTTGCGTCGGTTATCTTTTGTTAAAGGAACCTACTTCCGTGGGAGTCTTGATGGAAAGGCTGTTCTTCCTGGTGTGCCCAAGACATCCCTTGGGTTGAGGTACTCTTTTCTGTCTCTGCTTTATTCCTCCTTTCAGAGAAAAGCAACAAAAGGTAAGAGCAGGAAAGATTGGAGAAGAGAAACAAAAGGGTTCTGGTGCCCACTAGGTGCCACCTCTCTTTTGCTTTAATGTTCTAATTCAAACTCTAAACGACAAATTCAAACTATTGATCTTAATCATCTTCTCAAGTTATGCTTTTTGCGTGAAGTTGATAATTTTCTGAAGTTTATTTCAGAAGAGATCGAGAATACACAACTGTATGGATTAAGTTGACTGTGGCTGTTAAACTTTTAGCATGTTCATTTTTTAATCTCTTGATCTTGTAAAAAGGGATTACAAAATTTATAATGTTCATATGAATGTACCACTTGTGAAGAACAAGAAGATCAGTTCTCTGGATTCCTTTTTTAAAATTCTGTGGCAGAAGCTGCCAGGTTATTTACTACAAAAACCACCAGTGCAACACAGCACTATCACAAAGTACATTACATTCTCGTCCTATACAGATGGAAATAAAATCTTGAAAATTCAACAAAATTTTAACCACAGTTCACACTGAGTCACGATCCTGTCTACCAATATCCATGGCGGCACTGCACTTCCTCTAAATATTTGCTCATTCTCCTCCTTCCAAATGGCCCACGCGGTGCCCACAAACCAAACTAGCCACTTCATTTCACTACATGAATCACTGTTAGATCTACTGCATCTCAGGGCTTCCCAAGATGCTATCCACACCACTTGAATAGATGGACCTGTTTTTATTAGGCTGAAGCCTAACTTAGTAGACAGCAACACCCAAACTTGTTTTGCATAATGACATCTAAACATTAAATGAATCGCCGTCTCAAGTTGGCCCGAATTGCACATCATGCATCCCATCTGACAGAGGATATGCCTCTTCAGTAACATGTCTTGTGTCAAAATTCTACCCCTGAGTGCTAGATACATAAAGATTTTTGTTGTTCTAGGGCACTTGGCTGACCATAACTTAGTAAATCTCCATTTAATCCTCCCACCCGATATTAGAATAGAATAAGCCAACTTGGATGTATAAATTCCAGATTTCTCCCATCTCCAACTGAGAGTATCACTTGCATTAATCAGGTTTGGCGGATTAGATTGCTCATAAACACTACTATTATTAATGGCGTCAAATGAGGAAAATGACCTCAATCCCAAAGAATTGAACATTTACAAATTCAAATACAAGATAATCAGCAAACTTGCAGGAAAATAATTAGTCACCTCATACTTTAATTTTCAATTTTTGATCATTTCATTGTGAGATTCAACTCATATTTTTCTCTTACTGCAAAAAAAAGAAGAAGGGCTTTTCTGCAGGTTTGCCTAGAACAACTAATTACTGATGCAAGCATGATAGCTCCTGGATTAATTTTTCATTACTTTTATATTGTACAGCTCAAGAAAGCTTCAGCGTGAGAGAGAGATGCTGTGCAAACAGATGCAAAAAAGACTGACAGCCGCAGAGAGGGAAAGCATCTACACCAAATGGGGCATTTCATTGACTTCAAAGAGAAGAAGAGCTCAGTTGGCGCAACTACTATGGACCGAGACTAAAGACCTAGAGCATGTCAGAGAGAGTGCATCTCTTGTCGCAAGGTTAATCGGGCTTCTTGAGCCAGGCCAGGCCTTGAGAGAGATGTTTGGGCTCAGCTTCACGCCTCAACAGTCAATTAGACGATCTTACAATGGCTGGAGATATAACAATCCTCTATTTTAATTGTTGTTTTTAAGTGCTTTCCTAGTTGCTGCTTATTTTTTGTCTGTGGCCGGAAGCTTGTGGGAGCAACAGAAAAATTTGAGATATACACAGTGTTTTTAACTGGTCGTGTTGCTCTCTTTTCAGTGTAATATTTCTGCATTAGCTTGTTACTGCAGGGGGGAAAAATGTTATTGGGAAATACGAGAATGCTGCTTACTATAGTTTGGTTGCTATGGTTGGAGGAAAAAATGATGTAGTGAGTTATATTAAGACTTCTCATGATAAAATGATGGAATGTTATGTAGCTTTTAAGTCTTCACTCCCTAAAAACCAATTGTTTTTGGTCAAATTTAGAAGAAGAAAAAAAAAAAACTAAATAAGCATGTGTATATTGAGTAACTATTAAGTGATTCCGAAAATGAATATGGAATATCAAAATAGTTGTTAGTAGTTGTCAAAACGTATTTTAATTTGGTTAAAATCCCGTGACAGTTTTCAATAGTTATGTCTGTGTAGAAATAGATAAGTTTGCTTTGATATAATAGATAGAATAAGCCCGTGCATATCAGTATAATAAGCAAGGGTACATTTGAAGATGTATGAAAGTTTGCAAGAGAGTTGTGTTTTTCTGATACTTGTGTTCTGTCATGTTTTGCGTCAGAAGCATAGCAAAATAGGTAAATCTGCTCTGAGCTGAACTATAATGAATATTCAAAGACAATTTACTATTTATTGTGAAGTACCATTAAACTGGGGGTTAGTATTAATAAAAAAGAAATGGCGGGTTAGTATTTGAGGTTATCAATAAAACAGCTCTTTAAAATGTAATATTAAAAAATCAGAAGGATATTAGCATAAATACAATATCTATGTTCATCAAACTTGCTACTTACCCTCAGATACTATTTGTATAGACGAATCAAGAAAGCTTGAATCACTTGGCAAACCAGTAAGCTACTAGAAACAATGTACAAAGAGCGACAACAGCAGAGACAATGATATCATCCTTTGCTTGCTTACGCTTGATAGCTCCTGCATTAGAATTTAGAATACGACATTAATATACAACTGGATAACATATGTGATATTATTTGATGGATTGAATTACTATATATATATATATCAGTTATCAGTACCTAGTGTTACATGGAGTATAGGAAATTTGTCCTTTAGGAGCTTCAATTTTCCCTGGATTTCACCTAAAAAACTTCTTTGAGCAGTCAATGCTGATCTTGTTGCTTCAGCTTGGTCAATTACCTCATCAATCTACAAAATAAATTAATACATCATTATTTGTTAGGAAGCTTAATTATTAAATTTCCCCTGAATTTCTGTTACATATTATAAGTTTGTCATACT
The DNA here is from genome assembly GCA_964058825.1 of Carex arenaria. Classification (NCBI taxonomy): domain Eukaryota; kingdom Viridiplantae; phylum Streptophyta; class Magnoliopsida; order Poales; family Cyperaceae; genus Carex; species Carex arenaria. Next base: position 232,485 of record CAXKVW010000579.1, on the reverse strand, counting down.
GACTACCTGTGTAAGACCTCCATGGATGGCGGCACGCTCTCGTAATAAATTCTGTTCCGATTTGATTTTGCTTGGCGACTGTGCTCCTGTCTAATCGTTTAAATTAATTTTGGAACATTGAAATAAGAATTAGAAAGCATATGAAAATTTTATTTTTCATCAAGCAGAAAGACACCTTGTGTAAGTTGTGTTCATGTATATCATTACGCACTGATGTTAAAAGCTCAGCATGCTCCTTTATGGATAGCAGGTTCTTTTTTGTGCGCTTGAACTCCTAAAACATACAGCGTAAGAAATTTTAAATATATGAAACATAAAAGAAATTGTCTCTTTGATTTTAATTTTCATTTAGATATTCTAGAAAACTGTGTAGAAACTGTATTAGAAATAACAGTACCAGGAAGTGAGATGAGACTAGAGAGAAATTAATTAACCTGTGTTAATTCATGGAGTATTTCTCTGTGCCTGGTGAGTCTCTGCATGACAGCAGTGGTGTCCCCCACCAATGTAGCTGAGGCCCATTGGTTCATGTTCTCATTGACTTCGGTCAACTTACCGAGAAGAATTTCGATCTCCATCTCCATTGTCTTCCATTGCATGTCATTGGTTGAACCTTTCTTATCAGAAAATCCTGTTTCAGAGATCAGAGAAAAAAAAAAGCCAAATATGAATCCAGGAAGCAACTTATAAGCATTTTACAAAGGAGGGTCGACATAAAGATGTGATGCATCACATACCGCTAAGCTTTGCATAGGACGAAAGCCGGACATCGAGGTCACCTTCAAGCTTGCGTGCTGATCTCCGTAGATCGTCCCAGTTGCTGGTGGTGGTTTCCTCAGGAGATGAAGCGGTGGAGACGGCGGTGGCCATTAGGGAGGAGGGGGGGAGAGTCGACCAACTGGTCTTATGTTTAACACGTTCAGAAGTCAAAACCAGTAATTAATATAAATAATGTAAGTTTGAAAAAAGCAACATGTTTTTTGGTGGGTGACCATTTTCTCATTTTTCTGGTAAGTTAGGCCTGCACAACAAGAGGAAATATTAAACATTGCATACAATTAAAGTAGAACTATTAAATCTGAAGCCATGATTTTGTAAGATTTGAGGATTGATATTGAAATATCACTATGCATACAATATATATATATATATTTCGTACGCTGTTTGTTTACATATACCTGGTTAGAATTCACCACGTTGATGCATCTTGTGGATCCACTTACATGTGCTGCCGTACTGCGGTGATCCGTGATACGTTCTATCTCGGAGAGAGTAGGCCGTATTTGAAGATATCTAAGTTTTGGGCTCATTTCATCTCGAGGAGACATGCCGAGAGGATATGAGTTGTTGGTTTCTGAAGTGGGAAGGTAAAGAGGTATTCGGAGTCTAGTCTGTATGATATCTCATTTGTCGGAAAAGTTATGCCCTTGTTTAATGGGGCTTGTGTCTTAAATAAGCCGTCTTCTAACTATCATTTCGTATTGTTGGAGCGGTTAGAGGAGTTTTTATAGGGCGATCACTATATCGAAGCCGTCATGTATGGTCACAAGGGCAGTGACTGTAAGTCGAGTCCGGACTGGACTTGTCGGGCGAGATCCGGTTGGGCCTTGTTGGCCCGAGTTGTTGTAAGATCATGGGCTCTATCTTATTCGATCTCGAATTGGCCCCGGATAGAGGTCCGAATCTCGGTCTGTTCTTAGTCCATGACTGGTCTGTGAGGGCCTTTGGTACGATTGTGCCACTATTCTTTATGAATAGTAAAAATTATTTAGATAAAATCAAAATTCTAAATTAAACAAAACAGATCGGACAATTAGGATTGAAATTTTAATAAATTATAATGATGACACAGTTGTAACTTGTATCATTGTATCATTGCTCTATCCCAATTGTTCGATCTGTTTTGTTTAAAATTTTAAGGGCAACAAAAATTTATTAAAATTTTTATATGTATTGCCTATTGTCCGATGTAATTATGGGGCAATACAAATAGAAATTAAGTTTTATTTCTTGTTTAAGCCATTGAAATTTCAAATTAACAAGTTTCTTTTTAAAATTAATAATTATAATATCGAACATTTCATAATTACACAAATTTTCTTAAAATTTTCTTAAGGAAATTTCTTATATATATATCAATTTTTATGGTACATCCAATTCTTATGATATAAAAATATTATCCATAAAAGAATTAAAATTATAGATATGTTCTCAATTATTTGAATAGGACTCCAATTGAAAAACTTTTAGTCTTCCATCGAAAAAATTTAAAATTGTGAACGCTGTAGTTTTAACTATTTTTATGATGTAAGACCAATCAAATTTCATATTGACTAAAATTTGATATATATCTTACCTATATAATTAAGAACACATTTACAATTGAATCTTTTGATTTGACCAATATTATTCAAATATACATAAACATGATGTAACAAAAAGTTGAACATATGTTAGAGTTATATATATAGAGAGAGAGAGAGAGAGAGAGTTGGACTATTATGCATTGCAATGTATAGGTCTTCTTGTACATTGCACTATAAATTGTCGTATTCAAAGTCTAAATAACCGATCCAAACCGTTCAATTTGTTATTCATATTAATATGTGTTTGGAGACCAAATTTTACATTTTTTGAAATTTTTTTACTATTTTTTTAGATTTATTGAAAATCATTGTTTTTTTATGGCCCAGATTTGTCTGAAAAACAGAGATTTTCAATAAATCTAAAAAAAGATTAAAAAAATTCTAAAAAATGTAAAATTTGGTCTCCAAAACATATTAATATGGAGAACAAGTTGAACGGTTTGGATCGGCTGTTTGGACTTTGAATCTGACGATTTATAGTCCGGTGTACAAAGGGATACATTGCAATATATATATTGAAATTCAACAATCGAAGGAAACTAAGTAATTGATTTTTTTTTATTAAAAGAGTAGTTCATCCCAAAGTCATTATATCTACGAACTCTCTAATGAGAGTTCATTCTCGCAACAAAAAGTTCTAATTTTATAACTGAAAGAATAAAAGCAATATAAGCACAAGGAAAACAATTTTTACCTAATGCTCTCCCACTTGTCTAAGTACAACTATGTTTTGAGAATTTTTTTTCTTTTTATGAACCATAATTAAAAAAATAATTATACGAAACCAGCTTGATTACTTCAAAATTTGTAAAAATAATAAGTACCGAACTAAGACCGAACTCTTACCTTAGAAAGTACTGAATCAAGGAATCGGTACATCTTAAGTGGTACATTTAGTACACCCCGGCTGCACAACTCATCACATAGCCATACAAAATTTAGCTAATTTTTTATTTGTATAAATTAAAGAAAAGAAAGAGAGAGAAACATAAAGAGTACACTATATTTTTAATTGGTAGAAAGATATGTAGGATTTATATCTATCCAAATTAGTTTTCTAAAAATAAGAAAAGTTTGAATTGGTAGAATTTTTACCGATCCAAACCAAGTTGTCTTTTTTCTCGTAAAATGTAAAAAATAATTTACAAAAACAGATAGTATATCTTAAAATTTTGATATAATGGAAATATTCCATATGTTTTTTTTTTTTTTTTTTTGTATTTTACTAGATGTCTAAACTAAGAATTCCCTATATGTAATATAATAGAATTCCTACCGATCCAAATTTTTTTATTTTTAAAAAATTAAATTTGGATCAGTAAAAATCTTACCAATCTTTCTATCAATAAAAAACATGACATGCTCTTTTTGTTTCTCTCTTTCTTTCTCTTTTCATTTCTACAGATTAAAAAATTTCCCAAAATTTACCCCTGTACCGAAAGCAAGATTCAGTATAGGGTACTTTTTTTTTATACAAGTTATAAATGCCAGAAATTCTAGTTTTCTTTCTAGATTTCTTGTTGCCCACAAAATCTAGAGAGTAGAGACTGAAGACAACGGATAATTTAATTTCTGAAACTTGGCCTTGTTGAATACTTGAAGGTTGATTTTGGTCTCTCTTGTTTCTAATAAGACAAACTTTTGTCATTATATCCTAAGGAATTGTGATTTAAAAAAGCAACAGGCTCTCTGCTTTAGACTTGCTTTTCTGACTTAAAAAAAAAAGCAATTAGTCTTTGTTTGGCTATGTCTGTGTCTGCTTCGCCTGTGCCAGAAGGAGCATGTCTAGGTCCAGCACTAGCAATAATGCTTTCTGTATAATTGTTTTATTCTGACAAAGCTCCTGACAAGTTGGTAACTTTAATGTATTATGCAGTATATAGTTTCCATAATGCCTGTTAAATCACAATCTTCAATCGAGGATTAAAGCTGCCAGCTTTTTGTCGCCAGAGTTTTATGGGATGAATTCGGTATAATTCATTTCATTACTCAATCTTTCTTGTTTCTTTTGCTTCATTTTGAAAATACTTCTTCTGTGAATAATTCAATGATATTAAGATCCTTTATGAAAACCACACATACACAACCATTAACCAGAAAACGAGCGGCGAAAGAAAAAAAAAATTAATAATTTCAATTCAAAAAGTTAACAGTCTGAAGAAAGAAATTGCATCTGACTTGAGAGGTTTTGATTGTTTTTATTATTTACGAGTCTGTTTAATTCTGATTGGACCGTGACTTGTCACAAAAAGCTTCCGAATCTCAAGTAAAGACTTTCAACTGAATTGAATTTAGTGTAGAATTGAATTGACTAGCACCCCATAAATAATACTGTTTGAATTGAAACCAGGTCCAGAACATCTCTCTCTCTCTCTCTTCTCTCTCGTGCTCTCAATAATATATCTTACCCTCTCTATCTATGATACCTCAGCCAAACTACGCCAGCACCTCCTCCTGGCCCCTACCTTCAAAACCACCTCCGATCATCAGCAACAGCAAGTGGGGTTCCTACTCTAACGCTAAAACCTTGGATGCAAACATGGCTATCATTCTAATCATCCTCGCATGTGCTGCCGTTCTCGCCTTTTCTCTTCACGCCGCTGGTCGCCTCATCCTCCGCTTCCTTGCTCTCCGTCGCCAATCTCTTTCCACCAACAAACACCAAAATGGGGCTGTGTCTGAACCGGCATCATCGTCTTCTCCGATAGTGTTCTCAGCAGAGACGAAACTAGCACGTGCCGAGGCCGAATGCGCAATCTGTCTGTCGGAGTTCATTGACGGAGAGAGAGTGCGTGTGCTCCCCAATTGTGGCCATGGATTTCATGCTAATTGTGTTGAGGAATGGATTGTTGCGCGCTCCTCCTGCCCCACATGTCGGGCTACTTGTCGTTTGGATGCTCATGCTCTCGCATCAGAAGAACCAACCTTAGAAGTACTAGTCAGTAGTCACTAGGTAGCTAGTCACTGAATTTGTTTTTAATTAATATTCTTTCTTCTACATTTGTTTCAATTTTTGCTTTCAAATTAATATTCTTTCTTCTACTTTTGTTCTTATTATCTCTTTTTGCATTTTGGACCTAGTTTTTCTGGGTGGGTAAAAAATTTAACAAAAAATTGTTTGAATAATTAACTTGCAAAAAATTTGATCCCTAGATGTTGTCATGACCTTTCCAAAGAAGAGAGAGCATTAAATGCAGTCATAAGGTGTGAGATATATGCAAGTTTTTATAAATGTAGAAATGGTGCTTTTAAGTTTTAACACAAACTATTGCCATAAAAAAAACATATTTTCCAAAAAATGTTGTTAATATCAATGGGAATCAGAACTCTTTTTGGGACTGTTGGATCTTTCTATAGAAAAAAATAATTACATCTCAAGTTCAAACAAGAGTATGGTTAGATTTCATTACAGCTGTCTTGTCACTCATATACGATTATTCATTGAGTCGTATTTTTTGTATAAATCTCGTACAATTGTACAAATGTTTGTCACCTAAATTTTTTTTTTTTTTTTTGAAGAAAACTTAAAAACATTTTAGATATTTAGGTAAAGACGGATTTTTTTTTTGTACCACACTAAAAAAAAAGTTTAAAAATAAAAACTACCCAGAACAACTTTTTATCAAAAATACCACTCCTGCAGACTGAATCCGCGTATCCAGATCGACCGGATCCGCGGATTGAATCGGCAGAACCACGGATTTGCGAATTGAGTCCGCGTACCCAAGTTTGATGAAATGACGAAAGCAAAGATTAAACTATGCGAATTTGAACGATTGAGAAGTATTATTTGAGTGTTGAGATTCGTGCATAAAGTATTATTTGAGAGTTGAGATTCGTGCATAAAGTATTTGAACGATTGATATATTCTAAAAAGTCATGCAAGTTTGGCTCAATGGACTCAATCTGCGAATTCAGATCCAGATGCTTAGTCTGTGGATCCGGTCGATCTGAATATGCGAATTCAGTCCGCGAAAGTGGTACAATTACTCCGGGTGATTTTTATTTTTAAACTCTTTTTAGAGTGGTACCAAAAAAAAATCCGGGTAAAGACCGTAGTAAATAAAAAACAAAGAGTTAGTAATAGGTGATGAGATAAGAGTGTCAGGAAGAGCATAAACATTGAAATTGGTGCCTTGGTGGGGCTGACTTGTAATGGTGTCAAACTATCAACTGTGTCAATGCTCGCTGCTAGCTAGACAGCTCTGAGCTTGGGCGGAGTGTAGACTCCTGTGCGGCCCGTAATTTAAGGCTAAGCAATCACGTAGACTTAGTTTATTGCGACCACGCCATCAAGTCTGCTCAGCCTTTGTTGCCCTTCTCTCTTTTCACAGCATCCGGTGCTAAGTGGAAAAATCTTTTCACAGCATCCGGTGCTAGAGTGAAAAAAAAAAAATAGCACGGCAGAGTCACTTCTATCACAGAATAGCACAAAAAATTAGCACGGCAGAGTCACTTCCATCACACAATAGCACAATATGTGTGACTACTAGTAGTAAGCTGTAACTATTTGCATGCCATGATTATCTTTTAAAAATTTAGTTTAGCACAGTATGTCACACAAAAGATCTAATTATGGCACGGTATGTGATCACGTGACATGAGTAATATGTAATTAGGACCGTTAGATCTTGATCAATTAGTGAATTTTGAATAAACTAACATAAATTATAAAAAAAATAGTTAATCATGACCAAAAGCGACAAACGTAACCAGTCATGTTTGAACACGGTACGTTTGAACACAGCATGATTTGCGTACCATTATCATCTTTCATATTTTGATCACGGCATGACACGTGTGACTATTCATTTAGTCACGCTGTCACGACACGACATTACACGAGATCAAAGTCACGATGTATCATACCTTTTTACCACTATTTGGTGCGGTGCTGTTCAGGGTTTGGCTCACGTCTCCTTCCCTCTCAGGTTTTGCTCTATGTTAGAGATTTTTTTATTTACATAAATTAATATAAAATAATATAGAATATTTGAAAGAGTATATGTGAATTTAAATGTGATAGACAGAACTCTAAAATAATGATTATCACATCATCGTTTTTAAATTCTGAAAAAACTATAACGTAGCTATAACTAATTATTTAAAATTCTGATTAAAATAAATGACCAATAACACCATAACTTTTAGATCTAAAAAAATTACAGCCCAGATATAATTAGTCTCTCAATGCAAAATTTGGATTTAATTATAATATTTTATATTAATTTATATTAGTTTCAATAAAAAAAAATCCTGATCATGGTAAGTTGGTAACTTCTGTATCTCATTTGGTCTATTTGACAAGAAGGAATGCGTCACGGCTCAGACTCACGGTTTTATGTTTTTATTTGCCAGAATTTGTTTCCTTCTCACGAGGGACATTTGTCAACATTTGTGCTGCGGTACAAAATTATGTTGGTGGCACGACTTTTGTTTATTTACTGGAAGAAATATTTTGACAATAATATTTTAATAATATTTATGATAATTTTTAGTGTTAGATTAAATAAGATCAAAGCAAAATAAATTTGTAGGTATATTATAAATTTAAGAAACAATTTTGGTTTAGTGTCATCTGATACATAAGATAATGAATTTGAAATTCATATTGAAGAAATATTTTGTGTGATAACAAGAATTTGTAAAGAATGTTGGGTGGCTTAGCCCTTAACTCTCTCAATCAAACAAAAAGTGTATATTATAAATTTAGATAGTATTTTTTAAAGTTAGTGATGTTTAAAGTCAACTAATAATTTCATTCATAAAAAATGTAACTGACAACACAATAAATGACTCTAATTTTAAATTCACTCTTTTATTCTCATAAAATCCTTCAAACTACTCTAAATAACTCTAATATTCTAATCTCACTTGTATACACTCATAATTACCTTATTATCTTTCTCAATCATTATCTACGTCCGGATTTGCTTTTTTTACTTCCACCGCATTTTGACGTCTAGATCCATTCACCCGTGCTCCAATCAAGATGGCGTAGAGACTCAGTGTTTCGAGCTCCGACGATACTGTCTTCTTAGTTCCAGTCCCTCCTTCACTCTCATTCTCCTCTCGAGGTAGAGACGAGAGAGAGATCAAGAGATGTTTTGTCGAAGAGGGTAAAAGAGAGGCAATAAATTGAGATCGTTAAATTTATAAACATTAAATATTATTTGATGAGATTCAAGAACCGTTAAAATTTTGATCGTTAAATATTTAAGAAGAATAAAATTTGCAGCAAATTAATATATTTTTTACATGATATGTGCACCAATTAAACTATTTTTATAATATTAGATTTCGATTATGAAGTTTATTTTTGAACAATTATTCATTGTTAAAATAAATAAATGTTATTGGCCCCTCTTAAAAATATGTTAGGGATCATGAAAGACCAAGCAATTACGTCTTATTTAGAGATCAAACAATTATATCTCATTTAGGAGTAAAAAACTTACACTCTGAAAAGAAGAAACAATCCTCACCTTAACCTAATGATCGTCCTATGACCAAAGCCAACTATAAACTTAAATCTGAATTGCAGAACATAATACCTAATTCCGTGGATGTTTTCACAGAATAACTTGATTCTTTGAGAGATCGCCTACTGTCTCCATGAGCATGAGACTAGACTCTAATGGCAATAAGCCCCCTTCTTGTCGGTTCATCGTATGGTTGTAGGAATATATCTTCCGAGACAGCAAGATGTGTCCCTTGAGAGATCATCTCCAATTTTATTAATAGATCCCTCCTCTTTTTTTTTTTTGTTTTATGGTGGAAGAAGAAGAGAATGTACACAAATATGTATTTTTCCATAGAAAAATAACTTATTTCAGAATCTGTGTTTTTTTTTTTTTTTTTTTTTGTGTCTTGAGGACCTATTCTTATATAGTATAACACATTTAGCACCGCGCGTGTAGCCCCCACAAAATCCGTGCGGGCTGCATAAATAGTTAGACGTGTCTACAGAACTGTCTTTTGTCTGAATAATTGACTTTCCTGATTTAACAGGATTTTGTGCGGCCCGCACAAAATCCGTGCAGCCCGCACAACCTTATGACCGCATGCCAACTTTAAAAAGATATTTTGTGTGACAACAAATCTCTAGTTATCAGCCAACTTAATCGAGATATTTTGTGTTGTACGCACAAAATTCATGCAACCCACACAAATCTCAAAAAATGCAGTTTTTTCTTAATTGCAAATCTTAGAATCAGTCTATCATTGATTTTATTTTTGTTCAAATTATTCTACACATTTATGGATCACACCCTATTGAATATATAAATTGTCAAATATCTTAATTCCATATTAAATAACTTAATTAGAAGTTTAGAACAATCATTTCATAATTATATTACATGTATGCTCAACGTTGTATTAAAGATCCATTATAATAAATAAATGTCATTTATCCCTCTAATATTAGATTCCGATTATGAACTTTATTTTTGACATCGGACCTAATTTGGGTTCGATGGGCATTTCTACCGTATGATTTCATCAGATTTAAATCGCGAAAATTGACGCAACTCTCTAATCGAATTTGGTTACTATCAATCGGACCCAATAACTACAGAACCCATTTGCTCTTTCTTCTCTCGCCGCGTCGCCTCCTCTCCTCTCGCGCGCGCAAACCCTCCACCGGGTCTCTCCTCACCGGAGTATCTCTCTTAGCGTGCCCTCGGACCGACCCCTCTCCCGCGCGCCAGAGCCCCATTGTGACCTGTCGCAGTTTCTCCGAATGTGAAGCATGTAAGACAATTGTTTTTGTTCAGTACAAATTGATTGAAATTGAGAAAGAGAGATTGGAGAAGCAGAAAATGAAAGCCGTGAGAAAGATAAGTCTGACAAGACTAACTCCTTTTATGCACATATCACTTGCAGGAGTTCTGCATTTTTCTATTCATTTTCTTAATCTTTATTAATTTAGAATAAGAATTATTGTCACTTGATTACATACTAGTTTTTTCTGGTACCAGTATATGTGGGTTGGTACAAGGAGTTGTGGATGATTTTTTTTTTTTTAGTTCAAACTCATAAGTATCATTTCATTCAACTGAAAAAGATGCATTACATTGTAAAGACTTAAAACAACATACTACCTAATACAGAGAGTCTACTGGTTTGAAATTTAAAAAATTACAATCTTAGAAAGAAACTACAACACAGGGAGATGTACCAGATTGCGTGAAGATGATGCATTACATTGACCCTTTTTGCAATTACCTGCTGTACCTACTGATTGCTTATGAAAACACGTTCTTATTGTTTTGATAAAGAAGTGTTGTACACCCTATCACTTGTTCTAAATCAAGCGTAAAATGCTGGTTATTCTAACCTTACACAGTTGTAGTTAACCGTACACAATATTGGCTCACGTTACAATTTTGTTGTCTAAATTTTTTTTTTCTATCTCATAGTCTAGCTGTTATCATGTCTCTACATTAGAGTAAGGTCAATTTTGGAGCTTCTATTACATGCTATAGCAATTCTCTAACAGGAATTTTCACAAACACCTCAAAGGCCGTAGAAAAAGAGTGAAATTAAAACCAATGAATTGAACTAAAGTCTTATATCAAGCATTTCAAAATGAAAAAAAGGGCAAGTTTCGGACTGCTGACAAATCTTATATCCAAAAGTGTAAGTTGTTGCCTGGAAATCTTATACCATGCACGTCCAAGATTATGGTAGGAGCTTGTAACTTGGAAACCGCACCAGTTGAATTGGAATTTAGGAGCAACTAGTTTCGGACTGCTGACATAACTCATGGACAGATCGGCTCATTAGCAGACCGGCTCATTAGCTTTAATATATATCAAAATTGACCTTATTCTAATGTAGATACATGGTATAAGATTCAACTGGTGCTCCTAAATTCCAATTCAACTGGTGCGGTTTCTAAGTTGCAAGCTCCAACCAGAATCTTGGATGTGCATGGTATAAGATTTTCAGGCAACAACTTACACTTTCAGATATAAATACCCTTTTTCATTTTGAAATGCTTGATATAAGATTTTAGTTCATTTCATTGGTTTTAATTTCACTCTTTTTCTACGGCCTTTGAGGTGTTTGTGAAAATTCCTGGTAGAGAATTGCTATAGCTTATTCTAATGTAGAGACATGATAACAACTAGACTATGAGATAGAAAAAAAAAATTGGATCTCTTTTAATTTGGTCTGTATGACTGGACTTGGTTGCCTGTAGTGAAGAGCAACTGTATATTGATACTTTGCCCTTTTAGTAGATTAATTTATAGTATTTAGTTTTTCTCTTGCAGTTATTCTAGCTTTGATTTGAGGCTGTCAGTTGACTTTGATTTTTGGAGGGGACACTAAATTGAAGCCGACCCAAACTCCATCTGGCATAAGCCCAACATGAGATGTCCTGAATCAAACCTTATGTACCCATCTGGTATCTCTACCTATGATGAAACGACCTTGATTGCATCTCCATTATATCAAAACTCAATATGTTGGTCGGATGAAAATTTGCTGGCTGTTGCTTCTGGCAAGCTCATTACAATATTGGTAAAGAGAACATTTTTTATGTTTGTTATACTTTCCCAAAATTTTATGTTGTTTATTATGATAGTCTCATTGATTAGGATATGATCTTTTATTTATGTCAGAATCCTTCTTCACTTGCTGGTCCAAAGGGATTAATCACGCTTAGTCAGAACAAGCCTTTCCCCATTGGAAAGGTGACGAGAGAAGGTTGTATCCTTTTCTTTTCTTTGTAAAAGTCCATTTGAATTCTGAAGTTCCTCATATGTGATAATCCTGCACTTGCTGGCCTACTTTATCACAATTCATTTAGTTTTGTTATCTGATAAAGGATTGCAATTTCTCTTGACCATTGTATAATTTGAGATTATTAATTTTGCAGATCTGCTGAGGCCATGCTTGATGCCTATCTGTTTGTCACGTAATACTGACCCATGTGTAAGGTCTATATCATGGTCTCCATCTGGATTTTCACCATGTGGAGGGTAAGAAAATGCTTCATTTGTTATGATTTGTTTTCTTTGTGCTGGTTATATTTTCTTTAACTGCTTATGGAATTTGTTGTATTAGATGTTTGCTGTCAGTTTGTACTGCTGATGACCATGTCAAGCTCTACCGATCTCCATATATTGAATTTGTTTCTGAATGGGTTGAGGTACTTGCACCAATTTTATTTGGTTTATTTAGTGCAGTTGCGGGTATTATCTATAGTGAATCTGAGAGGTGACATTTTGAACTTGGGGTTTTCCAAGATTTCATTAAGCCTTGATATGTGCTTATGAAGCTTCAAGTTACGCACTAAAGCACGACTAGAGAAAAAGAAAAGTACTAAAAGTTCACATAAGCCCGAATGAAGTAGGCAACTGGGCGGGTGGGGGGGGACCAGAAAATTTAGATCGGGGGATTGAAACGTAAAATGCATAATGTGTGGCAGCTGAGATTCAAACCCAAGTCTCAACGGCCACAAAGTAGAGTTCTAACCATTGAACTACAACCACACATTTAGCATTTTATGCGGGGGGCTGAACGATTTACACACTTTTAAAAATTATACAATGTAAAAGATAAAATAGCTAATTTGTATTTATGGGGTTGGCTTAACCACCCTTAGCACTGCTCTAAATCCACCCCTGGCACTGGGCTTGACAAGTGTGTAGTAAAATCAAAGACCATACTCAATGTGTCATATTAATCATTATGTTGATACCTTTTATTTGGCTATTGTTTCCATATAATCAAGGTTTTATTCAGTATAGTTTTTCTTTTTCAATTCTTGTTGCAGATTGCTGATGTATCCCAGCTGATTTATAGATACCATGCAAGTACTAATTTTGCAGAGGCTGATAATGCCATTGTACCTAGTCATCAGGTTAGATCTAAAAGTATGTTTAAGAAAAAGGATGTCCCAAGAGGGGGGAAAAATAACATTATTCTCTTAAGCTAAAACTAAATCTAGTACTAAAATAATCTATGTTCAGGTGAATGCTGAATCTGAAGCTGGTGTAACAAATGCTAAAAAGTTGCCAAGGAAAAGAGATTCAAAAGGACGTAGATCTGATGAAGCTAACTCAGGTTCTTTTCTTCTAATTACACCTGAACAATATGCTTCTCGCCATTCAATCCTCTCCTCCCTTGTAGTTGCATGGTCTCCTTCGTTGCCATGTCTGAAAAATTTGGAGTCGCCAACAAAATGCACTATTCTAGCTATAGGGACCAAATCTGGTGATGTTTCATTTTGGAGGATTTGTATACCGGAACGATATAGTTTGTCAAGTGGTAATAATTCAATCAATGTTGAATTGGCGGGATTTCTGAAAGCACATGATTCATGGGTAAGTGCAATTGCTTGGGGACTTTCTCTGGTGGCAAGTTCCTGCAGTTCTCGGTTGATACTGGCCACAGGGAGTTCTGATGGCAGGTAATATATATATATTTTTTTTCATTTTTGCCCCTTTTTTCATCTGGGTAATCTACAATTTGATCCCTGAGAACTTGTCTTTTCCCTACCTAGCATTGGCAACAAAGTTTAGCTCTATTACATCTGGGTCATTACAATGTTCTTTATGACTAGTAATTATTTGCTACTGCATACGAATATAATTTGAAATGGTAAAATAGCATTTTCTTTCTTAATAATTGTATTTCTTACTGTAAGAGGATCAATGGCTAATGTCCGATGAAATTTGCTCTTCTTCCAGTGTCAAGTTATGGTATGGAGATCTTGAAGAAGTAACAAAGGCAAACAGAAAGCCCTTTTGCTTGCCAATGGAGGTAATTATTATTATTTTTTTTTTTTGCAAATTATACTCAAGAATTGGAATATTAGTAGGTACCATTCCATATTTTGCATATTGTCAACCGATTTCCAACTTGTTTGAGATATTTTACAAATTACACTAATGATGGATAATCTTCATTCTTTTATGAACCTACTTCTAATAAAACCATTTTTGTTGTTTCTCTAAGTTTTTGGGTCTTGGACTCTCAAGTTTATTGTACTGCTTACAAAGTGGATTAGTCTTTGAATGAGGTTGTCACTTCAAATTTTACTTATTTTTCAGTAGTGTGGTTCTTATTTAATTAATGTAATTTAGAGTCTTTTTAAAATGCTTGCTGAGTACTTGATGTTTATTTTCCTTTAATGGAGGCGGTGATCTTAGCGATTGCTTTCTTTCAAAAAAAGGAAAAAGAAAATAATATTAAGGAACTGTCGGGCCTTGGTTGTAGAGTTGATACCCATTGGGTGCTTTTGCAGTAGTACTTGGGGGGTGTAACTTGCAAATAACTCTTTTTCTTCAAAGTACCAATAGAATAATATTTTATCCCTCCTATTTAAGGTCAAAATAAATGGGCCTGGTCTGGTCTCTGCAATTTCACTGATCACACCAGAAAATCATCAAAACAAAGCTGTATTAGCAATTGGCAGAGGATCGGGTTCGATTGAAGTATGGATTTATGATTTATCTTCCAACCAGCTTGTCAGTGCTGGCACTTACCACTCTCACAATCAAATGGTACATGATTTTTGTATCCTTCAGACTATGCTTTTAATTGAAATATTTCTTTGTTATATGCTTATTAAAAAAGTAAAATGCAAGGGAGGTAGGGTATGAAGGATATATTTGACATTATTTTAGGGGTATAATAACTGATATGTTCTCAAGGTTTTCGCATTGTGGATATAATTTCTTGGTTTGCAACGGTATGCATAAATTTGGCATTTTGGAGGGCTATGTTTTCAGTGGTTCCTTTCGTATTTTTATCATTTGAATTACTGATTGTGGTTGATAATTGCAATAGGTGACGGGTCTAGCATTCTCATCTGATGGTCGATGTCTATATAGCTGTAGCCAGGTTAATACTGTCCAAATTTATTTATGTTTTTGCTTGGTTGAAATTTTTTCTTGTAAATCATCATTTATCCTTAACTTATTGAATGAATTTATTTTAACTCATGCACAGGACAATTCAGTATGTAGCTGGGTTTTTGATGGAAACCGTCTGCATAAAACAAATTCCCCTTCAGATATTCCTGGACATAGTAATCCAGCAAATGTACTGTTTAGTCAGTATTTTATTATATGATATGCATATATTGAATTTCTGCATATAATATTTGGAGAAATTGACAACTGAAACTGGTTTTGTAGCTATCACATCTTTCAGACTTGTGCTTTGGTATTGCCGTGTCTCGTGGAGAAATGATGGTTGCTGTGGTAATTGAGTTCCTGATCCTTTTTGCTATTAAGTTGCTTAATGCTAAAACAAAATCTGGCCAATAAAGGCTTCATAAGATAATACTAGGATTTTTTTTCCATTTCAGGTACGCAACTTGGACACTAAACTCTTGAACCCGATGTATCAAGCCGGGTATGTCATAGTAGATTACCTAGTAGTATGCTTAAACCATTTTTAAAACAAAATTAAGGATTTAAACAAGGAAAGAAGGGATAATTTTTTATCAGTTCAATTGGAGTAGTGTTCAGGTAACAAGGAGGCTGGGAAGGTGCAAGAGTTGAGTGTTTTGAGACTACGGTAAAATGTCAAGAATAGTATGCAAAGATGATATATACAAGTAACAGCGGGCTAAAACACACTCTCTCTCTCTTTTCTCTTCTTTCTACTTGCAGGACACAGAAAGCAATGGTTGAATTACTCTATACCGGGGGACAAAATCTTGAAATTATGAAAGAACCCTTGGATTCTTCTGATATTAACCTCACATTTTGGGATTTGAACATTCTCTGTTCCCTGAAGAAATATGAAAATTACAATAAAGACCTGGTAATATGGGATATTATAATAGTTTTGTTGGCCTTGAAAAAATCAAATCCTGGATTGGTGGAGAACTTACTTTGTAAATGGATCTCAGGGTGGTTTTTAGACATCCAACATGTTGCTCCATTGGAAAATATATTGTCGCATATGAAAAGTAGGGTGTCTAGTATGCATACACGGAAGCTACATTTAGTATGTGTCATTTGTAGAAGAGTCATTTTTATTGATTCAAAATCTGACAAAGTGAAACAAATGTGGCATGATGTTCTGGCGGCATGTGAAAATGAATTACGAGAGAGGCTTGTAGGTTTCACTTTCACGTTAGTTTTACGGGCTAGCGGATCTTGTTTGAGAAGTACAGGTAGGGAGCTGGTTGGAGTGAGGCAGATGATGCAATGGGTTTCTGTTAGTAATGGGGAGATCAGTGATTGGTTAAAGAAGCTTCTATTAAAAATTAAAAAACTTGAAGACAGGTAGTTTTTATTTCCTTTTGTTTAGTCGTTTCTATCTGAAAAATTATGGGTCAATTGTGGTGTACCTGGGTCAAATTTCCATTCCATTTTTTTTTAAAAAGATAAGAAAAGAGAAACTGAAGCAAATGCATGCTGGTTGATAACATACCAATACTTTTGTCACATATTACATAAACACAATATATTTCACAATCTAAAATTATTTGTACCAACTATTTTCTACTTATTCAGGATCCAATCGTTATGCCAATACACAACTGAAGAGGAATGCAGTTATTGCTCTGCACCGGTGCAATTTGAATCCCCTGAAATTGCATGGTGCAATGCAAGTGATCTTGCTGGTGGGTCGTCAGAGACACACAAGCTATCCCGGTGCGCTGTGTCCATGCAATTGTGTTCAATTGTGGATTCTGTATGGTTTTGCATTTGTTGTCAGAGGAGTGTAGACAAGCTACCGCCTCAGAGTTTCTTTTCTATTTCTGGGTCTCCTTTGGATGTGAGTTATGAAAATGTGTCTTTGGACTCGGTAAATATACCAGTGTGTCCATTTTGCGGTATAATGTTACAAAGACAGCTACCTGAGTTTCTGCTCTCAGTTAATCCTGTATAGTGATTTCTTATGTTGAGGGTTTTATAACACTTTTCTTATGTGATCGTACCTTCGGTAGCTACTGTCCTAACAAAATATACATATACTTACGTATCGAGTTGTCATAAAAAATCTAATACTTTGGTGTCGAGCTACTATTGGACAATACTTTGAGGAATTATGAAAGTCGATCACAAAAGGGTAAATTTAGATACTATTAATTCTAGCAAAACTGATATATATTTTAAAAGGAAAGTGTAAAGGTAAAGATCTTGCTAATACATGGAGTTTGATAATAACTACAAGAGAAAACATGCCTAGCAGTATACTTTAATAGATTTTTGCAAATTGGAATTTATATGTAATGCTAATCGTTGAATTTAACTTGAACACTTAATAGTTTTACTTCTTTTAGCGCCTTTCAACTGTTGTCATATGCTTTTTCTATAGACATTGAGAAACCTTTTTGTTACACCGGGTCGTGGAATAAAAGAGTTTGAAGTTGTAAAATTTTGGATTCCAACTCTGAATAAAATAGACTAAAAATGGCAAACAATGAAAAGCTTTCATGTAGTCGGTTAATAGAATATTATATATATAGTAAATCTAGGGTGTGACGTGCTCACCAAGAGGGTTTGGTGAGCACAACTCCAAAAATACATCGGATCGGCTTCAAATGATGAATCCAAACCGTTGAAATCTATGTACTTCGTGAGTGATGCATGTACATGCAAAATTTTGGAAGTTCCGAAATCATTTGCTGCGAGGTCAAGCGGTCAAAGTAATGAATCTTTTAATAAGTTATTCTATTAGTTGTTTTATATATTCATTTTTCATTATTACTTTGACCGCTTGATCTCGTAGCAAATGAATTCGAAACTTCCAAAATTTTGCATGTACATGCATCACTCACGAAGTACATGGATTTCAACGGTTTGGATTCGTCATTTGAAGACGATCCGATGTATTTTTGGAGTTGTGCTTACCACTCTCTTGGTGAGCACATCACACCCTAGATTTACTATATATATATAGAGTAGAACTAGGGTGCTCCTAAGTTCACCCAACCTCTTGTGAACTTAACTCTAAAATATATCGAATCGACTTTAAACGATGAATCCAAACCGTTGAAACCCTTCTACCTAATGAGTGATGCGTCTATGTGTGAAAATTTTAAAGTTTCGAATTAATTTAATATAGAGTCAAGTGGTCAAAAGTTTAAGGTTTATAAATTAATTTTAATGCATTCATTTTTTGGACTCCTTTGACCACTAGGGTTTCAACGGTTTGGATTCATCGTTTAAATTCGATTCGATATATTTTAGAGTCAAGTTCACAAGAGGTTTGGTGAACTTAGGAGCACCCCAGTTCTACTCATATATATATATATATATATATATATATATATATATATATATATATATATATATATATATATATATATATATAGAGTAATGCTATTATGCATTGCGAATTAAAGCGGGTGCTTTAATTCGCGCTCATATCGCGATTTTCAAAGTTCAAATAGCTGATCCGAACAGTTAGATGTGTTCTCCATATTGAAATGTGCTTGGAGACCAAATTTTACTTTTTTTGGAACTTTTTTACTATTTATTAAGCCACTTTGAAAATCGCTGATCCAACGGTTTCACTGTTCAATATGAGCCACCATTGGATCAGTGATTTTCAAAGTGGCTTAATAAATAGTAAAAAGATTCCAAAAAATAGAAAATTTGGTCTCCAAGCACATTTCAATATGGATAACACATCTAACGGTTCGGATCGGCTATCTGAACTTTGAAAATCGCGATATGAGCTTGAATTAAAGCACTCTCTTTAATTCGCAATGCATAATAGCATTACTCTCTCTCTCTCTCTCTCTCTCTCTCTGTATATATATATATATAGAGGGATGGGCTATAGTGAGTTGCCAAGTAAGAGGTCATTTTTACTTCACGCTTGTATTTTTATTTTGAAAATCCAAACAACTGGTCTGAATCGCTCAACATGTTCTCCATATTGAAATGTGCTTGGAGACCAAATTTTACATTTTTTGGAATTTTTTTATTATTTATTAAACCACTTTGAAAATCGCTGATCCAATGGTCTTGGAAATTTTATTGTTTTTTACTGTTCACCCGAATTTGCCATTTTCGAAGTGGCTTAATAAATAGTAAAAAAATTCCAAAAAATATAAAATTTAGTCTCCAAGCACATTTAAATATGGAGAAAATGTTGAGCCGTTCGAATCGATTGTTTGAATTTTCAAATTGGAATAGAAGCGTGAAGTAAAATGTTGTTTTACTTCGCAACTCACCATAGCCCATCTCTATATATACATAGATAGAGAGAGAGAGAGATCGACTAATATGCTTTTGGTAGCACTTCAGCCGAAATATATCCAACTCGCTGATCCAACGATGGCTTAACCAAATAGTGAAATCGTTGGATCAGCGATTTTCAAAGTGGCTTAATAAATAGTAAAAAAATTCCAAAAAATGTAAAATTTTGGTCTAATGTAAAACTCCAAGCACATTTTAATATAGAGATCACATCTAACAGTTTGGATCGACTTTTTGGACTTCGAAAATTGAAAAACGAGTTGGATGTATTTCGGCCGAAGTGCTACCGAAAGTATATTAGTCAATCACTCTCTCTCTCTATATATAATGTTTTTTTTTTTAATCTTTACAAATGTATATACATTCAAAAAATAACTTCATTGTCGAGAATCAGTCTTTGGTCTAACGACAAAAGGTAATTGAGAAGTCGCATATTCGAAATCCGGATAAAAAATTTCTTTATAAAATATTGAAATTTAGAATACTAGACCTCCATCTTTCTTTTAGAAAAATAAAAATAAAAGAAACTTATTTATCTAAATTTTAGTTATTATAAAAAAAAGCTCCTTTCAATATCTATTTTTTCTCTTATCAAAGCTCAAGAGACGATCCTAATAGTGTTAAACATACATAATAAAAAAAGTTTGTTGGTGTTTTTTGTTGTTGTTGTTGTTGCTGCGAATATAGGTAGTATATTGGTAAATTTGTGTACAATTGGACTATAATTAAATAATTTATCGAGGGCCATTGAAAATAACTCGAATTGCTTAACGAACAATGAATATGCACCACATGCCAATATTTTTATAAGCAATATAATGCATGGACCACATAGATCGCGTCCATAACGTTATATTTCTTATTTTAATTTCATATTGTCACTCCCCCTCTTCTGAAAATTAGATTACTGCGTCAGGACGTGTTCGGCCAACAGTCGGAAATGAAAACAAAAATAAATTTGAACTGATTTTTACTGTTTGCGTGAGAAAAAACAAAATTCAGTTCCACACGCACAGTAACCGCACCGAACACTCCCTAAGTTTGCTCATTTGATTTGATATAATGAAAGAAATTAAGAACTCAAATGCCCCGTTTAGTGCCTCAATTATGGTATTTTTATCTCCTGCAGCTTAGAATTGCGCGTAGAGCTATTGCTAAATATTTTAATACGATTCTACGGGGCTAGAATTTTACACACTTGGCGAAAATTTGATAATTTGAGATATAGAAGAAATATTTGAACAATTTTAAAGTTGTAACGTGAAGAAGAAACTGTCAAACATTTGCGACGCGTACGCATTGCAATTGGGAAGACTCGCACAAAGTATAGTACTAATTCGTAGCAGACGTACGTAAGACAATATTTTATTTCCTCTAATTTCTTGTTACGTCCACGCATAAATATCCTAGCTAGCATAGTTCGATTAGAGTTTGCCTTCTAAATGACGTGCATGTCTAATTTGTTCCAATTCGTTGAGAACTTAGAGATGCCATAATTAAGGCATGCATGTTAAACGTTTTCTATCAACTTTTCATGTATTAATTAATTTCCTTATTTGCAGGTCTGGATTATTTAGGAAATCACTTTTACTTTTACTGTGTAAATATTGTTTTACCAGTGAAAATCTGTAAGATACACGTTGCCACCTTACCCTAAAAAAACACTTTTACTTTTACACTCTTAATTTGTGTATATACCAAGTCTTGTCCGTATTTCTCGTTTAATTTTAATTTTAATTAAATAAAATATAGTACTGTTAATTTCCAAGGAGTTCTTCAATTTCTTATTTATTTATTTATTTATGTACTCTTTATTATATCCAGCATGCCCTTCAATAAAGAAGAAAATATGAATATTATTGAAAACTATAGATTTAAATGACTCATTAATTAATTATGACTAATTACAAATAAATAATAATAATAATATGGCAGAGGTCATGAGTTCGAAATCCAGATGAAGAAAATCCTTTGTTATTACAACAAAGGTATAAAAATAGTTGGGTGGCTTAACCTCTAACTTTACTCAAAAATAATAATAATAATATGGCACAAGCTATTTCTAAAAAATATATCTATTTTGATATAAAAGTTCCAAAGATATATCTGTTTATCCTAAATTATGTCTTAAATATAATCTAATTGTAATAATATATTATTAGGTCCCCCCCCCCTCCAGTTATAGAAAGTAAACTATAATAACTTATCAATTCAGATTAAGACTTTCCACCAAACGTTGAAATAACAAATATTTATTTTTAGGCGTAAAGGCCAACAGGCAACAGCACAATATTTTGTGTTTGCACGCAAAAATGAATAATTAAAAATAAAGACCACAGTATTTGATTCAATTGGTTTCCTGAAATAAAGAAGAAAAAAAAAAAAAGAACCAATTGAGATTCACTTTTGACTTTCAGCGTTTCCTTCCCTATATTCGCGGATCCAAAGTCGACCCGCCAGCCCAGCGGCCCAAAACAAAATCTTCCTTCTTCATTTTATACATTTTTTTAATTGACTAGTTCAAACGCACGTCTGCACCACTTCTGTCCTTGTCATAAATTATTAGCTTCATAATTAAGTTGGAACAAAAAAGAAAATGGATCTCCTTTTTATATAATATTAGACGAACGGTAAAAGAGTTGCGAGTTGCAACTGGTAATCAGTAAAGAATACAAAAGAATCAGGATAATGGAAAAAAGAAAAAAATGTCAAAAAGAAATGTTCACCGGCTATCTGAACTCAAAAACTTATCTTAAAAACTTTCCAACCCAAAAGAAGAAAAGAAAAAAGCCAAGTCAATGCAAGCATACCATTATTCATGAATTCAGATCCAGTGAAGTAACCCAATCTTTGGGTTTTAAATAAGGATCGTCCGATTTAAATCCGAGACAATTCATCCGGATCTGAGTGCACACATTCTGAGGACGAATTCGAATTCTAAAATGATTCCGAGCGACGGATTTGAATTGGACGGTCTTAATCCAAAATTCAAAAATTGAGTTACTTTAGGGGATCCTGACCCATTATCCATACTACTGTACCACCAGTAGATTACCAAACATGTCAGTCACCTTCTTGAGATTCTCTGCAAACAGGCTAATGCGTTTTCTGTTTTTTTTTTTATTTTAAAAAATAGTTTTTATTATGAGTTAAAGTTTGCATAACATCGTCAAAAAGTTTCTTTGTAAAATTATAGCTTCAAGTTTACAATATATAAAAATTACTTTGCTTCAAAGCAATATATATATATATATATATATATTTAGGAAATCCAACAAAACATAAAAGGTGACGACATATTAACATAACAATACAGACACTAAATGTAATATTATTATTTCTCCAACATTAATTCTCAAATAATAATGTTTTATATAAAATACTGAATACAATTTTTCTGGCAGTACAACAACGGTATGACAAGTGTACAGCAAGTCTGTTAAAAAAGAAAACTTAGATTCTTAATTATTTGTAAGGAATTTTGATTAGCTAGAAAAGAAAAAGGACCTAAATATATCCCGTAACGAGATTGATTAGCTAGCCGTCCCGCTCGAATTAACATCCAGTGCATTACCTGAAAAAGGAATCTTTTACAATTAGTGGATTGGGACCGTTATTTTTAGCTTGGCACGAATCTCAAAGCCCAATAATACTGCCCCTTATTTCTCCCCGAATATCAAATCAGTTGATATTTAATCTGAAACCGTAAAATGAGGCCCATCCTCTACGGTACCTGGGAGGATCTTGGTCTGTCCCGCTCGACCAAATCTCCATTAGTAAATTTGCTTGTGATTATCCCCAATCATATTCATGCCTGAATTCAGAAACGAAACCCAATCATGGTAAAACACTCCTCCTTCCTATGACGCCACGATAACAACGACCCTTCACCCCTAATCCCTCATTCCCTTTCTTCCTCTCCTAATTCAACCCCTTCTATCCTCTCTCTCTCTCTACTTCTTCTCTCAATTCCCAATTCATGCTTCCCAAATCTCACTCCCCACTCTCCGCTCGGTGGCGCGGCTATGTGGGTCCCATCCAAATTCAAACCACCTGCTCCATTTAAAATCAATCCGATCCCAAGACGATGGCCTCACAGCCTGACCCGGGCCGGAGCACCGAGCAGATCGTGTCGCAGTTCCTCTCTAAGGCACTCCACGCTATCCTCGCTGCTCGGATCCCGTCCATCCATGGCCCCAACCCTCCAACCTCCAGAGCCCCCCGCAAGCGGGACCGCTGGTTCCACCTAGCCCTTGGTGATCCGCCTCCGGCACTGGAGCATCCTTCTGGCCTCCTTCCAAACGGTGTCATGGAACCCCTTGTAGTCGATATTCTCTTATCCCCTCGCGACGATCCTAACATGCCAGAGGCGATCGTCGAGCGGTGGGTGGCCCAGTGCGAGGTCCCTGCTCCCTGGTCCCCACTACATTCTCCCGCTGAGAGCTCTTCCAATTCCTTCCTGGTAAAGCGAACCTACAAGAAATCTATCATTCTACTGCGTTCTATATACTCCGTTTTGCGTTTGTTGCCAGCACAACGAGTGTTCAAAATGCTTTGTGCGTCAAATCAATCCTACAATTATGACTTGACTTACCGGGTTTCTTCCTTTGCCGAGCCATTTTCGAGGAAGGAAGAGCTTGATTTTCGATCCCACCACTTTTCACTGGTAGAGACCCAATACGGACAGCTGGCAGTGTCGGTGCAGTACCGGCCGAGCTTGTCACAGTTCAACCTTGAGATCTCTTCTCTTTTACCCCCAATGCTAATTACTGATTATGTAGGCAGCCCGGCTGCTGATCCAATGAGAACATTTCCTGCCTCTCCTTCTGAAAGAAATGCTACACGATCTTCCACATCATATTCATTTAGAGGGTCCCGCGATGGTCGTCCTTCTACTTCTGCCCCTGCTTCTGCTCCCCTTTTCAACCGGCCCCAGAGTTGGACTGGTGCTCCGAATGAGGGGCCCTCCTATCGATCCCAACCGGCACACCAACCTCCTACTGGTTCCCAGAGAAAGCCCACATCCAGTTTTGATGAGTTTAAATTCTCCCCACCATTTTACATGTCCCCGACACCATCACCTCCTAAGTTTAGTGGTAGTTATATGCAGTCTCCGCTACGGACCGAGAGTGCACCTGTCAGCATACCACAATCTGGAACGAGTAAGGGTAAAGGGCTCCGTAGCCCAAACCTGTCTGACCCGACACGCAACTTCTTGCCACCGCCTTCTCCAAGAAGTGTAAGAACAACAGAACCCTCCAGTCAGGATTCAGAGAGTAGATCTTTTCGAAAGCCTGAGGGATTCAGGATCTCTGATGCTTATTCCAATATGTATGGAACCCCTAAGGTAATTGTTATGTTATGACTTCATCTTTTGTATGTGACAGCATAATACATGATTGAGGTAGCTCAGTGCTTCCGTAGGCCCAAGAACCATGTTCATATGCTGAAAGAGCATCTGGAAAATTTCAGAGGCAGGAGTTGTTTTTATTATGTTAAGTTAAAGAAAAATAATGTGGATGGATAAGTTAAAACATTTGAAAAATTAGATAATGCACCACTATTGGGTCTGATATATCTGATATGCACCACATGACAAATTAGATTTTAGGTTTGGTCCAACTTAATATGTAAGTCGCCGAGATATATACTATGATTTCCTAGTGTTATTTGGCTAGATTGCTTGTTCAATTGGACTCGATTCCAAATGCATGATTACACAGTACCAATAATCTGTGTATTGTAGTAGAATTTCAACAATTATATTAGAAAGATGGTATAGTTCTAGTTGTTATTGCTGATTCAAAATTCCAGCTTGGAAAAGTGATATCAGGCCTTTGATTCTTAAAGAAATGATATATCTGATGTTTCACCCATGTTTTTTTAAGTATTCACTGATAATCTATCTAATCACAACTTTTGATTGGAATAACTTAAAATGGCTATAGGTGCTAAAGGATGGAAAGGATGACTCTGGAAGGTTCTCATTGACTGGATCTCCCAGGTTTACGTTTTCTAGGAGTTCAAGCAGAATATCTGTACCTGACGATCTTGATGACCCTGATTTCTCTTATCCATTTGCTGTTGATGACGTTGATTCCTCTGATTCTCAAGCTAGGTAACTAATTATATCTAGCAACAAGTTCTATTTGTTGAGACTTGAGACTAATTAATTCTTGTTTTCTAAAGGTTGGTCACGTCCCTGTAAAAAATGCCCTCTTTTTTCACTTGCTCAGTATACCTTTTTTTTTTTCTATCTGATATTTGAGCCCACTACCATATTATGAGATAATCACCCCAATCAGATGAGCTAAGAAGGTTAATTGTCGTGGTTGTCGTCATTATTGTTTTTGCCATTTTAATAATACTTGTTACTGTTATTTCATTAACTAGTCTTGTTTATTCATTTTAATTTCTTTTGGCACTGTCCTTCTGCTTAGTATT
This sequence comes from Carex arenaria, assembly GCA_964058825.1. Classification (NCBI taxonomy): domain Eukaryota; kingdom Viridiplantae; phylum Streptophyta; class Magnoliopsida; order Poales; family Cyperaceae; genus Carex; species Carex arenaria. Next base: position 206,486 of record CAXKVW010000579.1, on the reverse strand, counting down.
TGTAGTTGTAACGTTTTAGGTTAATTAGCTTAATTTACCTATCCTTTTTGACTCGTACTAAGCTCACATCCAAAATGAATAATGTTGCATTTAATAATCATTTATTATTTGGTGGTAAATCCTGCCACTTTGACATGGAAAATTCTTGTCATAACCTGCTTCATTTTTTATTTGGACCCAATTATTTTTCAAGTTATATTAGCTCATACCCTGTTCCCATGGTTTGGTCTGCTCTTGTACAGCAATAGTGTAGAGAATTTAGGATTACTGTGCTTCTAAATTGCTGCATGACTTCTTGATAGGAGTAATGAAGGGAAAGAAGCTTTGGATTTTGGGCATGCTTCTTCGTCCCACAAATCCCAAGATGCAGCTGTTGGTGCCCTTGTGCACATGCTGAAAACAGCAGCCCCGCTTCGTGATTCCACCTACTCATCTCAGTCATCGAAATCTGAACTGCAAGAAGAAGGCCTAGGCAGCACCTCGAGCTTTTTCATGTCCCGCATGGCATCTGACGCACTAGATGAGCTGCAGAGCTATAAAAATATCAAAGAGATGCTTCAATCTCAGAGCAAAGCCAAGCTGCATGAATCTCTTAAAAGGAATAATTAGCTAGCCTCTTTGTTTGTATATAGATTTGTTCGGATAATGGCAGAATTTGTTTGTTTATATTTCTACAAACATTTGTAAACAGAGGTCGATTATTTAGGGGACACAGATACGTTCTAGTGGATCATTGAAGGGAACTAAAGTTACTTAACCAAGTATTGTTTGTTCATGTAATGCTGGCAGATTGATTAGTGAATTGTTTCCTTTTTTATTGTTCAATTTCAGGTATTGAAGCATTATTCTTCAAGTCTTCAACTTTATGTGTGTTCCGTTCTTTTCTTGTCCATCTAAGAGCATGCAATTATGCATCAACTAGGCCATTAATTGTCTCTGTTTCAACAAAAGTTGGCTTACATTTATTGCTTTGCAGGAATGATTTTTGTAATTAAAAAACTATGGTTTCCTCTCTATTTTGTTACCTCTCTGCTAGAAAATTATGATTTCCTCCCAATGGGCTCGTCTTGAATTATGCATACAAAAGAGCCTGAAATATTATATAATATATATACATATTTTCTGAACGTAGTAATCTATGAATGGGGCCATGGGTTGGCCTTGGATTTAATTATACTGATATGCTTTTGCTTTCTGTTGGTGTATTTCAAGTACATTGGGCCTCAGATTAAGTTCTTACAATGTATGGATGTCCATTTTGGGCTAAGCTTAACTACCGCATATGCAGGCCCATCTCTCGCCCACTCCTTTCAAGTACCACACTAATTAAAAATGATATCCTAATTAACTGTTTAAAGACGCAAGGTTCGTACAATCATACTTGACTAAAAAAAAAAAAAATCCCAAATCTTGGGTACATGCTGGGAGACAAATTAATTGAAACTGTTCATTTTAAATACTATAGGCATATTTATGAATCGAGAGTAGTTCCGATGCCCATCGGATCTACCTTTTTCGATGGGTGAAATGACCATCAGATTTGCATCAAGATTCGTGCGAACTTATTAAAATCTGTGCAAATATTTTTTAGTTTCCGTACGCACAAATCTTAGTGATAATCGTATGGTGGTGTTAGAGCTAATTGAACCTGCTCCTATCTCTTGTTTAAAACGAAGTAATGTTTCGTACTTCTTAATTTTATAATTTCTATTGATAAAAAATTTCCGAGAGCGCCCCACTCATTGATCAGGATCTCTTTGTAACAAATGTGAACAGAATCGCGTAGGTATGATTGTTACCTGAAGCTTACCAGGAATTGACTGCTCTCAATTTCCAAGGTGGTACACGACAATAATTGTATTGAAAAAGTTATTCAATTTGTTCTAGGTCATTCCCAGGTCAGTCATGTTGAGTTGTTGACGAGGCCGTCAAAATTTTAAACCACCATCACGATCTTTAAGACATCAATTGCTACGTAATTTTAGTTAGTAGTGCCCTGTTAGTGATGACTAGAATCTCTAACTTGTAAGCAATTCCATGCCGCTAAATTCAGGTGGGGCTTTTCAGGGTTAATGGATCTTGTGAGTTGTCACAAAAATACAATTGTCGAATGACTTCTAAGCAATTCCGTGTCACAAAAATCCAAATCGTATTGAGAACTTTAATTAATGCATCATTAAGCAAGATTTTAAAATATCAAATTGTCGAATGAACGCCTTTAATTTGGGGAAAGAGATCACCTGCTTTCTGGGTAGGATTTTTCTGCCCCAGTAAGACTGACATGTGGGTTCAGATTGGTTTATAAATTTAAATATTAATTTTTAGTTTTAGTGTAGGCCCATGTGTTAGTGACTCAGAGAATTCGGTTCCTTAATTTGAGTATATGTTTTTGTTAACTGGCCGAGGAATCGGTAAGAATAATGGGCTGGCAATTAACCCCTCTAAACCCTAATCCTTTTAATTCGTTCGATTAAGTTTATTTTTCTTGACTTTTTTAATTAAATATATTTTCCGATAATTATATTAATTAAAGTATTCTCAGAAGTTTTAGTTAATTTCTGATTTTCAAATGGCATCCAAGACAATATTGAGGACTCTTCTAAATCTGAAAAAAAAAATGAATGGTAAAATTTTCAAAACGTGGCAACACCAGATGAAATATCAGCTTACCACATTAAACTTATTCAATGTCATTCAAAACAGCGTGCCACCATAACAAGAAAAATATTTGAATGGAAAATTATAATTGTCTTGGAAATATTTTGAATTCACTTATTAAATTTTGCCTTGGGTGGGGTCCTGTAAAAATAGCTAAAGACCAAAGATGGAATCTGGGTTGGGTCCCAGGAGATTGCAATGAGTGAAAGCCCAACAATTAAGCAGCATGGGCTTCTGGTATTCAACCCCGGGCCCAGTAGATGGCGTATTATGGAAGCAAATGCATAAGATGTTTGCCCATGTTTGGTTGTGGACTAAAACTAAAGAGGTCTAAATTAATTATTTCAACTTAGGCAGGTCTAAATTATTCATATTTAGTTGAGGTCTAAAGTTAGATCACGGCTTAAATTATTTCTTGTTTGGTTAGAATTGGTGGACTAAAGTTTTGGAAGCCTAAATTAGTTAATTATTAATAATTAGATAATATTAAAGTATTAATAATAACTATAATATATTATAATTATTATTTAATATATTAAAAATATAAGATATTAATTATATAATTATTTATTATTAAAACTAGTTATATAATATTAATATAATATTAATAACTATAATATATTAATTTTATTATAATAATTATTTAATATATTAAACATATAACATATTAATTATATATTATATATTATATATTAATAATAACTATAATATATTATAATATTATTATAATAATTATTTAATATATTATCAATATAACATATTAATTATATAATAATATATTAATAAAAATTATTAATAATAATATACTAATTATATAATAATATTATAGAAAATATTTAATATATTAAAAATATAAGATATTAATTATGTAATGATATATTAATAATAGTTATTGATAATAAGATACTAATTATATAATATTAATATATTAATAATAATTACATATATTATAATAATTATTTAATATATTAATAATAAAATATATTCATTATATAATTATAAATAAATAATTATTATTAATAAAAAATACTATTTATATTATATTATTATAATAATTATTTGATATATTAACAATATAAGATATTAATTAAATAATTATATACTAATAATAATAATTAATAATATAACGAATTATATACTAATAATATATTATTATAATCAATAGAGTTAGGCCACGACATGGAATAAAATTAAACCATCATGTGAGATGGTTTAATTTAGGCCAGCCTAAAGATCGGCTTATTCCTGCTCGTTTGATAGAATAACGAGACCTAAACTGCTTATTCCACCTTTTAGGCCACAATCAAATATGGGGAAGGAATAAGGATTGAACCGTAAACCGTGGTACGGTAATTTGACTAAGTTAACAGAATAAGTTTCCTTGCATGGAAATAAATCTTCTGATTTTCCGATCCCAAATTCCCAATCGTTCGAACTTTTTCATTCGCCAATCTTAACAAAGTAAATTTTTCATGCACGAATCTCCTTGGAGATCAGCGGTTGTGATTTGAATAACAGGTTCTTGTTATTCCAAAGGAATAACAGCAGATTTATTTCATCATGTCTCTCCCCTCCCATTATTGTCTCATCCCCCTGACCCCCTCCCCTCCCTCGAATCTCCCCTGTGATGCTCCCTCCCCGCCTTGCTCTCCTCCTTCCCTCTCCCATCCTCTTCTCCTACTACTCACTTCTTTCTTGGATCTGGGTGCGTAATTCCTGGAATTACACTTCCTCGCTTCTTTCTTGCTGTCTCACCGCTCCTCCTAGCAAAAACTCTCTCACCACTGAAATCTCCCTTCTTTTCACCCCCACCTCTGAGATTGCGACCATTAACCTTTCTTGCAATAGGGTCTACTCATTGATCATTCAGAATTTCATATAGGAATCAAATAGCGTGGCGGTGCCTTGACGATATATAAGTGGCTCTTCTTCTGGGTGAACCGAACCATATGGACAGATTATGAAATATGTTAAACTATGGATTGATTGACACTACTACATGCCATGCAACGGATTTTTTACCAGAATTTCATCAGCCCTAACGGAGTGTGGTATGTTAGGATCACAATTAAATTAATGTGTTCAATGGGCATTAGAATGAGACAGAGAATTATCTCCGAGTGGATTCACTTAACAGTGAAGAGAAATGACTGGTATGATGTAAGAATTATAAGTTTAGAACATTTTATGGATGCAATGACTGGTATATATATATGGTTCATTATTAATTGATGCATCAAATTAATGTTACAATAAGACAAGAAGTCGTGTCGTTGGATCCGGAGGGTTTTAAATTTCGCAAACTAATATTTTATTTAGGGAAATGACTAGTATTACCTGCTTAATTATTTATGTGCATGGTTCTGCATGTATTTACAAGTTTTTCCCTTTTTTGTTTAGTGTAATTTATGTAGCATTTTACATTTAGTACATGTGAATATATATATGCGGTTTGTGTTGTTTGTACTAGTTTTAGTTTGGTACCATTTGTATAATGTTATTGTGTCATTTAATAATTCAAACACACTGCACCAACTTAATTATATGGAAATTTGATAATTAGAAATACATAATTTTTGTCTATATCTCAGTCAATTGAACAATTTTTGCGGTCTTCATTATATATACAAGGTGTCCTTCATTGATAAGTTTTCTCTGATTAATGATAGAAACTATAAAATAAAATAAAGATGTACTTATAATTTAAACGAAGGGTTTCATAAAATATTAATAATATTTTCTCATTAAAATTTGTGATCATTAATGAAAGAAAAGTCACCATACTGTACGTGCATGTCCCATTAATTTGGGTCAAGTACATGAGATTTTAACCTAATTAATCCTCTCTCGCCTTTTATTTCTTGTAATATATATATCCAACAACTGCTTTTGTATTTTCTTGCCTCATGCACACTGCCATCTAAAGAGAAAAGACAAGAAAAAAAAATGGATTAAGACATTATCAAGTTCATATACAAGGCTTTATTTATTGACTTGAGCTCTCTTGACCATACATCAGACGTACTTGTCTTTCAATTTATTACAAGGGATGACATGAACCCATATCAAATTAGCTAATTAAAATAAAGAGTTTATTTGAATTACCAGTGTTTTGGAAAGGTAATTGCATAAAATACCTTGTTTTGAGGTAATGCCACCCAATATTTTTTTTAACACAATATAAAACCAAAAAGAGGAAGTGAAACAAATTTAGCTAATCTACAAAAAAAAAAGTTCAATATATATATATCATATTTGTTGGACCAATGCCATTTGCAATGAGTTATGAATAAAAAAAACTCTCATAGAAATTGTTCAACAAGTGTAAGAATAACATTAACTTAATTTTTGAAAAGGGGAGGTAGTATAATTAATGGCTAGGAGAAAAGTCCTAGAATTGTTGGGTAACGAGAGTTCGATTCCTCACAATTTCGCAACTTCTGCGAAGATTTTCAAAAAACCATTAACTTAATTTTATCAATGTATGAGATTCTGACCTGTTAATTGCCATTTTTAGGTGGACAATTGGAACCGGGGCGACTGGCTGAACAGTCCGAAGGTCCTGAAGGTGGAAAATTTTTCGTTTTAGATTCCGGCAACTTATCTCCGGCGGGACGAACAACGACCACATCAGAAGCTGCACCAAGCAGTACTCTAGCAGCATTAGCATATTGCATGGTAATTGATGTCAGAACTAATATTATAATTGCAAATGCCATTACTTGTTTTGAACAACTTGCCATGTCAAATTCTTACAATTTTGTGGGAGGATTAAAAAAAGGACAATTTAGTTGGTAGCTTTAGCATGAGCTGGGTACGTACTACGTATATATAGGTAGGAGGAAAGGTAATTTCCCCCTGGGGTAAATCCCCAGGGGTAGGTAAGAGGAAAGGTAATTTCCCCCTGGGGTAAATCCCCAGAAATTCCCCCTGGCCGGCTGTGCTCCAGAACTTTGTAAAGGGAGGGAGGGGAGGGGAGGGACAGGGACAGAAGGGAAGGGGATGATAAGAGAGGGAAGAATTTTTAAGTCCATTCACTTGCTCCAGAAATATACACGGAGGTAAGACAGCTCTTGTTGCTTCTGTATAAAACTTGCATGTCGTTGGGTATCAGATCCATCACCATCTAATATACGTGGAACCATAGCTATACCATACTGGTACTGCTAAGGGGGAATGCATGCTTAAAACACCAAAAACTCAATTATTCAATTCAACTTTTATAAAAGAAAAGGATTCAAATAAAAAAGGATTCAACACATAGTTGGTATACATATACGCGCCTGATAAGACAAAAACTGGTACTTGTCAGAACAGATAGGAGAAAAGAGATAGAATAGAAACTTTGTTTTATTTCTTTCTTAATCAGAACTGTTACAAATGGCACCCTATATATAGGGAATTACATGAGACTAATCTCTGTTTAATCAAAAGCTGTTAAGGCCTAACTAATTCTGTTTATGCCTAACTAACTAACTAATTATGTTTAGTCTCATCATTACAAAAGTTTGTTACACGCCTAACCACCTGATGCTGTTATTAGCTGCAGAAGGTCTTAATTGTTTTTTTTTTTTTGCACGTGAGGTTCTTCTGTCAATAGTATATGATGGGTTTCTCTTTTTTGATGCTGATATTTGGTAATTCACTGACCCCATTATCGTTATTATTTTAGAATCCGGTTTAATAATATTGTAATTCAATTTAGTAGTCTAAGAATTCAGGTATTTCAAGCATGCATTGAACCAGAAAGATTAATAGAAAATGATCTTTAATAGGTTTCAAACAAACCAAATTACATACCTTACAATGCCAGCTTAATGAAGTTATTATTCGGCTATTGACTTAGGCATTCAATTTAATTTGAATAATTTATTATGAATCGGTTCGGTTTAATGAATAGGCGAACTTTTTTAGTTACCATCTTAATATTTCAAAATTCTAATCTTACTATCGGTTTCTTTGAAATTCAGACTGAAGCTGCGCATGAGCTTACCACATATTTCAATTCAATTAATATTCATTGTATTTTCCATTTGGGGGTCCCACCAAAGAATATTACAAATTAATTTTTAAAATAATTTTAGGATATCGACACAGCTTCCTGCTAGCTAAATACAATATTTCTAGTAATAGTAAGAAGTATAACATCCCTCTCTATACTTGCCCTATGATTTCAAAAACTCTATGGCTCTATTTTTTTTAAAAAAGATGTTCAAATAATTATTTCCATCTATTTTTTTTTCATATCATGTTAGATGAAAAGTACCACATATTTCATTGCCTCGTTATGTATTACAATTTTACAATTTTATGTTAATCAATATATATACGACTGTCATTTTACCTCAAACTTGATTTTAATATTATCCTCAAATTTCTTCTTTACTTCTTACATTATTACGATTCATTGCACAATATGTTTCATCTCAAATCACAATTTAAATCTTTTAATTCATTTTTAATTGAGTCATGGCATTTAAATAGGGCAACAATGACATTTTCTTCATCCATTTTTTTTCAAAAAAAAAAGAAAGAAATCAGGAGCAAAGCGGTGTTTACTGTTTTTTTTAAAGTACAAGTGATTACATATAAGTCACAGCTGCATGAAATCAGGAGCATATATATATGTGCGGTAATCAAGTTCAATTTCTGAAAGGTTTTAGGTAAAAAAAAATTCAACAATCTTAAATAAAAAAAATGCAACGTAAAAGTCTTATCAAGTCAACAATCAGGAGAATATATACGTACACATAGCTCCAGAAATTTAGTACAATTATGAAAATTATTGTTCGATTATGAAAATGGGGATCAAACAATCTAAACCCAATCGATTTGAAGCACGAAAATTTTGGTGGACCCATCAAACGTAAAATATATACAATGAATATTGATTGAATTGTAATGTGGTAAGGTATGTTATGAATTTCAAAGGAATATAAGGTCAGAATTTCGAAATATGAAGATGGTAACTAATAGCTCTAAACATTACCCATTCTATTTTTTTCCTTCTATTTATAGAACTAAAGTACTCTACCTTCAATGCAAAAAAAAAAAAAAAAAAGTACTCTACCTCAAATGTTAAACTAAAAATATTTAACAAATCCCAAGATCTACAAAAGATACAGAAAAACTATTCTAAAGATCGGTAAAGTGTAAGTTAATTAAGTTGTTTTGTCGTCCACATAAATGTATATTAATGTACGTATATAGTGAACGACGACTAAATTAATTTTCAGGTTATACTATTAGAATGATTTTTAAGTATTTCAGGCCGTTATAAAAGCTAAATTCATGGATATATACTTATAATCTTATTACATGCATCTGAAGCTTAAATTTAATTTGTATAAGAAAATTATGCAAGTAGCTAGCAGATGAAGAGTTCCAAGCAAGTCCCATTGATCTTCGTCAGCGCGCGGTCTACGTACGTACGTACAACGCAATTTCTTGGGGAATTCTCTTTTATTCTCTTTGACTTGCACATGTTCTGTCTGGCCTGCATGCGGTCTCTAAAGCAGTTCCCAGATCTCGGAAGGAGACCTTGCTTACAATATATATTATATAATAAGCATTTTATGTGATACAATACATAACATAATATTTTTATCATATGATCGACGTACTGGTGATAGTATATATGCATGGTGACAGTTTGAGTATTTGAGTATTTAAGAGGGATCTTATTGTATGAATAGTGGATGAGAATAAGGGACAGTAATATAAAAATAATTAATCAGTGGCACAAGCTGCTAGTTCCCTTAAAGTCTTCGCATCTTTGAACGTTGAAATGCTTTGCATGTTTCCAAATCCAAACCCAATAAAGTAATCAACTAATTAAAATATCCTTCTCTGGATTCTATTGCAGATTTGGCAGCACGCATCTGGATGGTTCCACACATATTACCTTTATTATTTTGTCAGATCCTCGTTGTTCATGTTAATTTCATATATATAATTAGTTATTAATTCAATGTTTTGACTGTATAAATTATTCTCTCGAGAAATTTAATTAAACGTCGCTTGTATGTAAAATATCTTAAAATTTATATCTTAATGCAACTTTTGTTTTTGGTTACCGTAATCTAGTCTAAAAAAAAAGAGAAACTTCGTGTTGTACACTGACTAGTCATGTTGCAACTTAAGTTATGTGTTGTGTTATATATATCTCTGAAGATTTTGGAGTCCGGAGTGAAAAAAAAGTTTGAGATTTATATGTCAATTATTGTACATATTTATAAAAATGTTTGGACTCTTTGTATACATAAAGTTGGGCCTCTAATATTTTATTTATTTTTAATATATACAAGCTATTTTTGTTTTGAGCCCCCTTGATGAAATCAAGTTTTTATGTGCCTTGTCATTAATGGTCATAGCATATAATTTATCACAACAAATTAGCAACGTTGTAACTAAATCACATCGTAATCAAACATAACTGTGGTCATTTTTGGTCTTGTTAATTAATCATGTTTGTGTACGTATACTTGGTCATATTGGATCACGTTTAATTTTTCAAATTGATTTTGTTTTAGGAAGAAAACATAAAAAAAATAAAAAAATGTGGAAAAATTTGAATAAATTATAACTAAAGAGGCATTGTTGTAAAAAAATATTATGTTTAAAAAACAAATTTGTTGTATGGATCAATTTGAACTACTGTTTTGGAAATATAATGACATAAACATTTACGTAAATTATTCAAAATAACGTGTACGTAATTATATTTGGTCATCTATATGAATATATCGTGTTGCGATTAGGTCGGTTGCGTGCCATATCATACCGTGTCAATTTTTTTTTTGAAAGAGCAGTTGTGTCACACGAATATATATGACATGTGCATGTTATCAGTCATGACACGTGATCAGCATGCGTACAGTGCCATAACATGTCCGATCACAATTACCATGTAATTTTCAAATGATATTTATTTATCGCATTGCTTTGAACGGGGATGCTAACATGGTTCAATCTGAAACTTTAATTGTTTTCAACGGTGCATGCAAAAATCAAATCTGTAATTTCCTATACAATTTCTTGGTTTGTAGTGGGCAGTTGATAGCGTGGTTTTTATTTATATCCAAAATTAAATACAAATTGTCAAATACACTCACATAAGCTAGATATATATAAAAATGTCCAAACCGGCTAATTATTGGCCTGTCTTTAATATTTAATAGAAACCGGTCAATAATTGACCGGTTCTCATTTTATATTTGTTTTCATCTTTTTTTTGTTTTTAAAAAATGATGTAATTTATTTATTTTTTGTATTAAAATATTAGAAATATTCTTTTTTTGTTTCTTTGAAATTAGATATAATACTATACAATTTGATTTATTAGAAATATTACAACAAATAATCCGGATCAATATTTTTTAGACTAGATTTTTCGCAGCTGTAAGAAAAATTAAAATATTTCTTTGTGTGTTATTGGAAAAAATAAACATACTTTGAATCTGAGTTATCGATACCGGTTCAAAAGTCACCTCTATGTAAATACCAAAAATATTTGGATTCTTTTATTTTCAAAAAAATAAAAAATAATTCCGCACAGACACAATTTTTTTTAAAATAATGTTATCTCATTTTTTTTAAAAATTGAGATATTTTTTTTATTTTTTTATTAAAAGATTAGAATTTTTGATATGTTTATTTGAAATTGGATAAAGTAATATATAATTTAATTTATTAGAAAGACTGAAACAAATAACCCGGATCAATATTTTTTAGACCAGACTTTTCGCAGCTGTAAGAAAAAGTGAAATATTTCTTGGTGTGTTATTGAAAAAAAATAAAAATACTTGAATCTGAGTTATTAATCCCGGATCAAAAGTCACTTCTAGATAAATATATAAAATAATTGAATTTTCTATTTTTGAAAGAAATAAAAAAAATGCAATGGTGTCAGAAAATGTAAAATGTGCTAGACAATTGTGGAGAATATCGGATTTTTTTTTAAATGAATCTGCCACGATTCCAAGGAATAATAGGGACCTGCAATTCCAAATCCACCCATTCATCTGTTTTGAGATTTGTACATAAAAACTATTTGATTTTGAGATTTGTTCATGAAGAGAAATAAATGAATAGATTTGAAATTGCAGGTCCCTGTTAATCCTTGGAATTACAGAAAATTTATTTCCGTCCAAGTGAGTTGCAATTTTCTGATATTAATTTTTCACGGTGAAATGAAAATAATTTACAATTTCTAAGTTACTGGCTAGTAGGGCTGCATAAAATATTCGTAGTTTGTGATTCGATTCGAGTTTGATTCGAAAAAGTTCGTAAAAAAATTGATTTCAAATAGTTCGAAATTAATTCAAACCAAACTCAAACTGGACCTGGTTCGTTCGAAATAGGTTTGCAAACTATTCTAGTTCGAATCTCAAAGTAATGTGAACCGATGATTTCCACTGATGACTTATGTTCACTAATGACTTAAAAGTTAAAACATAAAGCCGCATAGTCATAAGTCATAACTTGTAAGTCGTTATCCTTGCTCTTAATTCTGAAACCCTAAATGACTTTCACCTCTCGCTCTCAGCGACTACGATCACGCTTCCTTGTCATAAAAAAGTTCGTAAAAGATTCGAAATTGAGTTCGTAAAAAATTCGATTCGAAATTAATTCAAACCAAACTCAAACTGGAGTAAGTTCGATTTGGTTCGATTCGTTTACAGCCCTACTTAGCTAGCAGTGTTATTGAAATAAATACGGCTGCAGACCTCCCAATGGTAACGTCTTGGACTATGCATATTGTCTGTGTCTTTAAAGGACCTCATCTTGGACTGTGCATACAAAAGAGCCCGAAATATTATATATATTTTCTCTACGTAGTAATCTATGAATGGGGCCATGGGTGGGCCTTGGATTTAATTATACTGATATGCTTTTGCTTTCTGTAGGTGTATTTCAAGTACATTGGGCCTGCGTTTAAGTTCTTACAATGTGTAGATGTCCATTTTGGGCTAAGCTTAACTACCGCATATGAAGGCCCATCTCTCGCCCACTCCTTTCAACTTCAAGTACCACACTAAAAATGATTTCCTTTTAGGCTTTAGCTATCAGTGTTTAACTGTATAAAGATGCAAGGTTCGTACTTGACTGAAAGAAAATATCCCAAATCTTGGGTATATGCTGGGGGAAGCAGCTTGGGTCTGATGGGTTCCATAACCGTTTGATCTGCATTAAGATCTGTGTGCACGGATATTAAAGCGAGCACGTACTGATATTAAAGCGACACGCATAGATCTTAAAGTGGATCAGACAGTTATGGAACCCAGTTTGAGTCTGATGGGCATCTGACCCAAGCTGCTCCCTATGCTGGGAGACAAATTTGTTGAAACTGTTAATTTTAAATACTATAGACATTAATTATAATTTTTTTAATTGAGCCAATTAATCTTATAATTTTTATAGTAGAAGCAAATAGGCACTATGAAGAAGAAATGATACAACGCTGAGATTAATCATCATGTGCTCAATTAATCCGATAATTTGGCAATTAATGATCTCAAATGTTAACCTAATGGTGTTTTGATAAATTAAAAGTGTATTAAACTATAATCTGATGAGTAATTTGTTCAAAATGTCCCAATTTTTGGCTAGTAACCGATCGATGATGACCAGTTGCTGTGTATTTAACATATGTTGTACATTCCTAATGACAGGTGAGATTTTTTAGCAATATTCTTTGATTATATAACCAGCTATAATATTAAAAACATTACAAAAAGTAATTCTTTTAGAATAAGATGAGTGTTAAAAGTCATCAAGATATTGAATTTACAATTAATGCATAGAAATGCTCTTGAAACATTCAGCATGTTATGCTTATTTACTGGCTAATAATTAATAATTGACAGATGTTTTTTAAATGATTAAGATGAAACTTAATTTTTATTTTATTTTAAATATTCATAACAATCGTCTAATCAAATTTTGAATTGTGAGTTATTACAGAGAATTAATCTTGGCTGATAAAATAAAAACTAATTTTCCTAATTAACGAGTGTTACATAGGGGTGAAAACGGTATGGATAATGTCTGATCCGTATTCGATATGTATTCGAAAACTTAGATGTGGACATCCGATATCCGAATATTCGTGTAGATAAGAATACGGATATGATTTTACGTTTCAATTATCCGTACCCAAATAATAGATATATACCATATATTTTAATATATATTATGAAAATTTTATGTTATTCATCATTATAATTAGATAAATATTATGAACTTAAAATTTTTAATATTATTTTAATAAATATCCGATCTGTTCTAGACCTATATTTGTATCCGTTTGATATATCCGATTTTCATTCCGTATCAGTATTAAAAAAAACTTAAAAAAAAATATGAATATCATTTTACCAGTATCCTTTACGTTTTCACCTCTAACGTCACGAAATATAGAAAAAATAAGAAGACTATTCATATAGATTGTGGCGTGTTTCTAACAAATTAAGCACGGTTCTTTGAATACCGGTTTCTAAAGTCAATACCTTGTTATTTCGTGTGGCGGCCACACTCTCACCATCTGCTTGGAGTTGATATTGTAAAAAAAGTAATATAATATCGTCAAAGAAAATGCATTTCCAATAAACAATATTTATGATGAACAAGGTTTTTCAGTCGCCGAAGAAATCAAATAGGATTTGAGAATTCGATATTTAATTACGGCTGCCCTTAGAATTGTCAAGTCCAACCTTCCCCAGTCGAACAAATAGAAGGAATGAAATTTTAGACTCTTCATCTCTATCAATTTTTAAATTGTAAATTAGGGTCCTTAAGTTGGATAGTGTTTCTTACAGTCCTAATTAAGTAGAGGAGGGATCCACTTACATTTTTTTAGTAATACCGTATTACACTCTATATTTTCAAAGTCCAAACAGTCGATTCAAACTGTTCAACATGATGAATATATTAAAATGTGCTTGCAGATCTAATTATAATTTTTTTTAATATTTATTAAGATGTGTACAAAAATTTAATGGTCTAAAAGCAAAGATTTTGTAAAATACTTAATAAATAGTAAAAAAATAAAAAAATATAAAATTTGATATGCAAGTACATTTTAATATATCCATCATGTTAATTAAACGGTTTGGATTGACTGTTTGGACTTTGAAAACTTTAAAAATGTTGGATGTAATCTGCTGTAAAAAAATGTAAGTGAATCCCTTCTCAATTAATTAAGTATCTAAATTATATAATTCCTGTTGCACTTAATAATGGATGGTTTTAGAGAAGCTATTGATCTTATATTTAGATTAACAATTATCAGATAATAATATCTATTTTTTTATTCCAAGTCAAATTATACAAATGATTGCTCACAATGACTAAGATGATATATGCTTTGTGCATAATTTACTAAGTTCTACCCAAGAACACCCATCTTTTAAGCCGTTCCAATTGAGAATGCAATTTTTAAATTTTTAACCTCTTATAAACATCTACATAAATGTCCTAATTTTTAATAGGTACTTCGTTTTGGAGTTCAATTAACATTCTATCTTTAATCCCATAAAAGTCAGCCATGCATTCAATCAGAAATTTGGTTGAAAAGATTACTAATTCCATTCCATCTCCACCGGATCCACACCTATGTGGGAAAAAAATATATGATGTTATTCCTTAAAAATAACATGAATGTGTTATTCTGATCTCAACCGTTCAAACTTTTTTATGCACAAATTTCAAAGAAGTATTTTTTTCATACACGAATCTCAACAAAGACCAACGATTGAGATCGGAATAATAGGTTCCTGTTGGTTCAAAGGAATAACATATTTATTACGTACCCACCGATATACCGTTTAAAATAATAGGTTCCTGTTGTTTCAATGATGATGGATTCACTTACAATATTTATAAGTTACAACATTTTACAACAATTCAGTTTTATTATTTTAAAAGTTCAAACAGTCGATCCAAACTGTTCAACATGATATCTATATTAAAATGTGCTTGAATATAAAATTTTACATTTTTTTTGAATTTTTTTTTACTATTTATTAAATATTTTACAAAATTACTGTTTTTTAGTAATCCATAATTGTCTAAAAGTAATATTTTTTGTAAAATACTTAATAAATAGTAAAAAAAAATAAAATAAAAATGTAAAATTTTATCTCCAAACACATTTTAATATAGATATCATGTTGAACTGTTTTGATCGACTGTTAAAATTTTTAAAATTATAAAACCGAATTGTTGTAAGATGTTATAACTTACAAATATTGTAATTGGATCCCTTATGTATTTCAATATATATGCCGCAAACATGTTGAAAAATATACTACTATATCCGAAAAAAAATCTAATGTCTGTTAGAACTGTTGAAAAATATACCACTATATATCCGAAAAAAATCTAATGTCTGTTAGACCTTAGTATATATTCTTGACCACATATGAAGATTTACAGCAATATGGCGTAATTTTTTTTTTTTATTAAGTGTATTACAATTCTACAATTTTCCATCACCATTTTCGACACAAGATTGAGCACTAATTAATGATGATTATCTAATCATTTACCTTTGAATAACTTTGATTGGTATTATGTATATTTTCTATATATAAGTTGCACGATGTGGTTCATCAGGCTGAACCATATTATACTGTTTTTTTTTTAGTAAAGTTGGAGGTCAAGCCACCCAACTATTTAATACCATTATTATTATAACAAATGATTTTCTCTATCTGGATTTCGAACCCATGACCTCCCACATAGAGACTATGTGTTTTTGCCACTAGGCCATGAAAGACATAATAAAACATAACATGTTTTTACAATCAGAAACACGTAATCCAGAAATCCAAAATAAAATAGCAAAGGAGTTTAAATCTTATAGTAATGAATTGAAGACATCTTTAAGTGGAAGCGTTAATACTGATTTTCAATGGTTTTCCTCAGATCTGATGACGATGGAGATCTTCAGCGTTTTCTTTACTTCTCTCTTTCAAAATTGGACGAAAGCCCTTTCAGAATTGTATCTCCTCAAATCAGTAGAGAGAGAGACGTTTTCAGAAAACAAATGGGCAGGAAAAAACGTTTATGAAATGAGATCCATCCAAAGAGAGAAGGGGTGTTTTTATATTCTAAGGCAACTTTGGGACCAGTATAATTATTATATGAACAGCAATCTGAATTTTTCCATCAAAAATTCTGATGCCTTTTCGTTAATTTCTTTAAATAAAATTGGTGGACAGTAATAACATAGGCTACTTAATGAAATAAAACTAACAGACCAAAGGCTGGTTCTTTGAACCTCATATACTGTTGAATTTTGTTTTTAACGAACAATATTTTGCTTTAGTAGAATGGTTTATTCTGTGTTCATGGGAACGGAATATTCCACTTTTGTGTACATTGATAAGTACATGACATCCATTCTAGTTCTTTCTTAAATTCATGAGTAATCAAACACCATGCATAGTTAACATCTTAATTAATTTTCAAAAACTTTGATCGTCGTGCACGTGTTGGTAATCACCAGGACCCACATTAATTCCTTTTCCATCTGTGCTTCATTTTTTTTCTGTGTTTCCTTTGCTTTCGGTGATAGTCTCTGCACATTCAATTACGCGTTTAATTTTTTAGATGCCTTGGGCTGTTATATTATACCATAATTAATTGTGTGTAATCGACCTTTGATTCTTCATCTTCAAAAAAGGATGTGTGAGTGCTGATAGTATCTAGCTAGCATATAGCATATTAGAATTCCTGTCGGTAGTGATTAGAGGTTCACACTAGGATTTTGCCTTCTTAATTATTAGGTTTAAAGTGAGCTCTTAAGTCTTATCATATTGGGTCCCACCTGCAGCACCATACTGAAAATTAGATAAATATTATTGCGATCAAGTAAGCTTCTTCATTTTCGAATTTGTTCGAATTTGGGTGTGTACAGAATCAAGCCTAGCAACACGGACAATAATATATTTATTATCGTTAAAATATTTCAGTTCATATTAATTATGGGCTTCTGGAGGATAGTAAAAGAATATATATATACACACACAAATAATTTCTGACTTTTTTGTTCCCTTGATATTTATAGAAATAAGAAGAATTATGTTAAATATTTACGTTGCTTCTTGAGAAACTGATACCATATATTTATTAAGTAAAAGCAAGAGGCACAAACAACATATTTATATATGCTTAGCAAAAAATAAATTATGTAATAATAAAATAAAATAAATTATGTATGCTTAGCAAAAAATTACCAAAAAATCAAAATGATGCTCTCATTTTAGACGACTGCTACTTAATTTTATGAGCATAACCAACTCTTTTTTCTGAGCTTAACCAAAAAATCTATCAAATTTGTTTTAAACAACACATTCAAAATATTAAAACGATCTACTTCACGAGTTAAACTCACAGAGAAACTTGATGAGCTTAAAAACTTGCACCTTAGTTCTACTAATTCGTATGGAGCCATATTCACAGCCACGTACGTCAGGGATGTTTTTATAACTAATTCAACTAAAAAAAAATTGTTTTATAACTAATTGATGGAACCGGAGACGTGCTTTACATACTCTCTACTCTCTAGTCGTCTCTAGTGACGCATTTAATTTGTTTGCTTTTATATATATTCGCTTTCGTTCGTTTAGATAAGTACCGTTTTCTCGTTGGTACGTAGATAGATACTTCGCGTGGTGGCCACGCGCCCACCTTTTTTTAAGGATTTTAAATTACCAATGTCGATCGCATTAATTTATTAGTAATTCAGTTCGAAGTTTGGATGCTTAATTATTCTTTTAAATAAACAAATTAATGAAGAAAATTGATTTGCCTAATTTTGTTTTCAAATTAGTCAAGAGACAAGAATATTTGTATTGAGAGTTTGCGTCAAGAGACAATAAAATAGGATTTTTTTTAAAAAGTGTCATTCTTTTTCAAAACATAGAACAAAATATCTTCATTTCAAAATTCTTAACAAAATATCATTGTAGACCCCACTTGTTTCCTCTCTTCCCATCCCTCTCTCACTCATTTTTATTTATTTTTTTGCTTAAGTAAAATATACAATTGTGATTTCATTTCCGTTTTGAATAATTTTTTATTTTTGTGTGTATAAATGATTTAGAATAGAAAATTAAAGTGTCAAATTTTATTTGTTTGAATCAGAAAGTATAATATTAGCATAAATGTAGAATATGTCCAACATATGTGTCTTTAAAAATATATTATATTATAAGACATGGTATTAACTTATTTCATAAAAAAAATCCAACATATAAATATTTTTAACATACGCATTTTATATAGTTTATTCTATTTAAATTTCATATTCTTAGTTTTCACAACAATAAGGGATTTTATCACATCACATGTTAAGAACAAATTAGTGACGTACTTATACTTCAATAAAAATATACTAATTATATATTTGATATGATCTTAAGAAATTAAGAAATAAATAACAAGTGCAAGAAATATTGAGTTTGAATATTATAGCAATGAGTGATGTAGATCGTTTGGGATACATTGTTTACATCTTCGAAGTGCATATATATATGGTCCGATTAATTACTATATTCAACAAAGTTTAATTTTAAATTTTGCACCATAATGTATTCACTGGCGAGTCATATTACTTGCATTGTAACTGATTCAAAGTTGATGGCATTATTTATTTCTTAATTTCTTAATATTATATCTTATTCATAATTATAATATTTTTTTATTGAAGCATAAATATCTCACTAAATTGTTCTTAACATATGATGTGGTAAAATTATTGTAATTGTGAAATTTATACCAAATAAACTACATAAATGCATATGCTAAAATTATTATATGTTAGTTAAAAAGAGTTTATAGAATAAATTAATAGCATGTCTTATAATAATTTTTAAAAAGTCTAATATGTTGGAAATATTCTATATATACACTAATACTTTATTTTCTGATTTTAGCAAATTAAATTTCACACTTAATTTTTTATTCTAAATTATTTATATAAATATAAATAAAAATAATCAAAATATAGATGAGAGATAACAATTGTATATTTTACTTAAGCAAAGAATAAATGGGAGTAAATAGGGAGGAGTGAGAGAGAATAAGTGGGGCCCACAAGAGCATTTTGTTAAGAATTTTGAAAATAGGGTATTTTGTTCTATATTTTGAAAAAGAAGTGCACTTTGTAAAATTTTCCCAATAAAATATGTGATTATTTGTTGTTACTTTTACTTCTTTTCTGAAAATTTTTCATCAAATTATTTTATTTCTTAATTTATAAATAAGAATTATCGATCAAGAATATTGGGCGGGAGTAAAATATTTATTGAAAGCATTCAACCATGCATGTTAAGGGGTCAAAGTTCAGCTTTCAAGATAATCTCACCAAAAATAGGGTGCCTATTCGGAATGCATGGTCAGCATTATTATATATGCTTTGAGATTCGTACAGAAAATGAAAGGTCTGCATTTTTTTCACAAATTAGCTCAATGTTTGAGACAATCCAAATCCGCTCCTTTTTTTAAAAGAAAATCAACACCCTCCTCCTTTTCTATTTTTATCTCTATCTCTCTCTCTAAAAGCAATGGTGTTCCTTTTTTTTTTTTGAGAAAAAAAAAACGGATTTGGATTCAGAGGATGCAAATTCGTGCTACGTACGCAGGGTGTCACGATAATTCAAATAACATTGTCTTTTTTTGTAACTTTTAACACGGAAAAAGAATATAAAGTCAGAGATAATCTAATTTTTAATTGCCCATCCAGCTCTTTCCAAACAACAATATATAAAAAATCAAATAAATAATTTATTTTTTGGTGGTATAATTAAATATCCTGAGAAATACGGACAGGCGCACAGCACCTGCTCAGTGCTCCTTACGCGCGCCTTTAAAAGATAAATTATAAATTTATAATAGTAAAAGTAGTACTAATATATACCCCTACCCCACTAATTCCCTCCTTACCTCAAACCTCAAAACCGAATTCCTTGTCTTATTCTTGCTCGAATCACATGGGAAACCCAAAAGAAAATATAAAATCAGAAGCAACCATCCTCCATTCCTCCTATAATTTATTTATTTAATTTTATTTGAAGAAAACCTTCATTTCCATTCAGTCAAAGTACAGAGTCCATAAATACCGGACCATTAGGCGTGTGCCTTCCAAACTACCAAATCTCTCTCTCTCTCTCTCTCTCTCCCCTCAGATTGTTTCATTTCCTTCTAACACGTACTAGAGACAGCAGCAACTATGTCTTTTCGTATGAACTCTGTTGTCCCCACAACAACCTCATCACCAGAAATTTCCAAAATCCCGACGCCTTCCAACCAAAACAAAGACCTTGAACTCGGCAAATCTGATGATGACAACATTGACTACATGCAACGGGCCCAGTGGCTCCGTGCCTCTGTTCTAGGGGCCAACGATGGGCTTGTATCTGTAGCATCCCTGATGATTGGTGTCGGTGCAGCAAGCTCGGTTGCTAAAGCTATGCTGGTCTCTGGCCTTGCTGGTCTAGTAGCTGGTGCATGTAGCATGGCCATCGGTGAATTCGTGTCGGTTTATGCTCAGTATGACATAGAAAGGACTCTAATCGAGCAAGGAGAAGCGAACGACGGAGAAGAAAATAATAAGAAACCATTAGCAAATCCTTTGCTGGCTGCTGGTGCATCAGCTTTAGCATTTTCAATTGGTGGGTTGTTACCGTTGCTTGCCGGGGCATTTATCAAATCTTGGGGAGTGAGGTTGGGTGTTGTTTGTGGTGTGAGTAGCCTTGCATTAGTTGCGTTCGGTGCAATTGGCGCATTCCTCGGTGGTGCTAAGCCGTATAAGGGTGCGCTTAGGGTTTTGATCGGAGGATGGCTGGCTATGCTGATTACTTATGGGATTCTCAAAGTGTTCAGTTTAGTTTTCCATATGAACATTTCCTCATCTGGTTAAAGTGACTATAAATTATTAAATCTTTAACGGCTATAAGTGCCTAGTTGGGTTGCAAGCCAAGCCTATGTATTATTTATGTTAGTTATATATAGCGCTCTCTATCTTCCCTTTTTTTTTTTCCCTGTTAATAATATATATGGCAGGAGATCCTGATATTCCTCTTGAGTGTAGTATCTCGTAATTAGCATATGTAATAATATCTTGATGGTGGTTAATTCCATATAGATTTAACAGTCCTTGCTTTTTTTTTTTTCTTGCACTACAGCAAAACAGATCATCTGTGACCGGCATCTGTGACCGGCGCCGCCCTCGGTCGCATATGACATTTAAAAAAAAAAAAAAAAACCAAGTATTGGCGACAGAGTCATCTGTGACCGGCGCCACAATCCATCTGTGACCGATCCATCGGTCGCAGATGACTATTTAAAAAAAAAAAAAAAAAAAAAAATTCGTGACAGAACCATCTGTGACCGGCGCCACAACCTTTCTGTGACCAATTTTGGCCGGTCACAGAAGGGTCAGTACTAAAAAATCCGCGCAAACCCCTCTTTTTTATTTCTGTCTCCCGCGCGCCTCCGCTCAAAAATCCCCTGACGAACCCTAAACGCGACGACGCCTCCGCTGACGACGCCTTCGACCTCCGATCTCGCCTCCGACTTCCGATCTCGCCTCTGACCTCCGATCTAGCCTCTGGTTTTTTTTTTTGCTTTTTTCTCTGTTTTAGTTTTCTTTTTTTTGATCTGTTTTTTGTTTTGTTTTTCTGTTTTTGATATGTTTTTTTTTGCTTTTTTTCCGTTTTTGATCTGTTTTCTGTTTTAGTTTTCCGTTTTTCTTTTCTTTTCTGTTTTTAGCTTTTTTTATGTTTTATTTTTCTGATTTTTCTCTTTTTTTGTTTGTTTTTTTTTTTTTTTTTCTGTTTTCAGTTTTCTGATTTTTTCAGTTTTTTCTTTTCTTTTTTTTTCATTTTGTTTCTGTTTTTTTATATGTTTTATTTTTCTGATTTTTTCTTTTTTTGTTCGTTTTTTTTTTCTGTTTTCAGTTTTTTTTCAGTTTTGATTTTTTTTTTTCAATTTTGATTTTTTCTTCTGCGACCGGTGACGTCATCATCTGCGACCGATGACGTCATCATGGGAGTCATCAGCGACGGAGCAACTGCGACCGATGCATCTGCGACCGATTTTGGTCTTCTGCGACCGATTTAGTTATCTGCGACCGGCGACTCTGCCATCTGCGACCGATTTGGCCGGTCACAGATAGGCCGATCTGCTGTAGTGTTGTAATTTATTTCAGTCAATTTGTGAAATATCGAAATAATTTATGACCAACACAAATACATACAAGCTAATAGCTATACCAAAACAAGAGGACCGCTCTCTCGGATCTGAGTAACTTGATTTCCTTCACATAGTTTTTAAGCATGTGATCACCTGGTTTCAGACTTTCAGTAAGCAGTTTTCAGCATAAAGGAAAGAGGTTAATTTGAAATTTCTTGAGACTATACTTTGGGGAATAAAGGAAATCCGTTAAATAATATATAATTATATAAAGCAGATGTATATCCAGAGGATACCGAAACAACATTATAAATAAGGTCAAAATCTTTATTGATTGGCACTTGGAATCACATAGTAAAAAGAGCTTTTTGATTAGAAGTAAAAGCAAATTTGTCTACAAAATGGATGACTTAGTTCATTTACTAGTGGGTAGTGCAATATAGTGCTGGCATTTAATTTTGTTCTAATGCAGCTGGTGGTAGATATCTTCAGTGCTTATGAGGATTAAACAAAATAATTTCTTGCTAGTATATATTTTAAAGGAAATAGCTAGGTAGCAATGCTAAACATATCCCCAAAATGAATGTCATGAAAAGAGAGGTTTCAACATTATTCCTTATATTTCATTGGGTGACAATGTGACATGATATATTGTACTTAATTCCATGTTTTGTCAATATGAAAGCATCTTCACTCTACTAGCATCTTCATTCTTAGTTTGACGTGCTTTTTCTGGGCTGCCAGGGTATGACCAGATACTCCAATAAGAAAACCTGGGGCCTGGCCTGGCCCACTACTAAATAGGAATAGAAATCATAGGACTGGTACTAGCATGGCATCTGCTTCATTGAACATGTATTTGAAGGCAGTGTTGTAAAATGCGGGACATGCGGCCGTATATGCTTATGTAGATCGATTCCGTATGAAAATCTTCATGCAGTCTCATATATGCAGTTTCGCATGAAAATTGCATATTTTCGGTTTAAAGAGGCATATTGATTTTTAATAATGCAATTATTTGCATATGGCATTATGCGATTCTACCACTGAGTGTCAATTAATTAATTGTTTGTATCTGATTAATTTAGTGAGTTACTTTAGGATCAATGCCCCAGTTCAAACCTAATTCTGATATACTTAGACGACCCAATTCTCTGAATGATTTTAATATGCTGGAATTTGATGTAATTCTTTCCTCTGACATGTGACACCAGTTATTTTTAATGATAATATATTGCATGTTTTGAGTGAAAATAAATTAATATGTAGTTTAAAATCTGCATATATAAGTTCGCATTAAAATCTGCATATGCGGCCGTATACCGCATATGCGGTATGCAGTGACTTTCCACATGCATGAACAAAACCGCATTTTACAACATTGCTTGAAAGTTACATACTAATTGGTTTTATAGATAATATGTGTAGTAAGCAGAAGTCTTACATCAGTCCCTGCCATTAAAGGCACGAGCAAGGTAGGAATCATGACAGTGGTACCGAGCATAAGAAGGTAATTTTGAAATCCCAACAAAATAGTTTCAGCTGAAAAAAGTTAGAAGTTCACCGTGAGAAATACCGTACTGTTGAGAAATAATTAGAGAATTATGAGATGTTAAACCAAAATTATAATCGGTTCAGATATTGTGGTACATTCTCTAGGCCTCCCTGACATATTTTTTTAAATATATTATAGAAACTTCCTCTATATTTTTTTTTTCTCAAGAGATTGGGAATTTGACAAAAATCTTTTAGATGTGTATTATTTATATTTACAACCGACCGTTGCCATTGTCTGCACAACAAAATTTTAATTTCTTTTACTTGAATACTTTTTTTTACTAATAAAAGATCACACCACAATTATTACACAAGTACTTTCCATTTTCAGTGATTCTGATGTATAAAAAAATATCAAGCACTGAAATATATCATGTCACATCTCTTCTATAATTAAGAACAAAAAAATACAACTGCTATTTTTTTCCCCAACTTTTGACCTGACATCAACTCTGGGTTTCTGCCTTTTTCTTTATTGTTTGACACTTCCAGTAAAACTCAAAAGCACAACAAATCTTTTTAGACTTAATAAGATTCTACTCTTCACGTTCCATATTATGTGTGCTCTTGAGCATTGTAGAATTTTTTAGAATAATTATTCTGAAAAATTAGAGCAAACATAATGTTTTGTATCAAAATTTAATAAATTGGCTTTTTCTAAAGAGCAAAATTTAATTTTTCAATCTATTGTTTTGGTTTATCACAATTATACTTTGTTTGCTACTGTGATTTATCCATTTAGACAATTCAAAAAGAGATCTAAAATATACAGAAATGTTCCTGTCTCCAAGAACTAAACATTTCCAACGGTTCCCCCATGGAAATAATTAGTAGAACTGTAAAATAATATAAATTGAATCAATAAAATATTTTCATGTGCATTTTTTTTCTGGTATTACCATGAACCTTTACGATAAAATAATATAAACATAATAAATAGAACATTTTCAAAGGTAAGCCTATGGAAATAATATGTTCAACTATAAATAATATAAACTTAATTAATAAAACATTTCCATGCATATTTTCTCCAATATTTTAATAAACATTAACTATAAAATAATATAAGCAGAATAAACAAAATATTTCCAAAGGTCAACCCATGGAAATAATATGTTCAACTATAAAATAATATAAACTAAATCAATAAAATATTTGCGTGCGCATTTGCCTCAGTATTTCCATGAACATTCATTATAAAATAATATAAACATAATAAAAAAATATTTCCATGGACCGACCCATGGAAATAGTATGTCCAACTTCTTCGGACTTATTTCCATGCGCATGTGGTGAGGAATTTCCATACCTTCAATAAAATATAATATTTAATCTGTTTGGCGGGTGCGGTCATGCCAAACTTTTTCCAAGGGCGCAAATGATACATTTATATGGACACACATGTAGGATTTTGATGCGCTACTTTTTCCATGGGACTGCCTTTGAAAATGATTTATGATATCAAAAAAATTCATTTTTATTCCATGGACCCTTTACATGCATGTAAATATTTTTTTCCTCTCTTAGCTAAAAACGGAAATTATAGTAGTGAGTTTTTTTTGTGTTTTGGACAATATAATATGAGTCGCACTAGGGTGTTCTTAAGTTCACCAAGCTCTTTTGTAAAATCAACTCTAAAATCTATTGATTGACTTCAATTGACAAATTCAGACTGTTGAAACCTATCTATCTTATAAGTGTTGCGTGTACATGCAAAAAATTTAAATTTTGAAATTAATTTTGTATAGAGTCAAGTAGTCAAAATATATTCAAAAAAATGAATGCATTAAAATTAATTTATAAATCTTCTAATTTGACCGCTTGACTCTATACTAAATTAATTCAAAATTTTAAAATTTTCACATATAGATGCATCACTCGTAGGTAGATATGAGTTTCGAGTTTCAACAGTTCGGATTCGTCAACTATAAAAAAAGACGAATTCGTCATTTGAAGCTAGCCCGATTGATTTTAGAGTTGAGTTTACAATGGGACTGGGTGAACTTAAGAACACCCCAGTTCTATCATATGATATATCTTATTAATTAGTACATTAGATATTATATTACAATTTTTGAAATTATATCATGTTACATTATTATCTTAAAGATATGATATTGGCAAATGATTGTTTTTAAAATTATTGATTTAACGATACACAAATACAAAATTTTGATATTAGCCCTAGACATCTCGAAATTTGAGCGACCATTAATGGGATATATAGCGATCAATGTGAAACAAGGACCCGTATTTAGATTCCGTGTCTCCGTATACTCTGCATATATATATATATATATATCTCTCTATATATATCAGACGACAGGATATATATATCTCTCGTTCTGCACCGGCCACATGATGTATATTTAGCCTTCTTACGACATGGATTAGCTAACAGAACTCTCGTCGTTGTCGTCAACAATGCTTCTTTACTCGTGTATCTTTCTATGAAAAGAATATCAATATCCCATGCTCCTTAACCCGTTTGTCTTTGTATGAAAAGAACATCGTCCCAAATAAACCAAGAGGAGAACAAATTGCTTAATTATAATCAAGAAATTAAATTAGTAGTTGTAGTTGTTGGTACTGTGGTACTTGCCGTGTCAAATGCACCTTCTTTCAGTCGTCTTTTCAAAGCGACCTTTCACTACTACAAAAAGGTGCTTCCTACACTGCGGTTGTACACAGATTTTCTCTGTTTTAAATAAAACCGTGTACCAAATATGATTTTTCCAATGATCAACGATATTTCTAAGAATTCTCCACGGATTTTTCATTAAAAAACAGTGTGGGGGAAAAAACCATGTGAGAATCACCCTTCCTACACAGATATTTAATTAAATAAAATATCCGTGTAGGAATGTTAGAGAACTACACGGATATTTAATTAAATATCTGTGTATGAAGGGTAATTCTCACACGGTTTTTTATTTAAATAGCCGTGTATATATGTTGAGAGAGCTACACGGATTTATAGCTAATTATCCGTGTAGGAAAGGTCATTTAGGGTTACACTGACTTAAAATTTCTCTTCCAGCGCCGTTTTGATCACTCTCTCTTCTCTGGATTGGCTGGAATCTGATTTTTGCGCAACTGGGATATGAGATTGCTGATTTAGTTGTGATTTGCTCCTTTTTTTCTTGCTAAGGTTAGTAATACTTCTCTTTTCTTTCAATAATTTCCTGTTAATTACTTTTTATTGCTTATTTAGGGTTTAGGGTTTGATTAATGCATGCATGGTTGTTTTGTTAATTAGTGTATTGTTGTCCAATAACTGACCTATTAATATGCTTGTAGGTCCATACCCATTCAAAATTTGGATAGTCCCCGGTTTAGGACTGCTCTTTGAATATTGTGTCTCATTTAGGATGTGAACACATGTTAGCGGGTTTAATTAGTATTTGAGAAAAGTTCGACAGTATTTCTCCTTATTGCTCCTACGAGTATGTGGTCTGTACGCATACTTGGGGAGTTAAGGGAAAATACTGCCGAATTTTTCTCAAATACTAATTAAATCACGCTAACATGTGTTCACATATAAGGCACAATATTCAAAGAGTGGGTTAGGATTGGAAATGCTGCCGAAATGCTTTCCATGTTTCAACAGATCGAAAGAATACAATTCACATTTTCAAAAGAAGTATGCAATTCATATTAATTTTTCATTTTATAATATCAATAATAAATCTTGCATCTACATTTTCTCGTTACTAATCACCAATTTATAATTTTAGTATGGATCGACAGAGGACCCTTACTCCAGCGAGGAAATCGATGAAATTAGAGATATGTGGGAAAGGTTTTTTTATACAGAATTTTGTAATGAACAATATGGATTTGTATAAATTAATTAGTGTATATATAGTTTAATTAGTGCAATTTAGAAATTATATTTTGGGAATCTGGTTTTTAAAAAAAAAAAGCTGCATATTTTAATAGCTAGCAAAAGTGGACGCTAGCCAAAAAAAAAATAATAATAAAATCCTACACAGATTTTTAATTTGAAATCTGTGTAGCTCTCCTCAAATTTTTTTTAAATAAATAAACGTACATTTCTACACGATTTTTTAATTAAAAAACCGTGTAGGAAATGTAGGATAGTTTCCTACACGGTTTTTTAATTAAAGAACCATGTAGGAATGTAGGTTTATTTATTTAAAAATTTCTTGAGGAGAGCTACATGGATTTTCAATTAAAAATCCGTGTAGGAATGTTGATTCCTTCACGGTTTTTTTATTTAGAAATCTGTGTAGGAATGTATATTCCTACATGGTTTTTTAATTAAAAATCTGTGTAGCTCGAGTTAGATTTGTACATGGCTATTATAATTTATCCATGTAGGATTTATGATAATTGCACACCGATAAATATCCGTTTGCAAAAGATGGCCTATTCCTACACCCTAACATCCTACATTATTAGATATTCGTGTAATTTTTTGTGATTTATCCGTGTACAATCAAGATATTATGTGGTAGTGTTTCTTGTGTATGCCACCCGCTATTTCAATAAGTTAATGGGACTAAGTACCTCATACCTTGTCCTTTTTTATTTTTATTTCTCTTTCTCGTACCGACTAGAGTGGTAGCTACGCGCCAAGGCTATCTAACACGCTGGCTTCTTTGTCATGTGGTAGCACTTTTCCCATGCATGGTGAGCACACGCCAGTGCTTAAAATAATAAGCCTTTAATGGTAGGATTAGCTGGATCCAGTGAATTAAGACACTTTTCCCAATCCGCTAACGACTTAAATTGTTGTATGTTTAACTAATGAATGGATCTTATGACACTTAATTATCATCATATATATCTAGCGTGTCAAGTGGTGTGGTGCATTAGGTAAGTAGACCAGCTTGATTATCTCTTATAAATTAGAGGCCGCACCATGGATTGAGTCATCTGGACTCCCCTCTCTTTATTCCCCTCTCCTTAATTATCAGCACAAACAAGAGAGAACTAGTTCAGAAATTTAAGGTAAGTGTTTTATTAGACAATATTTAACCTTTTCAAACACATTTTCTAATCAATTAAGTAGCCATGCACCCCCCGAGTAATAAAGTCATGAACATTGTGTTTTTGTTTTCTTTTTTGGAAACCAGAACAAGCTCAAGCTTCTCAGCTCTAATTAAGATTTATCCATAATATTGAGATTAATTTTTGTGTTTACATCTAACAGGATAACATGCAGCGAGCAGGACAGAATAGAATACTAAGTTTCTCCCAAAATCCCTTGTCTAACAATGGATCATATGGTGTTGAACAGGGATGGTGTTATGCTACACTGGGTAGTTCTTCGAACAGCCATAGACTTCCTTCAAAGTCACACGGTAGAAGCCATGATAAAGAGCATAGAGTAGCACAGAGAAGCCTAACTAAGGTGAGAAAAGAATGGGTGAAGGTTAAAGAGGAGATGGGTTATGCAAAATTGTGTGGGGAACATTTGAATGAGGTGTTAGTCGAGACAGATAAGAAAATAGAAGCTATGGTGGCCGAGCTTGATCAGACTGATAAATATGTGCAGGATTTGATTGTTCAAAATGAGGAACAAGGGTATTGCTAAGAGAAAGAGGACAGTGATGGTTGAATCTCTTCATGTATTTATGATGTATAGTTTATTATTCGTCAGGTTTATATATAGTTCTAGAACTAGAGATTTCCATCCATTAATTACTTCTTTTCTGTCCAGAGAGATTGGAAATTAAGGGATCTGATGGTAGTCCTAACTCCTAAGGTACGAAGTGACAAATTTGTTAAGGAAAGAAGGAATACTCGACGAAAAGTATAAAACTTAATTGCTTATAAATTACCGTTTATTTAATCGGTTAATTAATTAATTAATTAATTAAGGCGGCTACACGATAACCCAATTGATGATGTAGAAACTTTTAATCAATTGCAAAAACTTAAAAGTGATGCAATATGGTCATGCTGCGCATGCTCCACAAAAAGGGGCGTAATTGTTAATCCGTCCGTCGGATTGGGTTGAAATTTTGACAGGAACTCCACAGCTCAAAACCAGATCCGAAACCGTTTCGCCAATCGGATGGCTCAGATTCGCGATCCGAGTCTTCTTTCATGGACTTTTGGACCTTTCTTTATAATTTTCTGTTTTTAGGGTTTGTATTTAAACAGACGTCGTGTCTTTTGGCAGAGTAGTTTTTGATGAATTAGTTTATTAACAATTGAGAATCTGTGTGATCTCAGAACCAAATCTGTTTTTCCATTATTTGTTCCAATTTCTTGATCGTTCGTGCATCAGTTGGTATCAGAGCCCAGATGGCGGATGCGAATCGTGGTCGTGGTAGAGGTCGTGGCCGAGGTCGGGGAGACGAAGAACCACGCCACCGAGACCAGCGAGATCTAGAGATGGCAGCGATGGGAAGAAGAATTCGAGAGTTAGACCGCCAACTCGCAGAAGCACGGGAGGCCTCTACTAACGAAGAAGAAGGAGAGGAGTCAGACAACATTGACTCTTCTGAAGCAGGCGACGAAGATGAGGGTTTTAACCCGTGGGGAAATCCAAATCGGGGACGAAACCAGAGGATTCGGCCAGGGCTTGATCCGTCCTTTCAGACCCTTGGGGTGAAGATTGACATTCCGGAGTTCGAAGGTAAATCTCATCCTGATGAGTTTATCGATTGGTTGCATACCGTTGAGCGGGTTTTTGATGTGAAGAATCTGTCTGACGAACAGAAGGTGAAGTTAGTAGCCATTAAGTTGAGAAAACATGCCTCAATCTGGTGGGAACATGTGAGGAACCGGCGTGTTAGAGAAGGAAAACCAAAGATCCGAACTTGGAATAAGATGAAAAAGAAACTGATGGCTAAATTTCTACCCGTCCAGTATAAACAGGAAGCTTTTATTGAATATCACAATCTTAAGCAG
Organism: Carex arenaria; assembly: GCA_964058825.1. NCBI lineage: Eukaryota > Viridiplantae > Streptophyta > Magnoliopsida > Poales > Cyperaceae > Carex > Carex arenaria. The sequence continues at coordinate 175,181 of CAXKVW010000579.1, read as the reverse complement.
AAGAACCTCACAGTGGAGCAGTATACTAATGAGTTCGATATGTTGCGAATGCGATGTGATGTGGTTGAAGAGGATGAACAGATTGTCGCTCGGTATCTAGCCGGGTTGAAACCAGAATTATCTGATGTGGTGTACCTGCAACAGTATTGCTCGTATGATGATGTCTGTAGGCTTGCCTTAAAGGTTGAATCACAGCAAAAGAGAAGGGTCAGTAGTTACAAGTTTCAGAATCGCTCATCGGGGATTGAGGCCGAGAGGAGAACATCTCCTTTAAACCCTAACCCTACATCCAAAACAACCCAGACCCAAAATTCCAAAATTTACCCAGAGAAGGGACAATCTAGTAGGGGGGATCCATGGCGAACAGGCGATGTTTCAAGTGTCAGGGTCTAGGGCACCTTATTGCTGACTGTCCCAACAGACAAATTGTCACGCTAGTTGAAGAAGACGTGGACCCAGTATATGATGATTACGGGGATGGCGATGAAAAACCTCCATCAGAAAACGAGGAGATCACCTATGCTGATTCGGGAGAATTGTTGGTAGTTAGAAGAGCATTGAGTGTTACTGCCAATGAAGATGAGTTATGGCTAAGGCATAATATATTCCATACCAAATGTACCAGTGGAAGTAAGGTTTGTAATGTGATTATAGATGGAAGCAGTTGTGAAAATGTAGTGTCCAACACGATGGTGGAGAAGTTGGGGTTAAACATCGAAGATCATCCGCAACCCTACAAACTGTCTTGGTTCAAGAAGGGCAGTGAGGTGAAAGTGTCAAAAAGGTGTCTTGTGAAATTCTCAATCGGGAAGAGGTATACTGATGAGGTCTGGTGCGATGTGGTCCCTATGGACGCTTGTCACCTTTTATTGGGGAGGCCGTGGCAGTTTGACAGAAGAACAAAGCATGATGGGTTCAAGAACACCTACACCTTTCAGAAAGATGGTGTATCCATTACCCTCGGTCCGTCAGATTTGCGGAAAGAGACCAGAAATCATCTACTATCTCGGTCAGAATTCCAGAAGGAAGTGGAAAAGAAGGTTGAGGTGTTTGCCTTGGTGGTAACAGAGACTAATGGTGGTGGTCCAGAACTATCTCCACAAGTCGTGTCATTAGTGGAAGAATTTGCTGACGTGGCACCAACAGAATTGCCATCCGGGTTGCCACCTATGAGAGATATCCAACATTGCATTGACCTTGTGCCAGGGGCTGCTATTCCTCATAAAGCCGCTTATCGCATGAGTCCAAAAGAGCACGAGGAGTTACAGAGGCAAGTGCGCGAGTTATTGGAAAAGGGTTATGTACGAGAGAGTATGAGTCCGTGTGCGGTGCCAGCTTTATTGGTTCCAAAAAAAGACGGTACATGGAGGATGTGCATTGACAGTAGAGCCGTTAACAAAATTACCATCAAGTACCGCTTTCCAATACCTCGATTTGATGATCTGATTGACCAATTGCATGGAGCAACAGTCTTTTCCAAGATTGACTTGCGGAGTGGGTATCATCAGATCCGGATCCGACCCGAAGATGAATGGAAGACCGCTTTCAAAACTCGAGATGGTCTCTACGAGTGGAAAGTGATGCCGTTCGGGTTGTCTAACGCGCTGAGCACATTCATGCGCCTGATGAATCAGGTTTTCCGTGCCTTCATTGGTCAATTTGTGGTGGTTTATTTTGATGACATTTTGGTATACAGCTCCTCTGAGGACCAGCATTTGCGGCATCTGCGACAAGTCTTTGAGATCTTGCGAGCGCAGCAGTTGTATACCAACACCAAAAAGTGCCATTTTTTCTCTAGCGAGGTGACATTCCTTGGGTACATAGTGTCTAAGGAAGGCATTGGGATGGATCCGAACAAGGTGGAAGCAATCATAGGGTGGTCAACACCGACAAACATCAATGAAATCCGGAGTTTTCACGGTCTCGTCTCATTTTATAGGAGGTTCATCCGTAATTTTAGCACTATCATTGCTCCTATCACCGACTGTATCAAAGGAGGCAAGTACACCTGGTCCAAGGAGGCTGAGGATGCGTTTCAATTACTAAAGAAGAAAGTAACTGAAGCACCCGTTTTAGTTTTACCAGATTTCGAAGAAGTTTTTGAGGTTCACTGTGACGCGTCTGGTGTGGGTATTGGAGGCGTATTGAGCCAGAAAGGTAGGCCGGTAGCATTTTTCAGCGAGAAATTGAATGAGGTTAAACTCAAGTACTCAACTTATGACAAAGAATTTTATGCCATAGTACGGAGCCTCGAGTATTGGCGTCACTACCTCATCTCCAAAGAGTTCGTCCTATACTCTGATCATGAAGCATTGAAATACATCAACGGACAACACAAGCTGAAACCAAGGCATGCCAAATGGGTTGAATTTCTGCAGGCTTTCAGTTTCTCCATTAAACACAAGGCTGGAGTGTTGAACACAGTAGCAGATGCACTGAGTCGGAGATATTCTTTGATATCAACCATGCGGGTTCAAGTGATCGGGTTTGATGCATTCAAGGAGTTGTACGGCGATGATCCTGATTTTGCAGATATCTGGCAGAAGTGCGAATCACGTTCCTTTCAGCAGTTTATCCGACAAGAAGGCTTTCTTTTTAAAGGTAACCGGCTGTGCATTCCTAAGTGTTCTCTGAGGGAAGCAGTTATCACGGAGGGACATGCTGGAGGACTCGCGGGACATTTTGGGGTTGACAAAACATTGGCGTGGTTGCAAGACCAATTTTATTGGCCTAGGATGGAGCGAGATGTAGCTCGATTCGTGGGGAGGTGCAGGACATGTCGGTTGGCTAAAACACGGGGAACCAATGCGGGCTTATATCAACCTCTACCCGTTCCAGTGGCTCCATGGGAAGATGTCAGTCTCGACTTTGTTCTCGGGTTACCCAGAACCCAGAGAAACAAGGATTCTATTATGGTGGTGGTGGATCGGTTCTCAAAGATGGCGTATTTTATTGCATGCAACAAAACTTTCAATGCTTCGCAGGTAGCCCGTTTGTTTTTGCAGGAAATTGTCAGATTACATGGTGTACCCAAAACCGTCACCTCGGACCGAGATGTCAAGTTTGTAAGTCATTTCTGGCGCACTCTCTGGCGGAAGCTGGGCACTCAACTGCAGTTTAGCTCTTCTCATCACCCACAAACTGATGGGCAAACGGAGGTGGTCAATCGAAGCCTGGGAAACCTATTGAGGAGTCTGGTAGGTGACAGTCCGCGCCAATGGGATCTCACTTTACCACAAGCCGAATTTGCTTACAACCGATCGCAAAGCCGAACCACAGGAAAAAGACCCTTTGAGGTGGTGTATGGATTCAATCCAATCACTCCTATTGAGCTCACACCATTACCTGTTGAAAAACAATTCAGTGGCAATGCAGATGAACATGCAGAACATATCAAGCAGGTGCACTCTGAGGTTCGAACTCAGATTGAGAACGCAAACAAGAAGTACAAAGAACGAGTAGACAAGCACCGAAAGAGGGTGGTGTTTAAAAAAGGAGATCTAGTATGGATTCATCTGAGGAAGGCACGCTTTCCCACTGGCAGATATGGTAAGCTACAACCTCGGGCTGATGGACCATTTCAAGTGCTCGAAAGAATCAATGATAATGCTTACAAGGTTGATTTGCCGGGTGAATATAATGTCTCGGGGACTTTTAATGTGACCGATTTGTCCCCATACATTACTGACAGTGATAATGATACATCTGAAGTAGATGAAGTCGATGGTGAAGTGGCAGATTCGAGGACGAATCTTTTCTTAGGAGGGGAGAATGATGCAATATGGTCCTGTTGCGCATGCTCCACAAAAAGGGGCGTAACCGTTAATCCGTCCGTCGGATCGGATTGAAATTTTGACAGGAACTCCACAGCTCAAAACTGGATCCGAAACCGTTTCGCCAATCGGATGGCTCAGATTCGCGATCCGAGTCTTCTTTCATGGACTTTTGGACCTTTCTTTATAATTTTCTGTTTTTAGGGTCTTTTATGCATTTTCTGTTTTTAGGGTTTGTATTTAAACAGACGTCGTGTCTTTTGGCAGAGTAGTTTTTGATGAATTAGTTTATTAACAATTGAGAATCTGTGTGATCTCAGAACCAAATCTGTTTTTCCATTATTTGTTCCAATTTCTTGATCGTTCGTGCATCAAAAAGTCAAAAACTAGTTCCCCAACATAATATTAAGATAAAGAATCATGTATTATTGTAAAACAACTGTCCAATAACATAATAAAAAAATAGCTGTCATATGTATATGAAAGTCAAAAGATACGTAACATGGGACGTGTAATTTGGCACTCTTCCCATGGTTTTCTTCAAGTTGGTTAAAACAAAAATTTAAATGTGTCGTTAACACGGACATCAAATCCATTTATTTTGTCAGTTCTACTATGATGTTGAAATGACATGAATCCAAGTTAACCTCAGCTGGATCAATGAACTTGGGCCATTTCTTTGATGCAACTACACAACTGCAAATTGACTTGAGAAATTAATTACCTAATATTGTTCTCTTCTAACAATTAGCGTCTAACTATAAATTAACAATTAACTAACACAATGGCATGTGTTGCTCACACTTATATTTGCTTCTTATTCCCTGTGTTCGTACTTGTTGAATGATGAAAGAATGAGAACACCATATATAATTTCAAACTATAGAAATATGTGCATTATTAGATTGAATCCAGTCCAGATATAAGGATATATATCTTTCTTATATATTAATTTTGGATAGATAGACACTATTCACCTACAGTGAATTCTACAGTGTCTCCCTACAGAGAGACTAACAATTGGGTCCAATTTTCAGACAACCACCCAGTTTCAATAACTAATGGCTGGATCCTCCTTTTCTGACTCCACCCCCCTCTTTCTTGATCGAGAAAGTTCCAAAGCCTCTCCTCTCTTTGATCGCTCTTTTGCTCTTTCTTTGTGTTTCCTCTGGCCAATCTTCTTCTTCTCTCTCTCTGTCACATCCCGACGACAGAATAGACAACTCGTCGTTCTCATCCGCTAAGACGAATCAGTCACCATACACCATCAAATATATACATAAATTACCAATAATATAGACAATAGCCACATTGCATGAATATAGACAATAGCAAATATATACATAAATTACCAATAATATAGACAATAGCCACATTGCATGAATAAATTTACATTTAATAAAGCAATTGAAAATAAACCTACTACGGTAAAATTATACAAACGAAATACCATAGCAGATTTATTTAAAGCAGATAATTTAATCTGCGACAAATTCTACACTTCTTCAAGTTCTACATCTCATTTCCGAATATCGTGCTTTGTACCTGGAACTCACAAAGTGGAATGGTATGAGATTGAAAATCTCCCAGTGCGGTATTCAGTTCCAGTCGAGTTATTCCTAGATCCAATGAACTAAACCAAATCACACTGAATTCAAATATAAAGAAAAACATTGATAATTCAAATTCAAGAACAGCTTACCAAACTTCAAGAAGCATATGCCTAATCATGAAAAAAAAATACCTTCTCATGTTATCATAATAGGGTCATAATTTCCATATAGCACCAAGCACAATTAATGAAAACCATAAAAAATATCCATAAACCACTCACATCTATAATAATAAACTAGTATAAGATAACAAAATGAGTAACTAATCAACTAGTCTAAAAATAGTGCACAACAGAAACTTATGTAACATGATTAATGCACTAATGTTCTTGTAAATCAATTATTTTAACATTTCTATCTTGTGATTCAGATTCAACATATATATATATCTAACTACGGGTCATACACTACCACGAATATAGCGTATATACAATTTTTGTTATGCGCATAACCTAAAATTGTGCGCGCTTATATGACTTCAGTTATGCGCTTCCACAAATTAACGAAACCTACATAACTGAATCACACATTACCACGTGGAGCCTACATAATTTATGTTATGCGCTTCCATGAATTAACAGCGCCTACATAACAAAAATTATGTGCTAACTACAAAAATAGGGCCTACATGACCCCGGTCATGCGCTACCACAACAAGACAGCACCTACATGACCGGTTAAGTTTTCACTGATCAACGTAAAAACGATAGTGAATTATGTAGAGTTTTGATTTAGGTTTTGCCTTATTATCATTAAAACATTTCCAATCAGATTAATTATGGGCTTCTGGACGATAGTAAAAAATATATTTATACAAATAATTTCTGACTTTTTTGTTCCCTTGATATTTATAGAAATAAGAAGAATTATGTTAAATATTTATGTTGCTTCTTGAGAAAGTGAAACCAGCTATTAAGTAAAAGCAAGAGGCACAAACTACAGATTAAGACTCCTCCTTTATATAATAATAAATAAAATAAATTATGTATGCTTAGCAAAGCCTGATCTGAAACAATCACTATTATATATATTACTGCCATACACAATTACCAAAAAGTCAAAACGATGCTCTCATTTCAGACGACTGCTACTTAAGTTTATCAGTAGAACCAAACCTTTTTCTGAGCTGAACTAAAATAATCTATCAGATTCGCTTCAAACAACACATTCAAACCGTTAAAACGATCTACTTTACAAGTGATACGTTTACATATCAAATTTGTAATTTTTCGAGCTAATTTAATATAAAGTCAAGTTGTTAAAAAATAATAAAAAATAAAATATTAAAATTAACTTATAAATTATTTGTTTTTTGACCACTTGATTTTATACTAAATTAGTTCAATAATTAAAAAATTTAATATGTAAATGCACCACTTATAAAGTAGATCGGTTTCAACGGTTTTGATATGTCATTTTAAGTTAATCCGATAAAATTTTGAATTAAACCCAGCCACAAAGAAACTTGATGAACTTAAGAACAACTTTATTTTCTTTATTGGTTTATAGAACATAGTTCTACCCTAAGTCTATTTCACAAACAACAATTTTAATTCGTATGGGGCCATATTCACAGCCACGTCAGGGATGTTTTATAACTAATTGATGGAATGGAGACGTGCTTTACATACTCTCTAGTGACGCATTTTGTCTGCTATTATTCGCTCTCGCTCGTTTCGATAAGGGGTGCCGACGTGTCCGGTGCCTATTCGGGGGAATGTAGGGGCCAGTATTATTTGAGCCTTGATATTCGTGCAGAACATATTTCAACGATTGAGATATTCCAAAAAGTCACGCAAAGTTTGAGATATCTCAGAGGATGCGAATTCTTCGATAAGTACCGTTCCTCGATGCTAGATACTTCGCGTGGTGGCCACGGGCCGACCTTTTTTTTTTAAGGATTTTAAATTACCACTGTCGCATTAATTTAGTAATTCAATTCGAAGTTTCCAAGTATAATTATTCTTTTAAATAAACAAATTAATGAAGAAAGTTGATTGGCCTTTTGTTTTTAAAGCAGTCAAGAGATAAGAATGTATTGAGAGTTTGCGTCAAGAGACAATAAAGAGTAAAACTAGTGTGATCTTAAGTTCACCAAATCTCTTTGTGAACTTAACTCTAAAATCTATTGGATTGATTTTAAATAACGAATTCAAACCGTTGAAACTCTTATTTCTTACAAATAATGCGTCTACATGCAAAAATTTTAAAATTTTGAATTAATTATGTATAAAGTCAAGTGGTCAAAAGTTGTTCAAAAATAAATGCATTAAAATTAATTTATAAATCTCCTACTTTTGACCGCTTGATTTAATACTAAATTAATTCGAAAGTTTAAAATACTAAGTCAAGTGGTCATAAGGTAGAAGAGCTTCAACAGTTCAGATTCATCATTTGAAGTCAATCCGATAGATTTTAAAGTTGAGATCACAAATAAACTTGGTGAACTTAAGAGCACCCTAGTTCTACTCGACAATAAATATGTGATTATTTGTTGTTACTTTTACTTATTGATATCAAATTTATATGATCAAATACTGGATGAATACACGAAAAAAAAACCCATAATTTTACGATTTCGTAAGAACGTAAAATTAAATAAGTAAAAATTATCTTTTAATCACATTTTGGTCGTCTTGATTTGTATGATATTAAATTAAAAAAACCACATTAATTTTTGAAATACATTATTTGCTTATGAAATATAGGAAGTTTATGAATTTAGTTCATCCTTTAAGCACTAGTATATGCTAATTTTTTGGACATTATAATTCGGAAAATGAAGGATTAGAGATGCATGATGGTAAGTGTGGGACACTCGTAGGGGTGCAAACGGATTGGATACGGATAGATAGTGTTCAACTCATATCTGTATTCGTATTTTTTTTTTCAGATATGAATACGGATCGAATATTAATCGGATATGGATATAAATTGGATACGGATATGGATCAGATACTAAACAGATACGGATACAGATCGGATATTTTTGGATACGAATACAGATACAGATATAATTCGGATATCTAATTAACTTGTTACGCTATTACAAAAAATATATAAAGAAATTATGGTCCCAGAACTATATATAGAGCAAAATTCACATTAACTAGTACTGGAGAAGGAAATTTTTTTTTGAATGCATAGTTCTAGACTTCTAGTATTAAATTGTTACTATCAACGATCATTGTTGGTACACACAGTTATTACATAGTTTGGTCTAATTTATAGAAAAAGTAGGTTTAATTATAAAAAGTTATTTTTATGATTTAGAAAGATCTAATTTTAAATAAATATTTTTCAATTTAACGATATATAATATAAAAGGAACCAAAGTAACACCTTAACCAAAGGAGATTGAATTATTTGGAAAATAATTAATTAAACAGAGGTATAATCGTTCACTCAATTAAGTGAGCTTGACCCAAATTTTATCATAGCGGATATAGAAACAAAAGCGGGAAGTTGCCTTGCCGAGAGCGAGCTTGACCAGTTGATTCAAATTCTTCCAAGTTCAAAGATTTAAAGATACAGATATCCGATAAGTTAAAATATACGGATACAGATAATTATCCGTATCCGTATCTGATTCCGAAATCCAACTCATATCTGCATCCGAATCCGCATAAAATATATCCGTATCTGTATCAGAATTCACAATTATCTGTATCCAAATATCCGAATCCGCATAAAACATATCCGTATCCATATCAGAATTAACAATTATCCGTATCCGAATATCCGAATCCGCAAAAATTCGGATATGGATACGGATATGTTTCTTATTGGAAGAAAGCAAAATAAAAACCTAAAATAAAAACTTGTGAAGAAAAACTTCACAAGAACTAAGAACTTCTGAAGAAAAGAAAAGAAAAAGAAACTAAGAACTTCTGAAGAAGAAAGCAAAATAAAAACCTAAAATACAAAACAACATAATACATACACACACACACACATATATATAATATTCTCTTAAATATCTCAAATTTTAAGTTTGCCTAATTAAAACCGGATTAATTTTTTTTTTGGTGCCTATATTCGGAATGCAGGGTCAGTATTATTATGCTTTGAGATTCGTACAGAAAAAATTTGAACGGTCTGCATTTTTTTCCGCAGATTAGCTCAACCAAAATTTTTATTAATATCCAAAATTAATAAATAATTTCAAAATCTACACCCATGCGGAGGAATTTCGAAATCTGTCCAAATCGGAGATTAAATTCCCGGAAATTTATTTTTCAGTTCTAGACAGTCCAAAACCGGAAATTAAATTAATTTCCGATTCCAAGAACTGGAAAATAATCCCCGGTTATAAGCTTCTTCTATTTTTTAATTATAAACATTAAAAATATCATTGAAAAGTTTCAAAATACATGTTTGGCACTATTGAAAATAAAGTAATGTTTTAAAACATTGAAAAGTATCAAAATACATGTTTGACACGTATTGAAAATAAAGTAAAGTCTCAAATATTGATAATTAATCTCCGGTTGCAAGTTTGACATGTATTTAATTAAAAAAAAGCTTAGACCGAATATTATATTCCCGGTTCTAAGAACTGGAAGTTTAATCTCTGGTTTCGGACTATCTAGAACCGGAAAATAAATTTCCGGTAATTTGACCTAAAATCGGAAATTTAATTTCCGATTTGGACAAATTTCGAAATTCCTCCGCATGGGGTGAAGATTTTGAAATTATTTATTAATTTTGGATATTAATAAAAATTTCGGTTAGCTCAATGTTTGAGACGATCAAAATCCGCTCCTTTTTTTTTCAAAGATAATGAACACCCTCCTCCTTTTCTATTTTCTCTCTCTCTCTCAGTTCTCTCTTTCTCTCTCTAAAAGCAATGGTGTTCCTTTTTATTGAGAAAAAAAAACTGATTTGTATTCAGAGGATGCAAATTCGTGCTACGTAAGGTGTCACGCGAACTCAAATAATATTGTCTTTTTTGCAACTTTTGACACAGAAAAAAGAATATAAAGCCAGAGATAATCTAATTTTTAATTGCCCATCCAGCTCTTTCCAAACCACATTATATAAAAAATCAAATAAAGAATTTCTTTTTTGTTGGTAAAATTAAATACTCCGAGATATATGGACAACACACCACCTGCTCAGGGAAACAAATCTACTGCGATTCTAATGGATCGCAAGGTCTGCGATCCTAATATCAACCGTTTATTTATTAAAATACATGAATTTCAAAAAAATTAATCTTTGTGTACAAATCACGAAACACATAAATGGTTGAGATTGAAATCGCAGGACCTGCCATCATTTGGAATAACAACAAATTTATTTGCCCTGCTCAGTGCACCTTGGCCCTTCCGCACCTTTAAAAGATAAATTATAAATTTATAATAGTAGAAGTCAAGTACTGCTAAGACACCCCTACCCCACTAATTCCCTCCCTAGCTTAAACCTCAAAACCGAATTCCTTGTCGTATTGCCCGAATCACATGGGAAACCCAAAAGAAAATAAAATCGGAAGCAAGCAACAATGCACTGCTCCTATAATTTATTTATTTAATTTTTGAAGAAAATCGCCTGGTCCAGTGAAAAATCAAAATACAGTGTCCATAAATACCGGACCACTAGGCGTGTGCCCTCCATACTCCCAAATCTCTCTCTAGCTTCCCTCAATCCTCAGATTGCTTCATTTCCTTCGTAAGTAATCTAAGATCTAACACGTACTAGAGACAGAACCAACCATGTCTTTTCGTATGAACTCTGTTGTCCCCACAACAACCCCTTCACCAGAAATTTCCAAAATCCCAACACCTTCCAACCAAAACCAAGACCTTGAACACGGCCAATCTGATGACACCATTGACTACTTGCAACGGGCCCAGTGGCTCCGTGCCTCTGTCCTAGGGGCCAACGATGGGCTTGTATCTGTCGCATCCCTGATGATTGGTGTCGGTGCAGCCAGCTCGTCTGCTAAGGCTATGCTTGTCTCTGGCCTTGCTGGTCTAGTAGCTGGTGCATGTAGCATGGCCATCGGTGAATTTGTGTCGGTTTATGCTCAGTATGACATAGAAAAGAATCTAATCAAGCAAGGAGAAGTGAACGATGAAGGAGAAGAAAATAAGGAACCATTAGCAAATCCGTTGCTGGCTGCTGGTGCATCAGCTTTAGCATTTTCAATTGGTGGGCTGCTACCGTTGCTTGCCGGGGCGTTTATCAAATCTTGGGGAGTGAGGCTGGGTGTTGTTTGTGGGGTGAGTAGCCTTGCATTAGTTGTGTTCGGTGCAATTGGCGCATTCCTCGGTGGTGCCAAGCCGTATAAGGGTGCGCTTAGGGTTTTGATCGGAGGATGGCTGGCTATGCTGATTACTTATGGGATTCTCAAAGTGTTCAGTTTAGTTTTCCATATGAACATTTCCTCATCCGGTTAAAGTGATTATAAATTATTAAATCTTTAACGGCTATAAGTGCCTAGTTGGGTTGCAAGGCCAAGCCTATGTATTGTTTTAGTTATATATAGCGCTCCACCCCCCTCCCCCCCCCCCCCCTCTTTTTTTTTTTTCCTTCCTGCTAATAATATATAAGCAGGAGATCCTGATATTCCTCTTGAGTGTAGTATCTTGTAATTAGCATATGTAATAATATCTTGATGGTGGTTAATTCCATATAGATTTAACAGTCCTTGCTGTTTATTGTTTCTTGTAATTTATTTCAGTCAAATTGTGAAATATTGAAATAATTTATGGCCAACACAAATACATGCAAGCTATTAGCTATACCAAATAAATACCAGCAGCAAAAACTGAGCAAAGAAAGAGAAAGTAAAGCTAAAAATACCAGTCTCAAGCTAAACTGGTCACCTTACATAAAAACCAGCTTAAAAGGCGATATTAAATTGTGTTCATCATAAATTATAAATACCAGCAGCAAAAACTGTGTGATCATAAATTAGCTTGAGACTTTCAGTAAGCAGTTTTCTGCATAAAGGAAAGAAGTTAATTTGAATTTTCTTGAGACTATACTTTGGAGAATCAAGGAAATCCGTTAAATAAAATATATAATTCTATAAAGCAGTTATTATCCAGAGGATACCAAAACAGAATTATAAATAAAGTCAAAATCTTTATTGATTGGCACTTGGAATCAAATAGTAAAAAGAGCTTTTTTGATTAGAAGTAACAGCAAATTTGTCTACAAAATGGATGAATTTGTTCATTTACTAGTGGGTAGTGCAATATAGTGCTGGCATTTAATTTTGTTCTAATGCAGCTGGTGACCGATATCTTCAGTGCTTATGAGGATTAAACAAAATAATTTCCTGCTAGTATATTTTAAAGGAAATAGCTAGGTAGCAATGCTAAACATATCCCCCAAAATGAATCTCATGAAAAGAGAGGTTTCAACATTATTCCTTATATTTCATTGGGTGACAAAGTGACATGATATATTGTACTTAATTTCCACGTTTTGTCAATATGAAAGCATCTTCACTTTACTAGCATCTTCATTCTTAGTTTGACGTGCTTTTTTCTGGGCCGCCAGGGTATGATTAGATACTCCAATAAGAAAACCTGGGGCCTGGCCTGGCCCACTACTAAATAGGAATAGAAATCATAGGACTGATACTAGCATCTGCTTCATGGAACATGTACTTGAAAGCAGTGTTGTAAAATGCAGAGCATGCATGCAGCTGTATATGTTTATACAAATCGATTTTGTATGAAAATCTTCACGCAATCTCATATAAGCTGTTTCGCATGAAAATTGCATATTTTCCGGTTTAAAGAGGCATATTGATTTTTAATAATGCAATTATTTGCATTTGGCATCATGCGATTCTATCACTGAGTGTCAATTAATTAATTGTTTGTATCTAGTTAATTTAGTGAGTTACTTTAGGATCAATGTCCCTATTTAGACCTAATTCTGATATACTTAGACCCAATTCACTAAATGATTTTATTATGCTGGAATTTGATGTAATTCTATTCTTTAACATGTGACACAAGTTATTTTTAATAATAATATATTGCAAGTTTTGAGTGGAAAGAAATTAATATGTAGTTTAAAATCTGCATATATAAGTCCGTATTAAAATCTGCATACGCGGCCGCATATCACATATGCGGTATGCAGTGACTTTCCGCATGTATGAACAAAACCGTATTTTACAACATTGCTTGAAAGTTACAAACTAATTGGTTTTATAGGTAATATGTGTGGTAAACAGAAGTCTTGCATCAATCCCTCCCATTAAAGGCACGAGCAAGGTAGGAATCATGACAGTGGTACCGAGCATAAGAAGGTAATTCTGAAATCCCAACAAAATAGTTTCAGCTGAAAAAAGTTAGAAGATCACCGTGAGAAATACCGTACTGTTGAGAAATAATTAGGGAATTATGAGATGTTAAGCCTAAATTATAATCGGTTCAGATATTATATGGTACATTCTCTAGGCCTCCCTGACATATTTTTTTAAAATATATTATAGAGACTTCCTCTATATTTTTTTTTTCTCAAGAGATTGGGAATTTGACAAAAATCTTTTAGATTTATATTATTTATATTTACAACAGACTGTTGCCATTATCTGCACAACAAAATTTTAATTGTCTTTTACTTGAATAACTTTTTTTTTTACTAATAAAAGATCACACCACAATTATTACACAAGTACTTTTTATTTTCAGTGATTCTGATGTATAAAAAAAGATCAAGCATATATATATATATCTGGTACCATTTGTACTGTCAATTTGCATTAAGAAGGGACCATGAGTAAAAAAATTTCCCTCTCGAATCAAAGCATATTAGAATAGTAAATTAATTGTTTTGTTGGTCGTGCCTACCCATAAAAGGTATGAAAACCACATCTATTCAACATGATAAAATATTACCACCAGCTCATTCATTCCTGTTGTTTCAGTGACAATAATAAATGGCTCGTCTTCACATGGAAAGAAAATATATATGAAGGGATCAACACAAAGCCTTTTCTCTACTCTTTTTTTTTTTAAACATAGTGAGGTGTCTCCTCACCGCCTTCTAATTGAAACCAAACTGCTGGTACTCAGACCACAATGTTTCTTTTCTCTATTCTTATAATAACTTTTCTATAATTGAACAATTAAGGATAAGAACAAAAAAATACAACGGCTATTTTTTTCCCAACTTTTGACCTGACATCAACTCTGGATTTCTTCCTTTTTCTTTATTGTTTGACACTTCCAGTAAACTTCAAAAGCACAACAAATCTTTATAGTCTTAATAAGATTCTACTGATCTTCACGTTCCATATTATGTGTGCTCTTGAGCATTGTAGAATTTTTTTAGAATAATTATTCTGAAAAATTAGAGCAAACATAATGTTTTCTATCAAAATTTAATATATTGGCTTATTCTAAAGAGCAAAATTTAAATTTTAAATCTATTATTTTGGTTTATCACAATTATACTTTGTTTGCTACTGTGATTTATCAATTTAGACAATTCAAAGAGAGATCTAAAATATACAGAAATGTTCATGTCTCCAAGAACTAAACATTTCCAACGGTTCCCCATGGAAATAATTAGTAGAACTGTAAAATAATATAAACTAAATCAATAAAATATTTCCATGCGTATATTTTCTGATATTTCCGTTAACCTTTGCGATAAAATAATATAAACAAAATAAAAAGAACATTTCCAAAGATCAGCCTATGGAAATAATATGTTCAATTATAAAATAATATAAACTTAATTAATAAAATATTTCCATGCATATTTCTCCAATATTTTCATAAACATTCACTGTAAAACAATATAAACAGAATAAACAAAATATTTTCAAAGGTCAACCCATGGAAATAATATGTCAAACTATAAAATAATATAAACTAAATCAATAAAACATTTCCATACGCATTTGCCCCAGTATTTCCATGAACATTCATTATAAATTAATATAAACATAATAAACAAAATATTTCCAAGAGCCATCCCATGCAAATAATATGTTCAACCATAAAATAATATAAACTGTATCAATAAAATATTTCCATGCACATTTGCTCCAGTATTTCCATAAACTTTCACTATAAAATAATATAAACAAAATAAAGAAAACATGTCCAAGGACTGACCCATGGAAATAGTATGTCCAACTTCTTCGGACTTATTTCCATGCGCATGTGGTGAAGAATTTCCATACCTTCAATAAAATATAATATTTAATCTGTTTGGCAGGTGCGGGTCATGCCAAACTTTATTCAAGGGTGCAAATAATACATTTATATAGACACAGTTTTGATGTGCTACTTTTTCCATGGGACTGTCTTTGGAAATGATTTATGATGTCAGAAAAATCCATTTTAATTCCATGGACCGTTTACATGCATGTAAATGTTTTTTCCTCTCCTGGCTAAAAACAGAAATTCTAGTAGTGAGTTTTTGTGTTTGGACAATATAATATGAGTCGCACTAGGGTGTTCTTAAGTTCACCAAGTTTTTTTTGTAAACTCAACTCTAAAATCTATTGATTGACTTCAATTGACAAATTCAGACTGTTGAAACGTATCTATCTTATAAGTGTTGCGTGTACATGCAAAAAATTTAAATTTTGAAATTAATTTTGTATAGAGTCAAATGGTCAAAATATATTAAAAAAAATGAATGCATTAAAATTAATTTATAAATCTTCTAATTTAACCGCTTGATTCTATACTAAATTAATTCAAATTTTAAATTTTTTACATGTAGATGCATCACTCGTAGGTAGATGAGTTTCAAGTTTCAACAGTTCAGATTTGTCAACTATAAAAAAAATTCGAATTCATCATTTGAAGCCAACCTGATTGATTTTAGAGTTGAGTTTACAATGGGACTGGGTGAACTTAAGAACACCCTAGTTCTACTTATATGATATATCTTATTAATTAGTACATTAGATCTTATATTACAATTTTGGAAATTATATCATGTTACATTATTATCTTAAAGATATGATATGGCAAATGATTGTTTTTAAAAGGGTTAATTTTCATATATCCTTGAAGAGTTCCTCAATTTCTTATTTACCCCTCTACTCTTTATTATATTTAATATGTCCTTTAACTTCTTTTTTATTTCTTATTTGCCCATACACATTAATTCTGAAGTTAACCATGATTAAATCTCTGAATAAAATAATAAAAGACAAAAATACCCCTAAAAAGTCTGATTGCAGCTATTGGATTTTCTGCTTCTGCATTTTACTGATTTTCTTTTACTGGTTTTTATTTTTTTGTTTTATTCCCTGTTGGCTTTCGATACTGCTGGAAATCTTTTGGTTTTCTTTGTTTCAGATTTAAATTTCTTTCCTTTCCTTTGCATGATTGACAACTAATTGAACGAGATGCAAGAGAGTGCTGGAAATTTTGCTTTTAAATATTTCTTTTCGAAGTAGTCTAGCCATTAATTTGTCAAAATAATGGTTCACTATATATCCAATTTTTATAATATTTGGTTTACTAACTAACAGGTAAATAGAATAACATTCCCAGAATTGGAAATTTGCATCAAAGATGTGATTTTGAGAAATGAAAATGATTTGAAAACACACGAAACAATTTTTATTTAATTAGAGAAAAAAAATAGATGAGAAGGTGTTTTGAGTTTTATCCGAAATTGAAATTGAAATTAAGTTTTATCCAATCAGGAAAACTAAGTCCGCTTTTAAGAATTCAATCGGGGGAGAGACAAAGAATAAAAGCATTAAATTCAAAAATTAGAAAGCATATCTCCCAAAAAAATAATAGAAAGAAGGGAAGAGATAAAGAATAAAAACATTCAGTTCAAAAATTAGAAATCAAGGAAGAGAGAAGTTGAAAGATAATTGAACGAGGAGCCATTTGAGTAGAGAGTGTTGGCCTGAATTATTACATTTTAAAAGGAACATGATTGGAGACAGAGGGGCATAGTGGGAATTAAAAATTGTTCATTGTCTGATTTTAATTATAACTATTCAAGAAACAAATAAGAAAGGTTTGTAAGAGTTGGAGGTTAAATAAGATAAATTGAAAAGTTTAAGGGCAAATAAGATACCGAAGAGTTTTGGAAGGGTATATAATTAATTATCCCTTTTTAAAATTATTGATTTAAAGATTCAAGATACACAAATACAAAATTTAGATATTAACCCAAGACCTCTCGAAATTTGAGCGACCATTAATTAATGGGATATATAGCGATCGATGTGAAACAAGATAACGGATTTTTTTTGTATCACCTTCAAAAAGATTTAAAAATAAAAATTATCTGGAGCAACTTTTTATCAAAAATACCACTTCTGCGGACTGAATTCGTGTATCCAGATCGACCGGATCCGCGGACTGAGCAGGCGGATCCGGATCTGCGGACTGAATCCGTGTACCCAAGTTTGATGAGGTGTCATCTTGAGAGTATTAAACTATGCAAATTTGAACGGTTGAGAAGTATTATTTGAGTGTTGAGATTCGTGCACAAAGTATTATTTGGGAGTTGAGATTCGTGCATAAAGTATTTGACGATTGATATATTCCAAAAACGGCCGCAAAGTTTAACTCAGAGGATGCGAATCCCCACAAAATGAAAATGAGGTGTCAGCTTGAGAGTATTATTTGCGTGTTCAGATTCGTGCACAAATATTATTTGAGAGTTGAGATTCGTGCATAAAGTATTTGAATGATTAACTGCATTAGTTTATGACGGTGCGCAGACTCAATCCGTGAATCCGCGGGTCCGCGCCCTCGGTCCGCAAATCCGGATCCGCGTGCTCAGTCTGTGGATCCGGTTGATCTAGATATGCGGATTCAGTCCGCGGAAGTGGTATTTTTGATAAAAAAAGTTGCTTTAGATGGTTTTTATTTTTAAAACGATTTCGAGGATGGTACAAAATAAAATCTAGGAAACAAGGACCTGTATTTAAATTCCGTGTCTCCATATACTCTACATATATCTATATCTATATCTATATCTATCTATCTATATATATATCAGACGACAAGATATATGGGTGATGATATTAAAACAACAACAAAATTTATTAACACTACATTATCAATATATTTTATAATATAGACAGTTTTGCCCTTCATTAATTGATTCCTTTAAAAACTGATTCTCTCTCCCTCTATTACACCATTATTTTTTCCTTAAGAGTTATATTTTTATCAAAATTTGTTTCTCGGATACTATTATATGATTTATTTCCTTAAAAGTTAGATTAATGTAATAAATATTCTTTATTTGTTTTCATTAATTGAATATTTCAGATTTTTTTAAGAGAACTACAATAGTGAATGATTATATTATATTTTTAAAATCTATCATCATTTTGTATATTGATTTATTTTATTCAACTTCACAATTTTTTTTCACAATCTACTATAAAAAAATTGTTTTGTCACTTAACATTTATCCATTTTTTTGCGCAAAAAATCACTAAAAAACAACATAATTACTAATTTTAAAATATATTGAATTTAAATTATTATGATTAATGTTAACATTCAACTTATGATTAAAATAATAACTTAAAAGTACAACAAAACACCACAATAAAAAATTACATCAATTATGCATGCTAAAACTAATAAATTGTTTGCATTAAACTTAAATTTATAAAATATTCCAAAAATTCTCAATATCATATTGAAAAAAAGTCCATCCAAATTGATGATAGCTCATTAATTTATTTTCTCCAGTAATGCTGCTGATCGAGATAATTTAATACATGATCAAATAATGAAAAATGGAAAATATGGTAATAAAAATGGAAATAAAAATCTAGTAATTATAGAAATCAAATAATTTAATACATAATAAAGATATTAATTACATTATAGAAAAATATGATAATTAGCAAAGCATTTAAAGAGGGTCAAAATTGTCTCTACATTAAATTTTATTAAAGATGTTATGTTAATATAAATGTCTGTGGTGTGAATATGCCTACCCAAGTTATATATATCTCTCGTTCTGCACCGGCCACATGATATATATTTAGCCTTCTTACAACATGGATTAGCTACAGAGCTCTCGTCGTTGTATCTTTCTATGAAATGAATATCAATATCCCATGCTCCTTAACCTGTTTGTCTTTGTATGAAAAGAACATCGTCCCAAATAAACCAAGACGAGACCAAGTTGCTTAATTATATTCAAGAAATTAAATTAGTAGTTTTTTTTTGAATAAAATTAAATTAGTAGTTGTAGTTGTTGGTACTGAGGTACTTGCCGTGTCAAATACGCCTTCAAAGCGACCTTTCTTGTGTATGCCACCCGCTATTTCTGTAAGTTCATGGTTAGAAGTACCTCATACATTAATTGTCCTTTTTTAATTTTTATTTCTCTTTCCCGTACCGACTAGCGTGGTAGCCACGCGCCTCCCATTGTTTTAATTACCACAAGGCTACCTAACACGCTGGCATCTTTGTCTTGTTGTTACACTTTTCCCATGGTGAGCACACGCCAGTGCTTAAAATAATAAGCCTTTAATGGTGGGATTAGCTGGGTCCATTGAATTAAGTCATCTCTCCCAAATTCCCAATCGATCCGCTGAGGACTTAAATTGTTGTATGTTTGACTAATGAATGGATCTTATGCATGAGACCTAATTATCATCTTATCTAGCGTGTCAATTGGTGTGGACGATAGCAATTTGAGTCCATTGTCCATGGGACTCAAACTGAGTTCGATGGACTCGGTAACCGTCTGATCTGCTTTAAAAATATGTGCGCATAACTTTAATATTCGTGCGAGTTTACTTTGATAATATTGTGCACCGATCTTAAAGCAGATCGGATGGTTACGGAACCCATTGGACCCAAATTTGAGTCCGATGGCCATCGGACCCAAACTACTCTCGTGGTGCATTAGGCAAGTAGACCAGCTTGATTATCTCTTATAAATTAGAGGCCGCACCATGGATTGAGTCATCTGGACTCCCCTGATCTCTTAATTCCTCTCTCCTTAATTATCAGCACAAACAAGAGAGAACTAGTTCAGAAATTTAAGGTAAGTGTTTTATTAGATAATATGTTAACCTTTTCAAACACATTTTCTAATCAATTAATTAAGTAGCCATGCACCCCCCGAGTAATAAAGTCGTGAACATTGTGTTTTTTGTTTTCTTCTTTGTAAACCAGAACAAGCTCAAGCTTCTCAGCTCTAATTAAGTTTTATCCATAATATTAAGATTAATTTTTGTGTTTACATCTAGCAGGATAACATGCAGCGAGAAGGAAAGAATAGAATGCTAAGTTTCTCGCAAAATCCCCTGTCTAATAATGGATCATATGGTGTTGAACAGGGATGGTGTTATGCTACTCTGGGTAGTTCTTCGAACAGCCGTAGACTTCCTTCAAAGTCACACAGTAGAAGCCATGATAAAGAGCATAGAGTGGCACAGAGAAGCCTAACTAAGGTGAGAAAAGAATGGGTGAAGATTAAAGAGGAGATGGGTTATGCAAAATTGTGTGGGGAACATTTGAATGAGGTGTTAGTCGAGACAGATAAGAAAATAGAAGCTATGTTGGCCGAGCTTGATCAGACGGATAAATATGTGCAGGATTTGATTGCTCAAAATGAGGAACAAGGGTATTGCTAAGGGCCTAAGAGAGAGTACAATGATAATTATAGGATGATCTAGACTATATATATATGATAAAGATGTATTGTTTTAGGCATATTTTTTGCCACCCCACCCACCTCCCCCCCCCCCCCCCCCCCGCCCTTTTTGGTGGATCGCTTTATGTATCTATGATGTATATTTTATTCCGTTTCAATTATTCGTCAGGTTTATATATAGTTCTAGAACTACAGATTTCCATCCATTAATTACTTCTTTTCTGTCCTAGAGAGATTGGAAGGGACCTGATGGTAGTTCTAATCAGTGTTGTAAAATGTGGTTCATGCGGCCGCATATGTGTATGCAGTCCGATTCCACATAAAATTTTTCATGTAGTGTCAAATATACGGTTTCGCATATGCAATCGCATATTGGGCTGCATATGTCCGCATATTGGTCCGCATATGTGCGATTGGGCCGCATATATCCGTATATTGTTCCGCACATGTGCGAATTTATTGTTTGAATGATTTTATTGAGAATATATTGCATGTTCTGATGAAAATAAATTAATATATAATTTAAAATCCGCATATATAAGTCTGCATGAAATTCCGCATATGTGGCTGCATACCGCAGCCGCATATGCGGTATGCAGTGGCCTTCCGCATGTATGAACAAAACCGTATTTTACAACATTGGTTCTAATTAAGATACAACTGACAAATCTGTAAAACTTAATTGCTAATAAATTACCGTTTATTTAATCGGCAAATTAATTAATGAAGGCGGCTACAACGAAAACCCAATTGATGATGTAGAAACTTTTAATCAATTGCAAAAACTAGTTCCCCATCTTAATGTTAAGATAAATAATCCTGTATTATTGCAAAACAACTGTCCAATAATATGATAATAAAATAGCTGTCATATATATATGGAAGTCAAAAGATACAGGATACCATGGGACGTGCAATTTGGCACTGTGCCCATGGTTTTCTTCAAGTTTGTTAAAACAAAAATTAATAGTGTCGTTAGCACGGACATCAAATCCATCTATTTTGTCAGTTCTACTATGATGTTGAAATGACCCTAATCCAAGATTCCAAGTTAACATCAGGTGGATCAATGAACTTGGGCCATTTGTTTGATGCAACTACATAACTGCAAATTGATTACCTAATATAGTTCTGTGCTAACAATTAGCGTCTAACTATAAATTAACAATTAACTAACACAATGGCGTGTGTTGCTCACACTTATATTTGCTTCTTAATTCCTGTGTTCGTACTTGTTGAAAATGAAATAAAGAGAACACTATATATAATTTCAAACCATTGAAATATGTGCATTATTAGATTGAATTAATCCAGTCAAGATAAAAGGATGTTTTTCTTATATATTAATTATGGATAGATGGATACTATTCACCTACAGTGTCTCGCTACAGTGAGGCTTAATTACAACTGGGTCCAATTTTCAGATAACCACCCAGTTTCAATAACTGATGGCTGGATCCTCCTCCTCCGAGTCCATGATCCCCCTCTCTCTCGATCGAGAAAGTTCTGAAGCCTCTCCTCTCCTTGATCGCTGTTTTGCTCTTTCTTTGTGTTTCCTCTGGCCAATCTTCTTCTTCTCTCTCTGTCACGTTCCGAAGACAGGATGAACAACTTACCGCTCTCATCCGCATAAGGCGAATCATTCATCGGACACCATCAAATATATACATAAATTACCAATAACATAGACAATAGCCACATTGCATAAATAATTTTGATTAAATCAATTGAAAATAAACCTACTATGGTAAAATTATGCAAACAAAATACCATAGCAAATTCGGAAATTCTTCAAGTTCTACATCTCATTTTCGAATATCGCGCTTTGTACGAACCCCAAAGTGGAATGGTAAGAGATTGAAAATCTCCCAGTGTGGTGTTCAGTTCCAATCGAGTTATTCCTAGATCCAACCAACTAAACAAAACCACATTGAGTTCAAATATAAAGAAAAACATTGATAATTCAAATTCAAGAACAACTTGCCAAACTTAAACTGATCAAGAAGCATATGCCTATCATGAAGAAAAATACCTTTTCATGTTGTCATAACAGGATCATAATTTCCAAATAGCACCAAGCACAATTAATGAAAACCATAAAAAATATCGATAAACCACTCACATCTATAATAATAAACTAGTATAAGATAACAAAATGAGTAACTAATCAACTAGCCTAAAAAAAGTGCACATCAGAAACTACCATCACTACTACAGAATGGCGCTTCCTACACTGTGGTTGTACACGGATTTTCTCGGTTTTATGTAAAACCGTGTACCAAATAGGATTTTTCCAATGATCAATGATATCTCTAAGAATCCCACACGGATATTTCATTGAAAAACAATGTTTCAAAAAAGCCGTTTGAAGTTTACATTTCCTACACGGATATTTAGTTAAATATCCGTGTAGGAATGGTGAGAGAGCTACACGGATTTTTATTAAAAAATCCGTGTAGGAAAGGGTTATTGTACACGGATTATTGTTTAAATAACAGTGTAGAAATGATAGAGAGCTACACGGATTTTTATTAAAAAATCCGTGTAGGAAGGGATTATTGTACACGGATTATTCTTTAAATAACAATGTAAAAAGGCTAGAGAGCTACATGGATTTATAGTGAAAAATCCGTGTAGAAAGGTAGTTTTAGGGTTTTGGTTATATAAAAAGGCCTTTTCCCTCCAACGCCGTTTTGATTTTATAATACTCTCTCTCTCTCTCTCTATCTCTGTATTAAAATATTGGTCTGATTTCAGCTCGTAGCACAACTGGGATCTGAGATATTTGAAGTTGTTATTTTCTCCTCTCTATCTTGCTAAGGTTATCTAATTTTCTGTTACTTATTATTGCTTATTTAGGTCATGTGTAATTATTATTGCTTATTTCTCTTTTATTTTTCTTTTCAGTTTTGTAGGGTTTTGGTTGGTTACTGTCATCTTCGCATTGGTTGGTTACTATCCTCTTCGCCACCCTCCCTCCATAAATTCATATAAGATGCAATAATTTTTTTCTTACGAAATTGATTTTCAGTGGTTCGTATAAAAGCCATACAGGTTCAATTAATTTTATGTATAAATTTTAATTGAGAATTTTTATTCTCTATGATGTATGTATGTATGCACAAATTAATATGTTGATCCTTGTATTTTTTATTGGAGATGCAATATTGTTGGAGACCTTTAACCAAGATACATCATGTCATGGATCACATGAAAACTTCATTTTTGATATGTTGGATCTAATACAACTTAGTATGTATGAAATTTCGTGCTAGAGTAGATCATAGCCATGAGTTTTGGCAACATGAGCCCAACTTATGGAAATTTGGCCCAAACCTTGATCACATGGTTGCTAAGTGGTAATGACATAATGTTTATACAAACATTGTATTGGATATTGAGAAGTGTATGTTATGTGTTAGATCACATGGGATTGCATGTAAAAAATGCTATGTATATATATATGTTGCAAATGGCTATGTATTTATTTTTGCAAAAGGCTATGCATATACAAAATGCTATAAATTTATTTTTGCAAAAGATTATGTATATTCAATCTGAAATATATAATTACTGGCTAGCAAAAGTGGAGGCTAGCTTTAAAAAAAAAAAAAAAAAAAAAAAAAAAAAGGGTTCAGCAACCTTCCTACACGGATTTTTATTTAAAAATCCGTGTAGGAAACAATTCTACATGGATTTTTACTTAAAAATCCGTGTAGGAATGTTGATACTCCTACACGGATTTTTTATTAAAAAACCGTGTAGCTCTATAGTTGGATTTCTACACGGCTTTTAAGTAGAAATCCGTGTAGATTGTTGATAATTGCACACGGATAAATATCCATTTGCAAAAGATGGGACATTCCTACACCCTAATATCCTACACTGCTGAAAATCCGTGTAGCTCTTCGTGATTTATCCGTGTACAATCACCATATTCTGTAGTAGTGCATGTAACATGATTAATGCACAAATGTTCTTATAAATCAATTCATTTAACATTTCTATCTTACGATTCATACTCGACACATATCTAACTATGGCTCATGTGCTACCACGAATATGTTGCCTACACAAATTATGTTATGAGCATAATATGAAATTGTGCGCTTACCATGAATACGGCGCCTACATAACTGAATCACGTGCTACCACGAATACGGCACCTACATAATTTATGTTATGTGCTTCCACGAATTAACGGTGCTTACATAACAAAAATTATGTGCTTACCACCAAAACAACGCTTACATGACCCTGGTCATACGCTATTATGAAAAGACAGCACTTACATAACTGGTCAAATTTTCACTGATCAATGTCTAAGTGATATTGAATTACATATGGTTTTGGCTTAAGTTTTGCATTATTATCATTAAAACATTACAGATCAGATTAATTATGGGCTTCTGGAGGATAGTAAAAGAATATATATACAAATAATTTCTGACTTTTATGTTGCGTATTGAGAAATATTTATAAAAATAAGAAGAATTATGTTAAATATTTATGTTGCGTCTTGAGAAAGTGAAACAATTTATTAAGTAAAAGCAAGAGGCACAAATTACAGATTAAGACTCCTTTATATAATAATAAATAAAATAAATTATGTATGCTTAGCAAAGCCTGATCTGAAGCAATTACTATTATATATATTACTGCCAAACACAATTACCAAAAAGTCAAAACGATGCTCTCATTTCAGACGACTGCTACATAACTTTATGAGTAGAACCAAACCTCTTTCTGGCACTACTACAGAATGGCGCTTCCTACACTGTGGTTATACACGGATTTTCTCTATTTTATGTAAAACCGTGTACCAAATAGGATTTTTCCAATGATTAATGATATCTCTAAGAATCTCATACGGATATTTCATTGAAAAATAGTGTTTCAAAAAAGCCGTTTGAAGTTTACATTTCCTCCACGGATATTTAGTTAAATATCCGTGTAGGATTGTGAGCGAGCGACACGGATATTTATTTAAATATCCGTGTTAGGAGAGTTATTTGTACACGTATTTTTATTTAAATAGCTGTGTATATATGTCGATAGAGTTACACGGATTAACAGATAAATATCCGTGTAGGAAGGTCATCTAGGGTTTCAGCTGAAGTAAAAAGCTTCTCTTCCAGCGCTGTTTTGATCACTCTCTCTACGAGGCACATATGAGTTTAGGAAAGATCACTCTCTCTACACGGATTTGCTGAGTTTAGGAAAGTTTTTCCTCCGTTGATTTTACTCGGAGATGGAGGATTCAAAGTCTTTCCTCCCTATTGGAGGTGGAGGAAATGACACTGAATCCTCCATCTCGGAGTAAAATCACGGAGGAAAAATTCATCTGAAATTCAAAGTTTCTCTTCCAGCGCCGTTTTGATCACTCTCTCTACGAGGCACATATGAGTTGAGGTCCTTCTGTATCAGCGTGCGCTTGCATTTGTGGGTACGTAGGAGAAAGATGGTTTATTTCGGAATTTTCCTAAACCCACAGGTGCAACCGCACACTGCTACACGAGGACCTGCAAATCAACCAAGTGAGAGAGATTTGGGGAAGATGGTTTATTTCGGAATTTTGTAAAGAACAATATGGATTTGTATAAATTAATTAGTGTAATTATCAATTTTAATTGTTATATTATGTTTTGGGGAATCTGTTTTTGGGCAAAGAAAAAATTCTGATTTATATATAACTTGATGGAAACTAGCCAAAACCAAAAAAAAATTCTTGTGGAGAGCATTAATTTTACATTTTGCATTTTATGTCATATTTTGACAAGTTCTTTTTAGGAATTATAAATATTTTGATAAGTTTTTTTTTTTATGGAAAGCATTAAATTATACAAAATATAGATTATTAAAATCTATATTTTATTAAATATGAAGTAATATAAATATTTTATTATATTATTCATCATCCTACACGGATATTCAGTTAAATATCCGTGTAGGATAGCCGACGGATGTGAAATTTTATTAAATATGATATAATATAAATATTTTATTATATTATTCATATTCCTCCACGGATATGTAGTTAAATATCCGTGTAGGATTCCCTATTTTTATTTTTTTAAATATAATATACTTTCAATTTCATATTTTGATTATTTAAATATAAAAATGAACTTATGTAGATGTTTTCATTGCTGTGAAGCTCTTTAAATATTCATTCTTATAAATTAAGAAATGTATTCATTTAGATATAAACTTTGTATATATTAATTTCTTTATAGTTTAGTAAAAGAGGAGATCAACACGGATATGTACTTAAATATCCGTGTAGGATACCTATTGCACACGAATTTGTAATAAAAATCCGTTTAGGAATCCTTGTAGCAGTTCAAAACCAGATTATGTCTTCCAAAATTTTTAAGTCCCCAATTCACTTAGAGAAATATAGGTTTAAGAGGAACCAATTCATTCTTGTACACTATTTTACAAATAAAAATATTCATCACTGTGTTAGAAATATTAAATATTAACAAATTTAAAATTGTACAACTAATACAAAAAATAAATACAAAAGAACAAAAATGTAAACAAGTAAACTTTCATATATTACTACTGGTAAATATTACAAAAGTTACCAAAATATTGATATAATAAAACTCAAAAAAAAAGAAACTCCTACAATAATAAAAACAAAGAAACTCTAAACAACCGATTTTTTCTTTGTCCGACGAATGTAGGGCTTCGGTGGCGGATGGCCCCTGGGGCTGCGACGTGGGCGAGTCGGCCATGGTGGCCATGGCCGACTTCTGGGATAACCTGGTGGTGGTCGTTCGTAACCGGGTGGGATCCAAGGCATTGGCATGAAATCCTCTGGAAGTGGTGGTAGTGCCTCAACAGGTGGTGGTGGTGCCTCAATAGGTTGTTCTTCTGTGACACACGACATTTTTTCACTTAGAGAAAGATAGGTTTAAGAGGAACCGATTCCGAGGATATATAGGGTTTAAGGCGACTCTTCGTTTTTCTGTGTTTATTTTATGTATATTCAATTTTAAATTTGTTAATATTTAATATTTCTAATTCACAGTGATGAATACATGAAATAAATAGGGCGGGTGCGCATGCTTTGAAATAAATATCATCTTTTCTACACGGATAGTTACGTAAATATCCGTGTAGGAAAAGAGGAGAGCTACACGGATATGTACTTAAATATCCGTGTAGGATACCTATTGCACACGAATTTGTAATAAAAATCCGTTTAGGAATCCTTGTAGCAGTTGAAAACCAGATTATGTCTTCCAAAATTTTTAAGTCCCCAATTCACTTAGAGAAAGATAGGTTTAAGAGGAACCGATTCCGAGGATATATAGGGTTTAAGGCGACTCTTCGTTTTTATGTGTTTATTTTATGTATATTCAATTTTAAATTTGTTAATATTTAATATTTCTAATTCACAGTGATGAATACATGAAATAAATAGGGCGGGCGCGCATGCTTTGAAATAAATATCATCTTTTCTACATGGATAGTTACGTAAATATCCGTGTAGGAAAAGAGGAGAGCTACACGGATATGTACTTAAATATCCGTGTAGGATACCTACTGCACACGAATTTGTAATAAAAATCCGTTTAGGAATCCTTGTAGCAGTTGAAAACCAGATTATGTCTTCCAAAATTTTTAAGTCCCCAATTCACTTCTTCCTCCTCTGATTTTGAAATTCTTCCATGTCCGAAAATTTATCAAAGTACCCTAACTTCTCTGAATATATATGTTGATATTTTATTATATTAAATATGATTTGAAAGTTAATATCTGTGTAGTTAAAAAATTTCAAATTATTTTTTTCAATTTCATATTTTGTTATTATTTTTATATTTAAAGATAACATTAGTTAGATTATTCAAAAATTAATATAAATATAAACAGAAATTTAAATATAAAACCATACATCACAGAAAAAAAAAACATTAAAATAACATTAGTAAGAAACTGGTTCGGTGTTACACCATACATCACAGAAATAAAAAAAATAAACTAGCTAGATATCACAGAAGAAAAAAAAACTATCTCGATATAACTGAAATGAAAACACAAAATATAAAACCAACAAAATACAAATTAAACATAATTCCCACTAATTGCCGCGCCTTTTTTTCTTAGGGAAGTAGTTGATTCTCTTGCCTCCATCCTTGTTTACATTGTCCCAAATTCTCTTGCTTCTTCTCAAAGATAACCAAACATCCTCATCATCCATAGGACCTTCTGGACCGTAAGGCTCATCATCAGAGAACTGGTAGTGATCAGATTCATCGGGGGATGATGTTAATTCAATTACGGGGGGCGGGGCTAAATCACTCCACTCAACTATGGCTGGATGTGGATCAGAGAACTTGAAGGTTTCAGATGGACCAACGAGAGGAAGGTAACCACAGGGAATAGGAAACGGTGGAGGAATTATGGGAGCCCAGTTGGGATCATCTTGGGGGTCTTCGTACGTAGGATTTACCCCGGGGTTTTCAGATGATAATGGAGGATTTTCAGATGGAGTAGGATTTTCAGATGGAGGATTTTGCACTGTGGGCAAATTCTGGTTAACACTAGGAGGACTCTCCATTTCGTTTTTTTTTTTTCTGATTTGTACTGTGTAGTGCGATTTTTCACTAAAATCAGCGGTGATTAAATAGAATTAAGGGAGAAGAGAGCGTTTCAACTCCCGCGCGACGTTTGGACTACCCTAAACCCTAAACCCTTCAGATTCATAACGGATTTTGAGCAGAAATCCGTGAAGAAAAGTTAATCCTACACGGATAATAAGTTAAATATCTGTGTAGCTATTTATAATCCTACACGGATATATAATTAAATAACCGTGATGAATGTTATAGAGCTACACGGATATTTAACTTATTATCCGTGTAGGAAGGGTAATTCTGACACGGTTTTTTATTTAAATAGCCGTGGATATATGTTAGGAGAGCAAAACGAATTTATCGCTAATTATCCGTGTAGAAAAGGTCATCTAGGGTTCAGCTGACTTAAAAACTTATCTTCCAGCGCCGTTTTGATCACTCTCTCTCCTCTGGATTGGCTGGAATTTGATTTTTGCGCAGCAGGCATCTGTGATTGCTGATTTTAGTTGTGATTTGCTCCTCTTTTTCTTGTTAAGGTTAGTAATACTTATCTTTTCTTTGAATAATTTTCTGTTAATTACTTTTTATTGCTTATTTAGGGTTTAGGGTTTGATTAATGCATGCATGGTTGTAAAATAATTAGTGTATTGTTGTCCAATAACCGACCTATTAACAAGCTTGTAGGTCCATGCCCATTCAAAATTAATCCAATAGGGATTAATTTTGGATAGTCCCCGGTTTGGGACTGCTCTTTTGAATATTGTGTCTCATTTAGGATGTGAACACATGTTAGCAGGTTTAATTAGTATTTGAGAAAAATTCGACAGTATTTCTCCTTATTGCTCCTACGAGTATGTGGTATGTACACATACTTGGGGAGTTAAGGAGAAATGCTGCCGAATTTTTCTCAAATACTAATTAAATCACGCTAACATGTGTTCACATATGAGGCACAATATTCAAGGAGTGGGTTAGGATTGTAAACCGGCCCTTTGTAAGCCAAGAATTCGGTAGGTTATACATATGTCGACCATCCATCACGCCTGATTAATTGAAATCATTTTTTTAAATTTAATTTACAGATGGATCGAAGTTGGATGTATAAAATGAGGCGTGACAGTGAAGAATATTTGGTCCGAATTGAAGAGTTTCTACAATTTGCTGAGAGTTACAGAGTTTTGCAAAAGGAGGCCGATATTTTGTGTCCTTGTAGAGATTGTAAAAATTGTACATGATTTGAGGACTTGGACGAAATTAGAACTCATTTAATTTGTCGGGGATTTAAGGAGAGATATACATGTTGGTTCATGCATGGTGATAAAATTAGAGAAAGTAGTGGTACCGGTAAATTTTGTGATGAAATAAATGAGAATGCACAAATTTATGATAATTTTGAATTTGATTGCAACAATGATTATGCGAATTTCGAAAATTTGAATAATGTTGAAGTCGAATGCTGCGACGATGATGAGATGACAATGAATATTGATGAAAACGTAGAACACGAGTTTACTGAAAACCTAGAGGACATGTTACGTGATGTGGAAGGTGAAATTGGTGGTGAAAATTATGATAAATTTCAGTATTTGTCTGATGAATCCAAAAAGCCGTTGTATCCCGGGTGTACCGCATTTACCAAACTGTCAGCTGTGTTGAAATTATTGAACTTAAAAGCAGACAGTGGTTGGAGCGATAAGAGTTTCACGTCCTTGCTACAACTTTTATGAGAAATGCTCCCTAATAACAACTAGTTACCGTGTACAATATATCAGGCAAAGAAGTTGATCTGTCCAGTGGGATTGAAGATTGAACGAATACATGCATGTCCGAATGACTGTGTATTGTACCGTAAAGAGTACGAGTCCATGCATGTATGTCCTAAATGCAGCGTTTCACGCTATAAGCGTAAGGGCATGGAAACTGACGATTGTAACGATGAAGAAAAAAAGAACCGGCCTCCGGCCAAGGTGCTGTGGTATCTACCGATAATACCGAGGTTTAAACGGTTATTTTCAAATTCCAAAGATGCGAAATTATTGCGCTGGCATGAAGAAGAGCGGAAAAAGGACGGAAAACTAAGACACCCGGCTGATTCTCCTCAATGGAGAAATATTGATAGACAATTCAAAGAATTTGGTTCCGACCCGAGAAACCTTAGGATTGTGGTGAGCACAGATAGAATGAGTCCCTTTGGAAGTATGAGCAGTCAGCACAGTACTTGGCCAGTTCTTTTATCCATCTACAATATTCCTCCTTGGTTGTGCATGAAACGTAAGTACATTATGATGTCATTACTGATCCAAGGACCGAGACAACCCGGAAATGACATAGATGTATATCTCGCACCATTAATCGAGGACCTCCAAAAATTATGGAAGCCTGGTGTCTGGGCATGGGATGCGTATAGCAAAGAGGTCTTCAAATTGCGGGCCATGGTATTTTGCACAGTGAATGATTTTCCCGCATACGAAAATTTGTCGGGTTACAGTACGAAAGGAGCAAAAGCGTGCCCTATCTGTGAAGATGACACGCAGGTGCTGAGGTTGAAATATTGTAAGAAGAATGTTTTTATGGGGCATCGCAGGTTTCTCCCCGTTAATCACCCATACCGTAGGAGAAAGAAGACATTCAATGGGAAAAATGAGCTCGGAGTGGCACGTCGTCCATTGGATGGGAAGGGTGTCTTCAAGCGGGTTATGAACCTTGATGTTGTTTTCGGAAAATGCGCCAAAGCACCACCCAAAAATATTTGGAAAAAGAAGTCCATATTTTGGGATCTACCGTACTGGGAATATTTAGAGGTGCGACACTGCCTAGATGTCATGCATGTTGAAAAAAATGTATGCGACAGTTTAATCGGCACCTTATTGAACATTCCTCGCCTGACTAAAGACGGTATTAACGCTCGAAAAGACATGGTGGAAATGGGAATACGACAAAAGCTTGCACCGCAGGATAAAGGGAAGCGTGCATACCTACCCCCCGCAATGTGCACCATGTCGAAGGAGGAGAAAAAAAGCTTTTGCCAATGCCTTCACAGTATTAAAGTCCCGTCAGGGTATTCTTCGAATATTAAGAAGCTGGTGTCCATGAAGGACATGAAATTGAAAGGTATGAAATCCCACGACTGTCATGTTCTAATGACACAGATGATTCCTGTCGCAATTCGGGGAATTTTACCAAAGGCCGTTCGGCAGACCATTACGAAGCTTTGTTTTTTCTTCAATGCAATTAATTCCAAGGTGATAGACCCGCTCAAATTGGACGCTTTGCAAGCGGAGGTCGTCGTTACTCTCTGCCATCTTGAGATGTATTTTCCTCCCTCTTTTTTCGATGTTATGGTTCACCTTGTTGTCCACCTCGTGAGGGAAATTAAGATTTGCGGTCCTGTATTCCTGCGGTATATGTATCCATTCGAGAGATACATGGGTATTTTGAAAAAATACGTAAGGAACCGGCATCGGCCAGAAGGTAGCATTGTAGAAGGGTATTCAACAGAAGAGGCGGTTGAGTTCTGCACTAACTACCTGACCGGTGTGTCTCCTATCGGTGTTCCAAAATCCCGGTACGAGGGAAGACTCCAAGGAGTAGGGACAATTGGGTCGAAAGCCGTATTTGCTGACACAGATGAACTACAAAAGGCACATTTTATTGTACTACAACACATGGCAGACGTTGCTCCCTACGTGGATGAGCACATGACAATCCTTCGACAACTGAACTACACGAGAAGTCAGAAGTGGTTGAATAACGAGCATAATCGTTCTTTTACAGGATGGCTTAAAGAAAGAGTGAAGGAACACCCTGAAAGGTCGCCCGTAGATGAAATTGTTAGGCTACTGGGCGAAGGACCCCATGTTGTTGTTAGAACACTCCAAGGATATGAGATTAATGGATATACATTTTACACTAAATTACAAAGTGATAAGAGTGCGACGCAAAATAGTGGGGTGATGTTGGTGGCGGCCTCCGAAGAATTCAGTAGATCCGGGGATGCCCGGGCTGTAATAGCATCAAAGTCATATTACGGTGTTATTGAAGAAATTTGGGAGCTCATTTACAGTCCTCGCCTCAACATTCCCTTGTTTCGGTGTCAATGGGTCGAAGACCGGGGTGTCAAGGTTGATAACAACGGGTTCACACTCGTTGATTTCAACAAAGTCGGGTATGTCGATGATCCGTTCATACTAGCCAAGCAAGCCACACAGGTATTTTATGTCACTGACCCGAGTTATGCTAGGTGGAGCATCGTCCTATCGGGAAAAAGAAGGATTCTAGGGGTTGAAAATGTCGTGGACGAAGAAGAGTACGACCAGTTCGACGAGATACCTCCATTATGCACCGACGTGCCAATCGAGGTACCAATAAGTGAAGAAGAAGCGAACTACATAAGATCTGATCACAACGAAGGACTATGGGCCGATGTACAAAAAGTGAAAAAAAAGAGAAAAAGAAAGAAAAAGAGCACTGTGTAATATTTTGTTTATGTAATATTTTTCAATTATGTAACAATGTTATTTTGCATTTTCCATTATGATTTTGTATTTTTAATTATGATTTTTATGTAATATTTTGTAATATTTTTAATTCACAGTGATGAATTTCTTTAGATATTTATTTTGTAATTCACAGAGATGAATTATCTGGCGGGCATCTCCCGCTAAAAATTTGTTCTTCACCGACGGATATTTAAATAAAAAGCCGTGATAAAAGTGTCTAGAGCTATACGGATATATAAAATAATGTCCGTGTGCTAAGGGTATTCTACACGGATATTTAGTTAAAAATCCGTGTTGCTCTTACTATTCCTACACGGATTTTTAAGTAAATATCCGTGTAGAATACCCTTTGCACACGGACATTTAATTAGATATCCGTGTGGAAAGTTCCCCACTTGCTATACTATACTTTTTTGTAAATATTTCTAAGTACCCGACTCTAGCTTCCCTTAAGTTGTCTGATTTTGAAAAACCTGGACTGATCCGCCGCTTCTCCTCCCTCTGCACCGCCTCTCCCTCTACGCCGCCTCTCTCGTCGGCCTCTCTTGGTAATAAAAACAATCTCTATTCTCTCTCTATTTCCTCCTTATTTGGGCATTTCGGGAATCATGTCACATTCGGGTGAGCATTTCGGGAACCCCGAAGTCGAAGAAGGGCAAGGTGTAGCCCAGTCGGGATCACAAAGAAGGACGAGAGGTCCGACGACGTGCAAAACCATGTCAGAAAAAAGGATATTTCAAATCTCCTTCAAAAAGAACGGGTGTCCGACGGGGGCAAACAAGGGGACTTACTCAAATTGGTGCAGCCATTTCGCTAAGAGGAAGGCCGATATCCGTGCAAAATCTTGGAAGGCCTTCAGCAAGGAGACAAAACAAGAATGGTGGGAGATGGTGAAGGTAATGTCACCATTTCAATATTTCTTTTGATTGCTGTACTGAAAAATTTAGGCTCGTCAAACTGAAATATGTTAATTAATTTTCAGTTGCTGTACTGAAAAAATTTAGGGTTGCTGTACTGAAATATGTTAATTAATTTTCAGTTGCTGTACTGAAGGTAATGTCACCCTTTCACTTGCTGTACTGAAATATTTCTTATTGAAAAATGACATTTGCTTTGTGTCAATCAGGCTCAATGGAACATCACAGATGATGTCGATAAAAAAAAAACTCTAAATATAATGAACGATGGGTGGAAGCAATACAAGAGCACACTCGTGACCGAATGGATGAACAAAGGGAAGAATCCGGTCGGACACTTTGACGGGTTGACCCAGGAGATCTGGGATGACTTCGTAGCGATTAAGCAAACGCCCGAGTTCCAGGTAACTAAATTTATAAAATTGTAACTCTGTTTTTTGTCGATTGATCCTTTTTCTGCCTTACACTAATTGATTGGCTTTGATTAATGAAGGCTGCAAGTGAAAGGGGCAGGAGCACTGTTGCCAAGAACTTGTACCCGCACCATTTAGGGTCAGGCGGGTACGAGGGTAAGTCGGCCGAATTTCAGAAGATACTGGAGTTAAACAAAGATTCCGACTCACCGGTTGTAAAGATCACCAACCCTAGGGGGACGGGTTGGTTCATGGCAAGATCTGAGATAACAGCCGACGGGAGGATTCAACTGCCTGAACAATTGCGGCCCTTGGCTCAGAAAATGGTACTTAATTCTTGTTATAACTTGCGTCATTCAAACAAAATTATAACTGCCTCCATTTAATTAGTCTTCTGTTTTATTCAATTTTTTTAACAGTTGGAGGTGGAGGAGGAGGTCAATTCGGGTGCCCGTACAGTCTCCAGGCAGCATGACACATTGTCTCAAACGCTGGAGAATCCGGAGCACCCGGGTCGGGTTAGGGGTATGGGGGTCCGCGTGGGCTTCAAGGATGCCTTCGGTGGATCAAAATCTCGAGGAAAGCGTGAAAAGCAGGATGTCAAGATGGAGCGGCTCCGCCAGCAAATGCAACAGGAGCATGACAAACAGATGGTGGAGATGGAATCAAGAATCTACGAACGCTTATCCTCTCAGTTTAGGCAACAATACGAGCACCCACCTCCTATTTCGCCGGGATTTCGGCGCAGCAGTCAAGCTTCCGGGACCTGGGGAGACGCGTTAGATAGTCTAAAGGTAATACTAGTTCATAATCACAATTAATTAATTGCTACTTTTTTATTTGTTGTTAGGTAACATTTCCTCTTAAAATGACTACATGATAATTGCAGAGCGCTACCAAATGCAAGCTGGTTATTTGGGTCGGTGCTGTGCCCATTACTATTGCTAAGGGCCTAGTACGTCCAACACCGACAGATGTGGACCATGATCGGCTCGGTCCCGATAATGCTTTCGTGGAGGTCGACTTAGTCATGAAGGAATGGTCGCACACACCTCTTCCTGTCCCGAACGATGCCATGCTCACTATTGATGATGCCCGGATGTCCACTATCCCATGGCCCAAGAATCAGATCATTTTTGATGAGGTAATATCTAAACAATCAATATCTTTTGTTACATTCAAATCCGCTCTTTTGAAATGCTGAAATTGATCCAAAATTTGATACAGGCTGATCAGGAGAGCCATTTGTCACCGGTACACACGGAGAGAGTGCTGGACGTCGCGTTTGATGCGATCGTCGCGACTGATGCGATCTTGTCGACTGTAGCGCCAGGATCATCACACCACTCTCTGGTCACCGCAAAAGAATACAGCCTTTTGCCCCGTGATTGTCGTCTTCTCCATGACAAATTGATCACGGCACCAGACCCAAAAATGGAAATAGAGATCCCAATCCCTCAGGAGACGTTTCTGCACAATTCATCTTCTGTGATGATATCTTCCAAGGACTTCATGGATATTTTTCATGCCTCGGGTAGTGATAAATGGCTCGATGTGTCTCACATCACCATTTTCGCCATGTAAGTACCCAAATCTATTTATATCAGATGTGCAGCACTGAAATATATGTTCTAATTTAATATGATGATTTTTCAGGTATCTGATCCGATCCATGGAATCTTGGCCGATTGAAAAAAAAAAGAACTTCTCTTTTTTCCTGGATCCCGGCAAAATCAATGCCACGATGGTGGAATTATTTCCCAAGGAGACTGTCGAGTACCTGTGCAAAGCGATGCTCCATTGCGCCGCGAATGACAAGAAATTCATTCTCGTGCCATACCACCAGAGGTTAATTAATTCTAACCTTCAATTTTTAAATTATGTATTACTCATATTTTAATTTAAATAATTACAAAAATGAATTAAATGTGATTATAATTGTGTTTATATTTCTCATGCCACAGCAAACACTGGTGTTTGCTCATCATCATCCCGACTGCAAATCGGTGCTATGGCATGGATTCTTCAAAGCCCAAAGATATCACACTAACAACGGCCAAAAACCTCGTCAAATTTATTAAACGGTAAGGAATAATTTTCCACTTGGTTGATTTTTTTTCCATTCTAATTAAATTGTGTATCAAAATTGCTAATTACAATCACTTAATTTTGTAAGGGCTTTTAACAAATATGTTAAAGGCGGAGGACAACAAACCGGGGCAAAAGATGAGAAGAATAAGTTGATTTGTGGGTGGTTAGATGTGAGCCCTCTGTAATTATTTTAATTTCATGTCATGTCCAAACAATTATTGTCATTCTAACGTATATAGGCCGATCAATGTAAATTTTCAGTGCCCGCGACAGAACGAGGGTTGGGAGTGCGGTTATTACACGATGTCTTACATGCTTCAATGGATCAAAACAATACAATTCAATTTTCCAAAAGAGGTATGTAATTCATATTAATTTTTCATTTTATAATGTCAATAATAAATCTTGCATCTGCATTTTCTCGTTACTAATCACCTATTTGTAATTGTAGTATTCATCGACAGAGGACGCTTACTCCCCCGAGGAAATCGATGATATTAGAGCTCTGTGGGCAAGGTTTTTTTATAAAGAATTTTGTAATGAACAATATGGATTTGTATAAATTCATTGATTAGTGTATATATAGTTTAATTAATTAGTGCAATTTAGAAATTACATTCTGGTAATCTGGTTTTTAGAAAAAAAAAAGCTGCATATTTTAATGGCTAGCAAAAGTGGAGGCTAGCCAAAAACAAAAAAAATAAAAAAATAAAAAAAAACAAAATCCTACACGGATTTTTAATTCGAAATCCGTGTATATCTCTTCAAGAAATTTTTAAATAAATGAACCTACATTCCTACACGGTTTTCTAATTAATAAACCGTGTATGAAAGTTTCCTACACGGTTTTCTAATTACAAAATCCGTGTACAATTCCAACTAGAGATACACGGTTTTTTAATAAAATATCAGTGTAGGAATATCAACATTCCTACACAGATTTCTAATTGAAAAACCGTGTAGGAATGTTGATTCCTTCACGGTTTTTAAATTAGAAATCCGTGTAGGAATGTTTATATTCCTACACGGATATGTTATTAAAAAACCGTGTAGCTCTAGTTGGATTTGTACACGGCTTTTAATAAATAATCCGTGTAGGTTGTTGGTAATTTGTTTATTTTGTCATCATTTTCTTGACGAGAGTTACACGGATTTTAAATTAGAAATCCGTGTAGGAATGTTGATATTCCTACACGGATATGTTATTAAAAAACCGTGTAGCTCTAGTTGGATTTGTACACGGCTTTTAATAAATAATCCGTGTAGGTTGTTGGTAATTTGTTTATTTTATCATCATTTTCTTGACGAGAGTTACACGGATTTTTAATTAGAAATCCGTGTAGGAATGTTGATATTCCTACACGGATATGTTATTAAAAAACCGTGTAGCTCTAGTTGGATTTGTACACGGCTTTTAATTAATAATCCGTTTAGGTTGTTGGTAATTGCACACGGATAAATATCCGTTTGCAAAAGATGGGACATTCCTACACCCTAATATCCTACACTGCAAGAAATCCGTGTAGCTCTTTGTGATTATCCGTGTACAATCACCATATTCTGTAGTAGTGTGGGCTTAACTAAAATAAATTTGCTTCAAACAATACATGAGTGATATGTACGTTTATAGATAATATTTGTAATTTTTTGAATTAGTTTAATATAAAGTCAAGCAGTAAAAGAATAATAAAAATTGAACTCATTAAAATTAACTTATAAATTATATTTTTTGACCACTTGACTTCATACTAAATTAGTTTAATAATTTAAAATTTTGACATGTAAACACATCACTCATAAGGTAGATCAATTTCAATTATTTGGATGCATCGTTTGAAGTCAATCCGATAAATTTTTGAATTAAACTCACAAAGAGACTTGATCACCTTAAGACCAACTTTTTTTTTTTTCTTGGTTTCTAAGGATAGAACACCTTAGTTCAACTCTTAATTTTATTTCAGAAAACAGCAATTTTAATTCGTACGTATATGGGACCATATTCACAGCCACGTCAGGGATGTTTTTTATAACTAATTGATGGAATGGAGACGTGCTTTACATGTATACTCTCTCGTGACGCATTTGTTTGTTATTATTCGCTCTCGCTCGTTTCGATAAGTCCTCGATGGCAGATACTTCGCGTGGTGGCCATGCACCCACGTTTTTTAGGGATTTTAAATTACCAATGTCGCATTAATTTAGTAATTCAATTCGAAGTTTCGAAGTTTAATTTATCTCACTACTACAGAATGGCGCTTCCTACACTGTGGTTGTACACGTATTTTCTCGGTTTCATGTAAAACCGTGGACGAAATAGGATTTTCGCCATGATCAATTGATATCTCTAAGAATCCCACACGGATATTTCATTGAAAAACAGTTTTCAAAAAAGCCGTTTGAAGTTTATATTTCCTACACGGATATTTAGTTAAATATCCGTGTAAGAATTGAACAGAGCTACACGGATATTTACTTAAATATCCGTGTTAGGAAATTTATTTGTACACGAATTTTTATTTAAATAGCTGTGTATATATGTCGATAGAGTTACACGGATTAGTAGCTAAATATCCGTGTAGGAAAGGTCATCTAGGGTTTCAGCTGAAATAAAAAGCTTCTCTTCCAGCGCCGTTTTGATCACTCTCTATACAGCGCCGTTTAGGAAAGATCACTCTCTCTACACGATCTAAGGAGATATAGGATTCAAAGTTTCTCCACCGTTGATTTTACTCTGAGATGGAGGATTCGAAGTCTTTCCTCCCTATTGGAGGTGGAGGAAATGACACTGAATCCTCCATCTCGGAGTAAAATCACGGAGGAAAAACTCATCTGAAATTCTAAGTTTCTCTTCCAGCGCCGTTTGTGGTTTAGGTCCTTCTGTATCAGCGTGCGCCTGCATCTGTGGGTACGTAGGAGAAAGGCTCGCGGCTTCCTAAACCCATAAGTGCAAGCGCACACTGCTACACGAGGACCTGCAAATCAACCAAATCAACCAAATCAACCAAATCAACCGAATCAACCGAGTGAGAGAGATGTGGACAAGATGGTTTATTTTGGAATTTTGTAAAGAACAATATGGATTTGTATAAATTAATTAGTGTAATTATCAATTTTAATTGTTATATTATGTTTTGGGGAATCTGTTGTTGGGCAAAGAAA
Source organism: Carex arenaria (assembly GCA_964058825.1). Classification (NCBI taxonomy): domain Eukaryota; kingdom Viridiplantae; phylum Streptophyta; class Magnoliopsida; order Poales; family Cyperaceae; genus Carex; species Carex arenaria. The sequence goes on along the minus strand of CAXKVW010000579.1, from coordinate 134,531 downwards.
AAATTCTGATTTATATATAATTTGATGGAAACTAGCCAAAAACAAAAAAAATTACCCAAAAAAAAGGTTTTTTATTTAAATATTTTATTATATATTTTTTGAATTTCATATTTTGTTATTATTTTTATATTTGAAAATAACTTTTAAATAAAGCATAAACTCTAAACCCTAATATTAACTGAGATTCATCACGGATTTTGAATCAGAAATCCGTGTAGAAAAGTGAATCCTACACGGATATTCAGTTAAATATCCGTGTAGGATACAATTTGTACACGGATAGTTAGTAAAAATCCGTGTAGGAATGCTGTATCTGAAAATTTATCAAAGTACCCTAACTTCTCTCAATATATATGTTGATATTTTATTATATCAAGTATGATTTGAAAGTTAATATCTGTCTAGTTCAAAAATTTCAAATTATTTTTTTCAATTTCATATTTTGTTATTATTTTTATATTTAAAGATAACATTAGTTAGATTATTCAAAAATATAAATATAAACAGAAATTTAAATATAAAACCATACATCACAGAAAAAGAAAACATTAAAATAACATTAGTAAGAAACTGGTTCGGTGTTACACCATACATCACAGAAAAAAAAAATAAACTAGCTAGATATCACAGAAAAAAAAAACTATCTAAATATATAACTGGAATGAAAATACAAAATATAAAACAACAAAATACAAAACATTTCTCACTAATTGCCGCGCCTTTTTTTCTTAGGGAAGTAGTTGATTCTCTTGCCTCCATTCTTGTTTACATTGTCCCAAATTCTCTTGCTTCTCCTCAAAGATAACCAAACATCCTCATCATCCATAGGACCTTCTGGACCGTAAGGCTCATCATCAGAGAACTGGTAGTGATCAGATTCATCGGGGGATGATGTTAATTCAATTATGGGGGGCGGGGCTAAATGACTCCACTCAACTATGTCTGGATGTGGATCAGAGAACTGGAAGGTTTCAGATGGACCAACGAGAGGAGGGTAACCAGCGGGAATAGGAAACGGTGGAGGAATTATGGGAGCCCAGTTGGGATCATCTTGGGAGTCTTCGTACGTAGGGTTTTCTGCGGGGTTTTCAGATGATGGAGGATTTTCAGATGGAGTAGGATTTTCAGATGGCCGTTTTGCACTGTGGGCAAATTTTGGTTAACGCTAGGAGGACTCTCCATTTCGTTTTTTTTTCCTGATTTGTACGGTGTAGTGCGATTTTTCACTAAAATCAGCGGTGATTAAATAGAATTAAGGGAGAAGAGAGCGTTTGAACTCCCGCGCGACGTTTGGACTACCCTAAACCCTAAACCCTTCAGATTCATAACGGATTTTGAGCAAAAATCCGTGTAGAAAAGTTAATCCTACACGGATAATAAGTTACATATCCGTGTAGCTATTTATCAACCTACACGGATATATAATTAAATAACCGTGTACAAATTTTATAGAGCTACACGGATATGTAACTTATTATCCGTGTAGGAAGGATAATTCTCACACGGTTTTTTATTTAAATAGCCGTGTATGTATGTTGGGAGAGCAAAACGGATTTATCGCAAATTATCCGTGTAGAAAAGGTCATCTAGGGTTCAGCTGACTTAAAAACTTCTCTTCCAGCGCCGTTTTGATCACTCTCTCTCCTCTGGATTGGCTGGAATCTGATTTTTGCGCAGCAGGCATCTGAGATTGCTGATTTTAGTTGTGATTTGCTTCTCTTTTTCTTGTTAAGGTTAGTGATACTTCCCTTTTCTTTCAATAATTTTCTGTTAATTGCTTTTTATTGCTTATTTAGGGTTTAGGGTTTGATTAATGCATGCATGGTTGTAAAATAATTAGTGTATTGTTGTCCAATAACCGACCTATTAACAAGCTTGTAGGTCTATGCCCGTTCAAAATTAATCCAATATGGATTAATTTTGGATAGTCCCCGGTTTGGGACTGCTCTTTGAATATTGTGTCTCATTTAGGATGTGAACACATGTTAGCGGGTTTAATTAGTATTTGAGAAAAATTCGACAGTATTTCTCCTTATTGCTCCTACGAGTATGTGGTATGTACACATACTTGGAGAGTTAAGGGGAAATGCTGCCGAATTTTTCTCAGATACTGATTAAATCACGCTAACATGTGTTCACATATGAGGCACAATATTCAAGGAGTGGGTTAGGATTGTAAACCGGCCCTTTGTAAGACAAGAATTCGGTAGGTTATACATATGTCGACCATCCATCACGCCTGATTAATTGAAATCATTTTTTTTAATTTAATTTACAGATGGATCGAAGTTGGATGTATAAAATGCGGCGTGACAGTGAAGAATATTTGGTCCGAATTGAAGAGTTTCTACAATTTGCTGAGAGTTACAGAGTTTTGCAAAAGGAGGCCGACATTTTGTGTCCTTGTAGGGATTGTAAAAATTGTACAGAATTTGAGGACTTAGACGAAATTAGAACTCATTTAATTTGTCGGGGATTTAAGGAGAGATATACATGTTGGTTCATGCATGGTGAGAAAATTAGAGAAAGTAGCGGTACCGGTAAATTTTGTGATGAAATAAATGAGAATGCACAAATTTATGATAATTTTGAATTTGATTGCAACAATGATTATGCGAATTTCGAAAATTTGAATAATGTTGAAGTCGAATGCTGCGACGATGATGAGATGACAATGAATATTGATGAAAACGTAGAACACGAGTTTACTGAAAACCTAGAGGACATGTTACGTGATGTGGAAGGTGAAATTGGTGGTGAAAATTATGATAAATTTCAGTATTTGTCTGATGAATCCAAAAAGCCGTTGTATCCCGGGTGTACCGCATTTACCAAACTGTCAGCTGTGTTGAAATTATTAAACTTAAAAGCAGACAGTGGTTGGAGCGATAAGAGTTTCACGTCCTTACTACAACTTTTACGAGAAATGCTCCCGAATAACAACGAGTTACCGTGTACAATATATCAGGCAAAGAAGTTGATCTGTCCAGTGGGATTGAAGATTGAACGAATACATGCATGTCCGAATGAGTGTGTATTGTACCGTAAAGAGTACGAGTCCATGCATGTATGTCCTAAATGCGGCGTTTCACGCTATAAGCATAAGGGCAAGGAAACTGACGATTGTAACGATAAAGAAAAAAAGGACCGGCCTCCGGCCAAGGTGCTGTGGTATCTACCGATAATACCGAGGTTTAAACGGTTATTTGCAAATTCCAAAGATGCAAAATTATTGCGCTGGCATGAAGAAGAGCGAAAAAAGGACGGAAAACTAAGACACCCGGCTGATTCTCCTCAATGGAGAAATATTGATAGACAATTCAAAGAATTTGGTTCCGACCCGAGAAACCTTAGGATTGTGGTGAGCACAGATGGAATGAGTCCCTTCGGAAGTATGAGCAGTCAGCACAGTACTTGGCCAGTTCTTTTATCCATCTACAGTCTTCCTCCTTGGTTGTGCATGAAACGCAAATACATAATGATGTCATTACTGATCCAAGGACCGAGACAACCCGGAAATGACATAGATGTATATCTCGCACCATTAATCGAGGACCTCCAACAATTATGGAAGACTGGTGTCTGGGTATGGGATGCGTATAGCAAAGAGGTCTTCAAATTGCGGACCATGGTATTTTGCACAGTAAATGATTTTCCCGCATACAGAAATTTGTCGGGTTACAGTACGAAAGGAGCAAAAGCGTGCCCTATCTGTGAAGAGGACACGCAAGTGCTGAGGTTGAAATATAGTAGGAAGAATGTTTTTATGGGGCATCGTGGGTTTCTCCCTGTTAATCACCCGTACCGTAGGAGAAAGAAGGAATTCAATGGGAAAAATGAGCTCGGAGTGGCACGTCATCCATTGGATGGGAAAGGTGTCTTCAAGCGGGTAAAAAACCTTGATGTTGTTTTTGAAAAATGCGCCAAAGCACCACCTAAAAATATTTGGAAAAAGAAGTCCATATTTTGGGATCTACCGTACTGAGAATATCTAGAGGTGTGACACTGCCTAGATGTCATGCATGTTGAAAAAAATGTATGCGACAGTTTAATTGGCACCTTATTGAACATTTCTCGTCTGACTAAAGGCGGTATTAATGCTCGAAAAGACATGGTGGAAATGGGAATACGACAGAAGCTTGCACCGCAGGATAAAGGGAAGCGCGCATACCTACCCCCCGCAATGTGCACCTTGTCGAAGGAGGAGAAAAAAAGCTTTTGCAAATGCCTTCACAGTATTAAAGTCCCGTCAGGGTATTCTTCGAATATTAAGAAACTGGTGTCCATGAAGGACATGAAATTGAAAGGTATGAAATCCCACGACTGTCATGTTTTAATGACACAGATGATTCCTGTCGCAATTCGGGAAATTTTACCAAAGGCTGTTCGGCAGACAATTACGAAGCTTTGTTTTTTCTTCAATGCAATTAATTCCAAGGTGATAGACCCGATCAAATTGGTGGCTTTGCAAGCGGAGGTCGTCGTTACTCTTTGCCATCTCGAGATGTATTTTCCTCTCTCTTTTTTTGATGTTATGGTTCACCTTGTTGTCCACCTCGTGAGGGAAATTAAGGTTTGTGGTCCTGTATTCCTGCGGTATATGTATCCATTCGAGAGATACATGGGTATTTTGAAAAAATACGTAAGGAACCGGCATCGGCCCGAAGGTAGCATTGTAGAAGGGTATTCAACAGAAGAGGCGGTTGAGTTTTTCACTAACTACCTGACCGGTGTGTCTCCTATCGGTGTTCCAAAATCCCGGTACGAGGGAAGACTCCAAGGAGTAGGGACAATTGGGTTGAAAGCCGTATTTGCTGACACAGATGAACTACAAAAGGCACATTTTATTGTACTACAACACATGGCAGACGTTGCTCCCTACGTGGACGAGCACATGACAATCCTTCGACAACAGAACTACACGAGAAGTCAGAAGTGGTTGAATAACGAGCATAATCGTTCTTTTACAGGATGGCTTAAAGAAAGAGTGAAGGAACACCCCGAAAGGTCGCCCGTAGATGAAATTGTTAGGCTACTGGGCGAAGGACCCCAAGTTGTTGTTAGAACATTCCAAGGATACGAGATTAATGGATATACATTTTACACTAAATTACAAAGTGATAAGAGTGCGACGCAAAATAGTGGGGTGATGTTGGTGGCGGGCTCCGCAGAATTCAGTAGATCCGGGGATGCCCGGGCTGTAACGGCATCAAAGTCATATTACGGTGTTATTGAAGAAATTTGGGAGCTCATTTACAGTCCTCGCCTCAACATTCCCTTGTTTCGGTGTCAATGGGTCGAAGACCGGGGTGTGAAGGTTGATAACAACGGGTTCACACTCGTTGATTTCAGCAAAGTCGGATATGTCGATGATCCGTTCATACTAGCCAAGCAAGCCACACAGGTCTTTTATGCCACTGACCCGAGTGATGCTAGGTGGAGCATTGTCCTATCGGGAAAAATAAGGATTCTAGGGGTTGAAAATGTCGTGGACGAAGAAGAGTACGACCAGTTCGACGAGATACCTCCATTATGCACCGACGTGCCAATCGAGGTACCAATAAGTGAAGAAGAAGCGAACTACATGAGATCTGATCACAACGAAGGATTATGGGCCGATGTACAAAAAGTGAAAAAAAAAGAGAAAAAGAAAGAAAAAGAAAAAGGGCATTGTATAATATTTTGATTATGTAATATTTTTTAATTATGTAACAATGTTATTTTGCATTTTCCATTATGATTTTGTATTTTTAATTATGATTTTTATGTAATATTTTGTAATATTTTGTAATAATTTGATTATGTAATATTTTGTAATATTATGCAGAGGATACGTGTTGAGCACTTGGGTCCGACGCCCATCGGACTCAAACTGGGTTCGATGAGCTTCATAACCGTCCGATCCACTTTAAGATCCGTGCGCACGGATATTAAAGCAATATGCACTGATCTTAAAGTGGATCTTAAAGTGGATCTTAAAAAAAAATAACACAATCCTACACGGAGTTTTAATTACAAATCCGTGTAGGAATGTTGATATTCCTACACGGATATTTTATGAAATATCCGTGTAGAATTCCCCACCGATTTGAAATTTAATTAAATATGGTACAAATATAAATATTTATTATATTATTCATCTTCCTACACTGATATTTATTTGAAATCCGTGTATGATACGCTGTGAAATTTATATAGTAAATTTTTTATTTTATTAATTCATTTCGATTTGAACTTTGTAAATATTAATTTCTTTAGATATGAACTTTGTAAATTTCTTTTTATAATTTATGTATTCATTCTTGTTCAGTATTTTACAAATGAAAATATTCATCACTGTGTTAGAAATGTTAAATATTAACAAATTTATAATTGTACAACTAATATAGAAAATTAAATAGAGAAAAACAGAAATGTAAACAAGTAAAGTTTGATATATTACCGGTAAATAACTTCACAAAAGTTACCAAAAACCTCTAAACAACAGATTACAAAAAATCTGATATAATAGAACCCAAAAAAAACAGAAACTCATTCGATAAACCAAAAAAAAAAAACTCTAAACTACGGGTTCATTCTTTGCCCTACGAATGTAGGGCTTCGGTGGCGGATGGCCCCTGGGGCTGCGACGTGGGCGAGTTGGTAGTGTTCGCGGCCATGGCCAACGTCTGGGATAACCTGGTGGTGGTCGTTCGTAACCGGGTGGGATTGATGGCACTACAGGAGGAGGAGGAGGTGGGGTTTCAACAGGGAGCTCAACAGGTTCTTCTTTGACTTCAGCCATTTTTTTTACTAAGAAGGATATATAGCTAGGTTCAGTGAATATTTTGAGGTTATATAGGGTTTAAGGCGACTCTTCATTTTTCTGTATTTATTTTGTAATTCACAGTGATGAATAAGCTGGCGCGCATCTCCCTCCAAAAATTTGGTCTTCACCGACGGATATATAATATAATGTCCGTGTGCAAAGGGTATTCTACACGGATATTTAGTTAAAAATCTGTGTAGCTCTTATTTTTTCTACACGGAGTTTTAAGTAAATATCCGTGTAGAATACCCTTCGTACACGGACTTTTAATTAGATATCCGTGTGGAAAGTTCACCTCTTACTGTACTATAATGTTTTGTAAATATTTCTAAGTACCCGACTCTAGCTTCCCTCAACTTATCTGATTTTCAAAAACCTGGACTGATCCGCCTCTGCTCCTCCTTCTGAGCCACCTCTCCCTCTATGCCGCCTCCCTCGTCGACCTCTCTTGGTAATAAAAGCAATCTCTATTCTCTCTCTATTTCCTCCTTATTTGGGCATTTCTTATTTTGAACCACTGTTAATTGTTGATTGTTTAATTTTGTCGAGTTCTCCCTGGTGCTCGTCGGCCTTCTTTGGGATCCTCCCTTGTTGCCTTGCTGCCTCCATTGCAAAGGTATTGGTTTGGACCAAAATTAGTTCTTATTGTAAATTTGGGTTTGTACCAAAATTGTAAAATCAGACCAAAATGAGTTCTTACAGACCAAAATTGTACCAAAATGAGTTCTTTTTTGTAGAATCATGTCATATTCGGGTGAGCATTTCGGGAACCCCGAAGACGAAGAAGGGCAAGGTGTAGCCCAGTTGGAACCACAAAGAAGGATGAGAGGTCCGATGACGTGCAAAACCATGTCAGAAAAAAAGCTATTTCAAATCTCTTTCAAGAAGAACGGGTGTCCGAAGGGGGGAAACAAGGCGCATTACTCAAATTGGTGCAGCCATCTCGCGAAGAGGAAGGCCGATATCCGTTTCCCCTCTTGGAAGGCCTTCAACAAGGAGGAAAAACAAGAATGGTGGGAGATGGTGAAGGTAATGTCACCATTTCAATATTTCTTTTGATTGCTGTACATGCATGAACTGAAAAATGACATTTGCTTTGTGTCAATCAGGCTCAATGGAACATCACAGATGATGTCAGAAAAAAACACACTCTAAAGATAATGAACGATGGGTGGAAGCAATACAAGAGCACACTCGTGACCGAATGGATGAACAAAGGGAAGAATCCGGTCGGACGCTTTGACATGTTGACCCAGGAGATCTGGGATGGCTTCGTAGCGATTAAGCAAACCCCCGAGTTCCAGGTAACTAAATTTATAAAATTGTAACTCTGTTTTTTGTCGATTGATCCTTTTTCTGCCTTACACTAATTGGTTGGCTTTGATTAATGAAGGCTGCAAGTGAAAGGGGCAGGAGCACTGTTGCCAAGAACAAGTACCCGCACCATTTAGGGTCAGGCGGGTACGAGGGTAAGTTGTCCGAATTTAAGAAGATACTGGAGGCAAACAAAGATTCCGACTCACCGGTTGTAAAGATCACCAACCCTAGGGGGACGGGTTGGTTCATGGCAAGATCTGAGATAACAGCCGACAGGAGGATTCGACTGCCTGAAGAATTACAGCCCTTGGCTCAGAAAATGATACTTAATTCTTGTTATAACTTGCATCATTCAAACAAAATTATAACTTCTGTTTTATTCAATTTTTTTAACAGTTGGAGGTGGAGGAGGAGGTCAATTCGGGTGCCCGTACAGTCTCCAGGCAGCATGACGCATTGTCTCAAACGCTGGAGAATCCGGAGCACCCGGGTCGGGTTAGGGGTGTGGGGCTCCGCGTGGGCTTCAAGGATGTATTCGGTGGATCAAAATCTCGAGGAAAGCGTGAAAAGCAGGATGTCAAGATTGAGCGGCTCCGCCAGCAAATGCAACAGGAGCATGACGCAAAGATGGTGGAGATGGAATCAAGAATCTTCGAACGCTTATCCTCTCAGTTTAGGCAGCAATCCGAGCACCCACCTCCCATTTCCCCGGGATTTCGGCGCAGCAGTCAAGCTTCCGGGACCTGGGGAGACGCGTTCGATAATCTAAAGGTAATACTAGTTCATTAATTAATTGCTACTTTTTTATTTGTTGTTAGGTAACATTTCCTCTTAAAATGACTACATGATAATTGCAGAGCGCTACCAAATGCAAGTTGGTTATTTGGGTCGGTGCTGTGCCCGTTACTATTGGTAAGGGCCTCGTACGTCCAACAACGACAGATGTGGACCATGATCAGCTCGGTCCCGAGTATGCTTTTGTGGAGGTCGACTTAGTCGTGAAGCAATGGTCGTACATACCTCTTCCTGTCCCGAACGAGAGCATGCTCACTCTGGATGATGCCCGGATGTCCACTATCCCATGGCCCAAGAATCAGATCATTTTGGATCAGGTAATATCTAAACAATCAATATCTTTTGTTACATTCAAATCCACTCTTTTGAAATGCTGAAATTGATCCAAAATTTGATACAGGATGATCAGGAGAGCCATTTGTCACCGGTACACACGGAGAGAGAGCTGGACGTCGCGGCTGATGAGATCGTCACGGCTGATGAGATCGTCGCGGCTGATGCGATCGTCGCGACTGTAGCGCCAGGATCATCACACCACTCTCTGCTCACTGCACAAGAATACAGCCTTTTGCCCCGTGATTGTCGTCGTCTCCATGACAAATTGATCACGGCATCCGACAGCAAGCTGGAAATCCTGATCCCAATCCCTAAGGAGACGTTTCTGCACGAAGCATCTTCTGTGATGATATCGGCCAAGGACTTCAGGGATATTTTTCATGCCTCGGGTAGTGATAAATGGCTCGATGTGTCTCACGTCACCATTTTCGCCATGTAAGTACCAAAATTTATTTATATCAGATGTGTAGCACTGAAATATATTAACTTAATATGATGATTTTTCAGGAAGCTGATCCGATCCATTGAATCTTGGCCGCTTGAACAAAAAAAGAGCTTCACTTTATTTCTGGATCCCGGCAAACTCAATGCCACGATGGTGGAATTATATCCCAAGGACACTGTCGAGTACCTGTGCCGAGCGATGCACCATTGCGCCGCGAATAACCAGAAATTCATTCTCGTGCCATACCACCAGTGGTTAGTTAATTCTAACCTTCAATTTTTAAATTATGTATTACTCATATTTTTATTTAAATAATTACAAAAATAAATTAAATGTGATTATAATTGTGTTTATATTTCTCATGCCATAGCAAACACTGGTGTTTGCTCATCATCATCCTGGCTGCAAATCGGTGCTATGCCATGGATTCCAAAAAGCCCGAAAAAATCTAACTACTAACGGCCAAAAAGGTCGTCAAACTTATTAAAAGGTAAGGAATAATTTTCCACTTGTTTGATTTTTTTTCAATTCTAATTAAATTGTGTATCAAAATTGCTAATTACAATCACTTAATTTTGTAAGGACTTTTAACAAATATGTTAAAGACGGAGGACTACAAACCGACTCAAAAGATGAGAAGAATATGATGATTTGTGCGTGGTTAGATGTAAGCCCTCTGTAATTATTTTATTTCATGTCATGGGCAAACAATTATTGTCATTCTAACATATATAGGCCGATCAATATAAATTTTTAGTGCCCGCAACAGTTAATGTCATGGGAGTGCGCTTATTACACGATGTCTTACATGCTTCTATGGATCGAAACAATACAATTCAAATTTCCAAAACAGGTATGTAATTCATATTAATTTTTCGTTTTATAATATCAATATAATAAATCTTGCATCTACATTTTCTCGTTACTAATCACCAATTTGTAATTGTAGTATGAATCGACAAAGGACGCTTACTCCCCCGAGCAAATCGATGATATTAGAGAGATGTGGGCAAGGTTTTTTTATACAGAATTTTGTAATGAACAATATGGATTTGTCTAAATTAATTGATTAGTGTATATATAGTTTAATTAATCAGTGCAATTTAGAAATTACATTCTGGGAATCTGGTTTTAAAAAAAAAAAACTGCATATTTTAATGGCTAGCAAAAGTGGAGGCTAGCCAAAAACAAAAACAAAATTAAAAAAATAAAATAAAAAAATCCTACACGGATTTTTAATTACAAATCCATGAAGGAATGTTTATTCCTTCACGGTTTTTAAATTAAATATCCGTGAGGAATGTTGATATTCCTACACGGATATTTTATTAAAAACCGTGTAGGTCTAGTTGGATTAGTACACGGCTTATAATTAATAATCCGTGGAGGTTGTTGATAATTGGTTTATTTAATCATCATTTTCTTGACGAGAGCTACACGGATTTGTAATTAGATATCCGTGTAGGAATGTTGATATTCCTACACGTATATTTTATTAAAAAACCGTGTAGCTCTAGTTAGATTTGTACACGGCTTTTAATTAATAATCCGTGTTGGTTGTTGATAATTGCACACGGATAAATATCCGTTTGCAAAAGATGGGACATTCCTACACTCTAATATCCTACACTGCAGGAAATCCGTGTAGCTCTTTGTGATTATCCGTGTACAATCACCATATTCTGTAGTAGTGTCTTTTAAATAAACAAATTAATGAAGAAAATTGGCCTTTTGTTTTTCAAAGCAGTCAAGAGACAAGAATGTGATGTTTTTATCAGATAGTAACAAAGAGTATATGAGGGGATAAAAATTGTGTATTTGATTGATATATTTCTCTTACTACAAAACTTCTATTTATAAATTGTGTATTTGATTGATATATTTCTCTTACTACAAAACTCTTATTTATAATTAGTTAATTACAAATGCTAAATATAGTTGTTTGTACTATTTTTCTATTTATGTTAATGATTGTACATGTTACTATTTTATTTCTTTCTATTTTTGATATTTAATCTAAACACTTGGATCTTAGATCAATGATCAATGATCAATGATGATGTTTCTGAGATCAATCTTCAACACTTTACCTCAAGCTAGGATTGTAACACGATTTTGATTAGCGACAAACTCAAATCAAATGGAACACAATTTTTAAAGCAAATTAGACAGTCTAAAAAGTGGTATCTCGAAGACTCACCAGGACTACCACTTTGACCTCAGCCACTTCTCCACACATACAGTAGAACTAGGGTGTTCTTAAGTTCACCAAGGCTAACTGTAAACTCAACTCTAAAATATATCCGATTGACTTTAAATGACGAATCCGAATGTTGAAGCTCTTCTACCTTATGAGTGATGTATCTACATGCAAAAATTTTAAAATTTTAAAATTAATTTAGTATGAAGTCAAGCGGTCAAAAGTAGAAGGTTTATAAATTAATTTTAATGCATCCATTTTTTAAACAATTTTTGACCACTTGACTCTATATATAATTAATTCAAACTTTTAATTTTTTTGCATGTAGACGCATCACTCGTAAGGTATAAGGGTTTCAATGGTTTGAATTAGTCACTTGAAGTCTATCCGATAGGTTTTAGATCAAGTTGAGTTCACAAATAAACTTGGAGAACTTAAGAGCACCCTAGTTTTGCTCTATACATACATATATATATATATATAGAGAGAGAGAGAATTGGGCTACGGTGCTATGCATTTTTTAACTGTGGAATGCGCATTAGGATTCGTGCAAGAATTAAAAGCAGGAAAGATTAACACGGCGAATGGCAAATTAATAAAAACACCAAGAACCATCCTATAATTTGTTTATTTAATTTCTGAAGAAAATCGCCTGGTCCATCCAGTCAAAATACAGAGTTCATAAATACCGGACCATTAGGCGTGTGCCCTCCATACTCCCACATCTCTCTCTAGCTTCCCTCAGATTGCTTCATTTCCTTCGTAAGTAATCTAAGATCTAACACGTACTAGATATAGCATCAACCATGTCTTTTCGTATGAACTCTGTTGTCCCCACAACAACCCCATCACCAGAAATTTCCAAAATCCCGACGCCTTCCAACCAAAACCAAGACCTTGAACTCGGCCAATCTGATGACACCATTGACTACATGCAACGGGCCCAGTGGCTCCGTGCCTCTGTCCTAGGGGCCAACGATGGTCTTGTATCTGTCGCATCCCTGATGATTGGTGTTGGTGCAGCCAGCTCGGCTGCCAAGGCTATGCTTGTCTCTGGCCTTGCTGGTCTAGTAGCTGGTGCATGTAGCATGGCCATCGGTGAATTTGTGTCGGTTTATGCTCAGTATGACATAGAAAATACTCTAATCAAGCAAGAAGAAGTGAACAACGGAGAAGAAAATAAGGAACCATTAGCAAACCCATTGCTGGCTGCTGGTGCATCTGCTTTAGCATTTTCAATTGGTGGGCTCCTACCGTTGCTTGCCGGGGCGTTTATCAAATCTTGGGGAGCGAGGCTTGGTGTTGTTTGTGGTGTGAGTAGCCTTGCATTAGTTGCGTTCGGTGCAATTGGCGCATTCCTCGGTGGTGCTAAGCCGTATAAGGGTGCGCTTAGGGTTTTGATCGGAGGATGGCTGGCTATGCTGATTACTTATGGGATTCTCAAAGTGTTCAGCTTAATTTTCCATGTGAACATTTCCTCATCTGGTTAAAGTGACTACAAATTAATAAATCTTTAACGGCTATAAGTGCCTAGTTGGGTTGCAAGCCAAGCCTATGTATTGTTTATGTTAGTTATATATAGCGCTCTCTATCTTCTCTTTTTTTTTCCTGCTAATAAAATATATGGCAGGAGATCCTGATATTCCTCTTGAGTGTAGTATCTTGTCATTAGCATATGTAATAATATCTTGATGGTGGTTAATTTTAATTCCATGTAGATTTAATAGTCCTTGCTTCTTCTTTTTCTTCTTGTAATTTATTTTCAGTTACGTAACTAGCTGGGGAAGTTTATTTTTGCCAGTATTTTTCTTGGTATTCAAGCAGAGTAGCTTAAACCAGGATATATTCCATGGACTGAGTAAGGTGATTTCCTTCACATAGTTTTTAAGCATGTGATCACCTGGTTTCAGACTTTCAGTAAGCAGTTTTCAGCACAAAGGAAAGAGGCTAATTTGAATTTTCTTGCTTGAGACTATACTTTGGGGAATTAATCAAGGAAATCCGTTAAATAATATATAATTCTATAAAGCAGCACATCCAGAGGATACCAAAACAAAATTATAAATAAAGTCAAAATCTTTATTTATTGGCACTTGGAATCACATAGTAAAAAGAGATTTTTGATTAGAAGTAAAAGCAAATTTGTCAACAAAATGGATGAATTTTCCCCTGGAGGCTCATAAGTTCTCAACTTTTATGGTCCGCATATGCAGATCCTCTTAATACTATAAAGGAACACATACATTTTAAGAAAATAATATATATTGATACATAATATACAGTTGTCAATATATGTCATCAGACAATATAATAGATAAGTTCCCTATAGAAGCCAGCATCAGTGAGGGAAGATACACCAAACAAATATTAATTTCCTAACAGTAAAAAGTTCCTTGATTAAGGGTGATGAGTGTATATAAGTAGGATTATAAGAGTAAATCTAGTAAAATAGTAGATCTAGAAATTTAGAAGGTGATTAAGGAGTGATTGGAGTAATTTTGAGTAATATTTTGGAGATTTCATTGGAATAAGTAAGTAGATCTAAAAATTAGAGTCACTTGATTCGTTGTAAATACGTTTTTTATCAATCAAATTATTAGTAGACATTAAAGCCATTAACATTAAAAAACAGTAAAAAGTTCATATACCTTTAGCTCCTATTAACAATTTAAAATTAAATTAATTTTCTCTGAATGTAAAACTATGTATGCATGCCCCTAGTGTTATAATGCACCTGTACGTAAACTCGATATAATTTATATTCTACTATTATATATCCATCATTTGATCTATCGCCAAAAAGTAAAATTGATCTACATTTGCAGCTTGTTCATGATGAAATCGAGCATCCATGCATGGCATGCCTTAATTTGGAGGATACATCTTAATTAACATATCAGCCTCTTCCTATATTACTCTGCTTTATATATACACACATGTCCTCTCATGAATTAGTTCATTTACTAGTGCGGAGTGCAATATAGTGCTGGCATTTAATTTTGTTCTAATGCAGCTGGTGATCCATATATATATATAGATATATATAGATATATATAGATATATATATATATAGAGATGGGTTACGGTACTTCGCGAAGTAAAGCGAGTGTTTTACTTCGCGCTCGTATCTCCATTTTCAAAGTTCAAATAGTCGATTCGAACCGTTAGATGTGATCTCCATATTGAAATGTACTTGGGCACCAAATTTTATATTTTTTGGAATTTTTTTACTATTTATTAAGCCACTTTGAAAATTACTGATCCAACGGTTTCACTGTTCAAACAGTGAAACCGTTGGATCAGTAATTTTCAAAGTGGCTTAATAAATAGTAAAAAAATTCCAAAAATTGTAAAATTTTGTCTCCAAGCACATTTCAATATGGAGATCAACTTGAACGGTTTGGATCGACGTTTTGAACTTTGAAAATCTCATACGAGCACGAAGTAAAACACTCGCTTTACTTCGGGAAGTACCGTAGCCCATCTATATATATATATATCTCCATTCTATTATTAAGCACCTTAGAGTTCCTATCCTGCAACGGCTGTGATTAATTGATGAAAATTCGGATTTAATATGAGCCCTCCAATCAAATGATCTACGTTTTTTTTTGATTGAATGCAACTGTCTTTATGTGTAGAAGTCTAAATTTAATTGAAAATGGACACGCTACACAAACTGCCACACGTACTTTACATTATATCTGATTTCTAATCGGCACCAATTAGTGTTTGGTAAATGCCCCCGCGTGCGCGCCCTGCCCGTGCCCTGCCCGCGCCCGTGCCCGTCCTGCCCACGCCCGCGCCGCGGGCACGCGGGCGCGGGCGTTAAACGGGCCGGGCACGATTTTTTGGAACCCCGCCCGCGATTGCCCGGCCCTCCGTGCCCGTTGCCCGCGCTCGCGCCGCCCGTGCCCGCGCGCCCGCGCGCCTGTGCCCGTGCCCGCGCCCGCGCCCGTGCCAGTGCCCGTGCCCGCGCCCGCGCCCGTGCCCGTGCCCGCGCCCGCGCCCGTGCCCGTGCCCGCGCCCGCGCCCGTGCCCGTGCCCGCGCCCGCGCCCGTGTTTTTTTTTTTCTTTTTTTTCCGAAAATTCAAATTTTTTGAATTTGAAATTTTGAAATTCCCCCCACCCGGCCCCCCCCTTCCTTCTCCTCCCAGCCGGACCCCCACAGGGGCAGCAGCCCTCTCCATATATTTTTTTTTTTTTAAATTCATATTTTAAATTTTAATCCCTCCAAAAAAAAATCTATAAATATACACCCATTCCTCTCAATATTTTCACATCTCTCTCAATATTTTCATCTCTCATTCTCTCAATCTCAATCTCAATATTTTTATTATTCTCCAATTTTAATTTTATTGTTAAAAAAATATAGTTGTTTAACAAATATGCAAACGCAAACACGGAAACGGAATTACGAAGTTATTCTCGAAGATTTTCCCGCGAAATTAAAAAGGTAACATTAATTTTTGTTAGATTACATTTTGTTAGATTAAATTTTGCTAGATTAAATTTTGTTAGATTGAAATATTGAATGTTAGATTTATTGTTGTAGAGTAATTTAAAAATTAAATTTGATGTTAGATTTTTTTTTTGTAGATAAATTCAGAATTTAAATTGAATGTTAGATTTATTGAATGTTAAGTAATTAGATTTGTTAAATTTGTTAAGTAGTTAGATTTGAGGTTAGATTTATTTTTTTGAAATGTGAAGTAATTAGATTTATTTTAGAATATTTTAGATTTTATTTTTAAATTCGGATTTATTTTTCATAGGTTAAAAAAATAGGTTAGCTTTATTTTTTGAAAATGTGAAGTAATTAGATTTATTTTAGAATATTTTAGATTTTATTTTTAAATTCGGATTTATTTTTAATAGGTTAAAAAAAGTAGGTTAGATTTATTTTTTTGAAATGTGAAGTAATTAGATTTATTTTAGAATATTTTAGATTTTATTTTGAAATTCGGATTTATTTTTAATAGGTTAAAAAAAGTAGGTTAGATTTATTTTTTTGAAATGTGAAGTAATTAGATTTATTTTAGAATATTTTAGATTTTATTTTTAAATTCGGATTTAT
Source organism: Carex arenaria (assembly GCA_964058825.1). Lineage (NCBI taxonomy): Eukaryota > Viridiplantae > Streptophyta > Magnoliopsida > Poales > Cyperaceae > Carex > Carex arenaria. Next base: position 117,553 of record CAXKVW010000579.1, on the reverse strand, counting down.
TTTTAATAGGTTAAAAAAAGTAGGTTAGATTTATTTTTTTGAAATGTGAAGTAATTAGATTTATTTTAGAATATTTTAGATTTTATTTTGAAATTCGGATTTATTTTTAATAGGTTAAAAAAAATAGGTTAGATTTATTTTTTGGAAATGTGAAGTAGTTAGATTTATTTTAGAATATGTTAGATTTTATTTTGAAATTCGGATTTATTTTTAATAGGTTAAAAATAGTAGGTTAGATTTATTTTTTTGAAATGTGAAGTAATTAGATTTATTTTAGAATATTTTAGATTTTATTTTTAAATTCGGATTTATTTTTAATAGGTTAAAAAAAGTAGGTTAGATTTATTTTTTTGAAATGTGAAGTAATTAGATTTATTTTAGAATATGTTAGATTTTATTTTGAAATTCGGATTTATTTTTAATAGGTTAAAAAAAGTAGGTTAGATTTATTTTTTTGAAATGTGAAGTAATTAGATTTATTTTAGAATATTTTAGATTTTATTTTGAAATTCGGATTTATTTTTAATAGGTTAAAAAAAATAGGTTAGATTTATTTTTTGAAAATGTGAAGTAATTAGATTTATTTTAGAATATTTTAGATTTTATTTTGAAATTCGGATTTATTTTTAATAGGTTAAAAAAAATAGGTTAGATTTATTTTTTGAAAATGTGAAGTAATTAGATTTATTTTAGAATATTTTAGATTTTATTTTGAAATTCGGATTTATTTTTAATAGGTTAAAAAAAATAGGTTAAATTTATTTTTTGAAAATGTGAAGTAATTAGATTTATTTTAGAATATTTTAGATTTTATTTTGAAATTCGGATTTATTTTTAATAGGTTAAAAAAAATAGGTTAGATTTATTTTTTGAAAATGTGAAGTAATTAGATTTATTTTAGAATATTTTAGATTTTATTTTGAAATTCGGATTTATTTTTAATAGGTTAAAAAAATTAGGTTAGATTTATTTTTTGAAAATGTGAAGTAATTAGATTTATTTTAGAATATTTTAGATTTTATTTTGAAATTCGGATTTATTTTTAATAGGTTAAAAAAAATAGGTTAGATTTATTTTTTGAAAATGTGAAGTTATTAGATTTATTTTAGAATATTTTATATTTTATTTTGAAATTCGGATTTATTTTTAATAGGTTAAAAAAAATAGGTTAGATTTATTTTTTGAAAATGTGAAGTAATTAGATTTATTTTAGAATATCTTAGAATTTATTTTGAATGTTAAGTAGTTAGATTTATTTTTTTGTAATAGGTTAAAAAATGACAACTCCTAATCGCGAATCGGTGGAAGAACAAATCCAAAGAATTTCGACCAAATTTTTTGCCCCCACTATGCCACAAAATCCACAAAATTATCAACAAAATTATCAACCCAATTATCCACTAACTTATCAAAGAAGAGACCAAATGCTAGATTTAAATTGTCAACAACCCCCTCAAATGATCGCACCGTATTATACTTCAAATGATCCAAACATATTTATTCCACAAGAAGCACATCAACCGGTACCACCGTATGCACAGGGAGGCACTTTGAGTGTTGCACATCAACCAATACCACCGTATGCACAGGGAGGCACTTCTTCTGTAGCATCGAGTCAATTCACGGACACTGCCCCTATAGGAGGTACTCCTCCGACAAGTCTCCATGAAATTCAAGAAGAAGATGCCCCTCCTCTGACAGAAGAAGTGCCCCCGCAACAACCAGCAGGAAAGAAGGCGAAAAAATGGCCCGACTACAATAAAGAATGGTTGGAATACTATGATTGGACAAGAGATGAGAAGGGCACTATGCAATATCTACAATGTAAGGTAAATGACTGTCCCAAGACTTTTGTGTATAAAAGAAAGGACGGTATGAATAGCTTTAAGAGACATGCCGAAATGCACAAAAAAAATGGTCAACAACCAAGTGAAAATGTTGGACCAAGACAAATCCAAACCCTATTGAACGCGGATGGTACCAGAACCAACCCAAAATTCGATGAATCAAAAATGCTTACTGAATTGGCTCGGTACATTACCTATAAAGAACAACCAATAAGTATGGGTGGTTGCCTGAGTTTTGCCCGGTTGGTCATTCGGGGGTGTTCTCAACCATTGTACAAGAGGATTCATCATAAAAAAATGTCTAGTGAAATAAAAAACCAGTTTACCAACAGAAAAGATGATCTGAAAGCTACATTTGCATACCAAAACAATAAGGTCTCAATTACCTCCGATATATGGACTGCTGGTAAACATGGACTCGGGTACTCTTGTATTACCGGGCATTGGATGGATGATAATTGGGTATTACAAAAAAGGGTATTAAGTTTTCGAGTGTTGGACTCCCCGCACACTGCAAATATAATTTTTAAATCAATTACTGACGTTTTAGAAGATTATAACCTTAAGAGGAATATGGATAATAAGATTTTTTCTATCTCATTCGATAATGCTAGCAACAACATAGCTTCCATTGAGATTTTTAAACGGTCACTAAACCCGATTATGAACGGTGAAATGTTTCACCAAAAGTGTGCTTGCCACATACTTAACCTCGTCGTGAAGGCGGGTCTTAAAACAGAAGCCGTAAAGCTACTGATAATTAAATTTAAAGATGCTCTCAACCACATTGTTTCGAACCAAGAAAGAAAACAACGGTTTGCGAGATTATGTGTCCACTATAATATGAGCAAGTTGAGAGTACCTTGGGATATAGATACCCGTTGGAACTCTACCTATAGGATGTTACACCGATGTCTTCCTTACAGAGCTGTCATAGGGGAGGCTTTGAGAGGCTCAATCCCCGAGGGATTGGCATTGGATCTCACCAACCGAGAATGGGAGCAACTAGAAAGGGTTAAGGAGTTCCTAAAAACCTTCTTTACAGCAACCGTTCAACTATCCTGCTCGTACTCACCAACGTCGTTTAAGTTGCTTGAACATCTCTATTACATCTCCAAGGTATATAATGATTTGGAACAAGCTGAAATCAATGATAAATCTCTCACTCCGATCGTAGATGCCATGAAACAAAAATTCCTAAAATATTGGGAAGATGTACCCCTCTTGGCCGTTATCGCAAACTGCCTCCACCCGGCATACAAGAAGTATTACACGGTCAAATTTATTGAAAGGTACAAAGATTATCTACATTTAGACAACACCGGGGTGGAGGCATACGTGGATTCGAAGTTCGATGAGATGTTTCACATATACAGCTCAAGAATGAATGACAATCAGAACCCGTCTTCGTCCCAAGCTGGCCCTAGGTATAAATATAAATATACATGTATTTTTAATATTTATTATTTATAATATCTACATTATTTGTCCGCTAATTTTTTTTTTTAATAGTTTCACTTCTAGGAGCATTAGCAGTGGTGGATTGTTAGCAGATTTCCAGTCGGAGAGCCAACCGCACACATCCACAAACGAGATGTTGAGCTATATGGCGATGTTCAATGAACCTGAAACTGTTGACGTTGTTGCGTGGTGGAGGAGGCATGCAAGGATCTTTCCAGTCCTGGCGATGATGGCCCGTGATGTATTTGCCGTGCCGGTGTCAACCGTCCCTTCCGAAAGTTGTTTTAGTTCGGCGAACAGGATCCTCTCCGATAAACGCAGTAAGTTGGGTGCACATGTCTTTGAGAGACTTGTGTGCTTAAAAGACTGGATTGATGCTGAAGAGCGCACGCAACATCTGCCTCAACAACAATCATCACCCGAAGCCAACACTGAAGAGAGCGGTACTGAGGTGCGGCACGAGGGCGAGGCTAATTCGGATTCAGATGGTGCGGAAGAGAGCGAACAATGGTATAGGAATGCGAACTTCTAGATAAATAGTGTCGGTATATATTTCTAACATCTTTAATCTTTATGGTTATTTTTTAAATTATAAGATTCTAAACATTTCAATTAGTTTTTAAATTATTCATTTTAACGAAAAATTACTAACAAAAAAAAGTTAGAACTCTGCCTATGTTATTTTACATAGCCGGTCCCAAGCCCGGAATAAAAGAGGAGGGTAACTTTTATTTTTTAATCTATTGTTTTAAAATAAGAGCTTAATTATTTTTAAAGTAATTGTTTTGAATATGTTAGATTTTTTTAAAGTAATTGAATATGTTAGATTTTTTTAAAGTAATTAGATTTGAATTTTCAGTTTTTTTTTTCAGTTTTTTTTTCGGTTTTTTTTTTTCAGTTTTTTTTCAGTTTTTTTTTCTTTGAAAACCAATAAATTATAAATCCAAATTTATGCCAATTTAAATTCATTTGACATATTATTTTTAAAGTAATTGATTTAAGAAATTTTTAATTTATATTTTATTATAACAAAAAAACAGAAAAAAAAAAACAGAAAAAAAAACAGAAAAAAAACAGAAAAAAAAAGAAAAAAAAACAGAAAAAAAAAAAAAATTTTCCCGGCCCTGCCCGCGGTGTCCGGCCCGTCCTGCCCGCGCGCCCGCGGCGGGCACGGGCATTAAACGGGCAGGGCAGATTTTTTGAAAAAAACGCCCGCGGTGCCCGCGCCCGTGTGCCCGTGTGCCCGTGACGCCCGTGTCCGCATCCGCCCGTGCCCGCGCATGCCCGTGCCCTGCCCTGCCCGGCCCTGCCCGTTTGTAATACACTAGCACCAATCGCGCAAATTATTTTTTGCGGTAACCATGTAGCCTTTTCCCTTTCTCCTTCTCCCCTTTTGCTGAGACTGATCGCCTCCCCTCCACTCACCCTTCACCGCCGCCTTGCCCCTTTTCGGTCTCAAGTGGGGGTTAAAAACCAGCACCTCTCCCTCGTGGTCTCTTCTCTCTTGGGTCGAAAACATTTGTCGGCGGTGGAGCTAGGGTTTCGACGGTTTTGAAAGTTCGGGTGGTTCTTGGCCACAAATGCCTGGGTTTCGTGTCCCTCGCCTCCTTTGGCACATGGACCACCCATGGCATTGCATCGAGATTCTTCTTGTGGTTCTCGAGAGGCAATTCTGCGTGCTTTGCAGGCAATTCTGAGAAATTTCAAAGCGCGATTCTACACGCTCAGACACGAAGGCATACTCTTCCCTTTTCATTGTATGTGTCTTATTATTATTTTTTAATACAGGCTAAATAACCAGAGCAGCCTCATATATCAACGATATAACTGTATATGGTCAAACAAAAAGCAAATGAGATCATTTTTATTATCAAGTTCAAAACTAGCAAATTTTCTGCATAACCAGACAACTAAAGGTTTGCCCCATTTACAAAGGGTGACAACAAAGCTTTTCAAACATATCCGGAGAAATGAAACAAATTTGACTGAATTTGTCAATTTATTCTTTCGATCCAGCCACAGCATATCAGATTCATACTTCTTCTTTATCAGTTTTGGTCATTGCTCTGACAACTAACTGGTAGCTGCAAGCTGTAACAGCGACAACTGTCAGTACATTCCTATTTTTGATGCTACATTGACACTGTTTTTGTATGATTTGAATTTCATCAGAGCTGGATCCACTTCCAAGAGCACCTTCTCACGTGCCATCGGCAATTGAGAGAAGATGAGAGAGATAGTGATTAGCTGATCGGAAATGAAGAGGAAGGTTGTGTGTCTTATGATGTTATCCAAAAGTATTTTCTGATGCATTTTATTTCAGAGCTTCTGGCGAGCACGAGTCCTCTAGAAGAGTGAAGTATGAGCTCTTGGTACAGATTGATGGAGTCAACAACAATTCCACTATTCTTGTGATGGTTCTGGTTGCTACTAACTCCCTTGGGACATTGACGAGGTTCTCAGGTTTGCAAAATATATTTTCCTTAATATAAATAGATTAATGCTATGAGTGAGCTCCGGTACTATGCATAGCGCATATTGATCTGTACTATGGATCAATATTTTCATTTTCATAGTCCAAACAATCGATTTGAATTATTCAACATGATCTCTATATGAAAATGTACATGTAGATCAAATTTTACATTAGAAATTTTTTACAATTTTTTTTCGATAGGTGGAAAATAGCTTGAGATAATTCAAAATAGTGATTTTCTACCTATCTAAAAAAATAGTAAAAAAAAATATAAAAAATATAAAATTTTGTCTACAAGTACATTCTTCTATAGAAATCATGTTGAACAACTCAGCTTGACATTTGGACTTTAAAAATGAAAATATTGATTCGTAGTACGGACCAATATGCACTATGCATAGTACCATAGCCTCACTCTTAATCCTATTGCCACCTATATATGCATTTTGGGTATGATCTGATCTATTCAGGATAGTAAGAAGCAAAGGGTTTAATGTACATCTGCCATTATAATGGATTGACAAACATTAAAAAGCTCAATGTTGTAGATGTATTTCGTACTATATAATTTAAAATGGTGTACTTAAGAGTCATCTTAAGGTGCATGTGATGCAGGAGGAGGTTGGAGAAGCGTACATACATACCTCTGCCAGATCTCAACAGTAGAAAGGAGCTCATCAAAATTAATCTAAAAACAGTGGAGGTATGTGATGTTCTTTTAGCTGTATACAATGTGGATGTGCATCTTGTATATGTTGGTTTAATTTAATTTAGCATCTCTTATTGCCAAGAAAGCTTGAAGGTTGTGGTAGGTTGCACCATGTACCATCATACCTACTACTTAGAATGACCATAAATCTCTGTACTGGACTACTGGTTCTTGTCTGCGTGTACATGGAAAAACCTGATCCACGGATCCTTTTTTATTAATAACTTTTTTCTGTAATATTTTTTTTGTGACGCATCTTTGAATGAAATGAGGAGAAAAATTGCTGGGAAAACATGTGAGGAGGTAAAAACATGGCCATGGAAGAAATTGTCAATGACCCTGTGGCCCTTCAAATCCAGCAAACTTGAAATAAGTATCTCTATTTTTTCTAAAAATATTGTATATTAGATTATTACTGTTGATATCTTTGACTTTCATTTGTGCTACAGAAACCTAGAGGGATTATCTCTCTTCTTGATGAGTGTTGGTGCGTAATTCTTAAAATCAAATCCTCAATACTCTTTTTTTTCCTTTACTAAAAGCATTAGACTTTGAGTTTAATTGGGTTTTTGAGCAAATTGGGCAAATTGATGATATTTAAAATACTTAGATATACTTTGTCAATTTCTGAAATTATAATCAGTAAATGATGTTGAATGCTGAAGTTCTTATTACCAGTGGTAGTAATTAATTTGGTGTCTTTGTTGGAACAGTGAGATCCGTAAGTACATTGGTCTCTGAGAATAAATTTGTATATCAGTTCTAATTTTTTTTTCTAATGGCAGAACTTTTCATGCACTGGTGTAATGTACCTCTACCAATTTATTGAAGGAAAGAACTGATGTGAGCGACAAAAGAAATAGTTTTCTCAAGAGATGTTAACAAGAACAATGCATTGGTTCAGCACACAAAACCAATAGTTTTCATGAGATCCCAGAGAAATAATATGAGGCCAAGCTGTTTGAGTCTTGTCAGGAGGGACGCTGAAGAACTAAAGCATAAGTGAAACTTAGACGGATTTACCATTGACAAGTTCTGAGGAAGGATTTGAGCAATATCAAACTCGGATCTTGGATGAGGTACTTTCTGAATTGGCTGTGCCAATAAGCAACTGTAGTTTTATAGATTTTGTATTTTTCCTTTAGCTTTACCTGGTACAGTAGTTTGATTTGGTACAATTGGTACAATAACTGCCAATCGCGAAAAATAAAACTAATAATCATGAGAGCCACATTGAGAGAGAGGAAGGTGCTTCTCCGATTTTTTTTTAAAGAAAATACATCATTTATGAAAATAATAATTCTTTAATAATTATTCTTTTCATTGTTCTCTTATAATATGTTCCCATCGCAACGCACGGGCTCGATACTAGTATATATATATATAGATAGACTATTGTGTTTTGCAAAGCAAACAGCCTATTGTGCTTCCCATTTTGATCCCTTGGATCTGCTTCAAAATTCGTGCATATCAGATGGATTGATTTAAAATTTTCGCTGGATTGAATTAACTGGATGTGTCCTGTTAATGAAGCGTCCTCTTCACGCGAGACCCAGCCCGTCTTCTTTCTCTCTTCACGCTACTCCCGCTCCCTCTCTGTCTCACATGGCGGCGGCGTTCAGGCGGCAGCGGCGCTTCTCACTCGAACATCTAAACCCATCCTCTATGTCTCGACGTTCAGGCGTCTAAACCCTAGACCCATTTCCTCGGCGCAGCGGCAGCGGCACCTAAACTCTAGACCCATCTCTCACGCGGCAGCGGCGCCTATCTCGGGTAATTTTTCTTCACAAAATTTGGCTAGAACTTCTGCTCCTTATTTGTTTTATTGCATTTCCTTCAGTTTGGGATTGGGATTGTTGAGGTTGTACCGAAATCAGATTTTGGATTCAGCGCAAAAAACACCCAAATCAGATTTTCTATTCTCAGTTTAAAGAGAACATGTCAATTAGCCTTCACCCAAGACGATAAAATCACACAATGCATAAGTGGTCTCTAGTAAGGTGAAATCACCCAAGACGATAAAATCAGTTTTTCTCTGTGTTATTGCACTTAATTCTTATGTTTTCATCGATTGGCTGCAAAATTGTAAAATTTGAATTATTTGGGTGCTCCTTGCATTGGAAAATTATTTTTTCTAAGTTCATAAAATGTTCTCGTTTAAAGTTGTATTCCAAGTAAGACAGAATTTAAAAGAGAATCTGATTAATTTTTCTTTCTGGTAATTGTGCAGAGCACATTGCTTTTTTAGAGCTATACCCGTGCTAGATGAATTTGGGAAGGCCTTGATTGGTACGCTTCTCTTTTATTCACTCATTTACTCTTTATTGTTAACACAAGTGTACTGTGTTGTATCCGTACATGTATGTACATATCAGACTGGCATAATTTCAACCTGTTTTGTATTTTTAATCTTTTTCTTTGGTTGAACATGAATCCAACGGTATTGATCTGATGTCATACTGCTTGGCAAGAAAGTATTGTATTGTAACAAGTACATAACTTGATATTCCAATATCTTGATTAGACCATGATGCTAATTTCTTGGTTTTGAGTGGTTCATACTTTTTATTTATACATGAATTATATTCAGGTTTTTTCTGTTTGTCAAAACTGATTTAAGCAAAAAAGAAAAGAAAATGGGGTTTGATGGCTTATAGATGAATTATACATGAATTACATATGTTTGTTTTATGAATTTACTGGTCCAGATTCAACCCTTATTGCAATAAAAACATTTATTTTGTTAATAATTATGATTTATTGTAATGTAGGAACTTCACTGCAAGAAGCAACGTGACTTGGACTTTCTTGTCAGAAATTAGAATGTTGTGGAGATGGAAATGACTGGAACTAATTATTTGTGCATTACAATCAGGAGAAAAATGAAAAGTTCTTAATAGAAAGAAAGCTAGTTACACCATTTATTGTTATGTTTTTCATTTTAAGATTTACAGTAACCTGGTAAGGTCTATTACTGGTACATACTAGGTACTGACAGTGGTACCGGGTAAACTATGCTTGGTCAAATATACAAACTAAACCATTACAATTGCTATAGATATATATTGGCTAGGTCAAATATACAAACTGGTACATTAAGCAGTTTGTATACAATTCCAGCCCCTCCCCTCCCATCCCATCCCCACCCCTCCCCTCCCTGTCTACTTGAATTTGTGGAGCACACCCTTAGTGCTATTCTATATACATCTCATGGAAATAAAGAGGCATTGACGAAAAATTTAATTGTAAGCTAAAATGACAGTTTTACTCCTAAATTTTGCAATAAATTCCATTAAAATATAGCACTGTCTCGATTCACTGAATTTTGCACTTCAAAATGTTATTTGGTGTTGTATTGGTTTTTGGGGACAGAACTTGATTGTTTGAACTGAGCTGGTCCGTACATAAACCTGGAAATCAAGCAGAAAATTAAACATAAAAGTAAAAATTTGAAGTCTTTAATCCCCAATTGCTATTGTTCACTGGCATGTGGCCTAGACTACAATCTAATTACCTTTTATAATGTTGAATTATTTTATGTTGGAGAGTGATTGATTTTGATGAATGCTAGAATAGAAAATTCAAAGAAATTGCCAATAAATGCTTGATTCAGGGTAAACTAAACCGATGCTTGATTCAGGGTAAACTAAACCAAGTATTATGCTACAAGAAAGCACCACATCTTCTCTAAGGCCACAATTGCCATTTGGCCATACTGAACAAAGTTAAAATGACAGCTTATACTCAAATTGACAACAATCGAGCTCAAATCGACAACAATCGACCTCAGAGAAGGAGAGAGAGAGCTTACCGAAACCCCGTTTCCAGCGAGACAGACTGACGGAGAGACAGACAAGGTGGGGAGAGACAGACTGACAGAGAGAGAGAGAGGGAGAGCGTACGATCCTCCGGCCACGGGCTTCGACGGAGAAGACAGAGCGCGGCTGAGCGGAGGGTTGGTTTCTAGCAACGCCGCCGCGAGTGGTGGTGCGTGCGCCCTTTTCCGATGCTTTCTTCGTTCCTCCAGCTTGGGAGAGAGAGAGAGTGTGACTTGAGAGATGATTTTTGTGTCGCTAGAACTTAACTGGATGTATCCAGTGAATTTTTAATTCAAACCAGCACAACAATTGAACACGATCTGATCTGTTTGGCACGAATCTTGAAGAAAATCCAATGGATACAAATGAGAAACACAATAACCTATCTCTCTCTCTCTATATATATATCTTCAGTGCTTGTGAGGATTAAACAAAATAATTTCCTACTAGTATATTTTAACGAAAATAGGTACCAATGCTAAACATATCCCCCAAAGTTAGTTTTGTAGTGGGCCAGGCCAGACCCCAAGTTTTCTTATTCGAGTATCTAATCATACCCTGCCGGTAGGCCCAGAAAAAGCACGTCGGTCAAACTAAGAATGAAGATGCTAGTAAAGTGGATGCCGTCATTTTTATCCATGTCCAAAATCATTAACATTTCGTTCACTCTGTTCATCAAAATCAGGTTGTGTCAAAAATATCCAAACCGGTTATTTAATAGTCGGTTTCTATCTTTTTTTTTTTTTTTTTTTTGGGAAAAAGTTATAATTTTTTTATTTTTTTTAATTAAAGTTTAAAAAAAAATTGATATGTTTCTTTGAAATTGGATAGAAATATATATAATTTAGTTTATTAGAAGGACTGAAACAAATAATCCAGATCAATATTTTTCAGATCAGATTTTTCACGGTTGTAAGAAAAATTAAAATATTTCATTATGTGTTATTAGAAAAAAGAAAACTTTGTGAAATTTTTTTTAAAATAATTTGATAACATCATTTAAAATGTTTTCCTAAAAATCGTGCATAATAATATTAATAACATCATTTAAAAATATATATATTATTAATTACTTAAAAAAATTGCATTAAAATGATTGAATTGAAAGTTATAAGACTACTGTTTTATTGTATGTATATATTATATATAGATTTAACATTGTAACATGAAAGACTTTGTAATATAGTAGTTAGGGTGTATGATTCTCACACTCTAGATACGCGGGTTAGAGCCGGAAGCATCGTTTTTTAAAAAATAAAATTAAACGGCCATAACTTTGGCTAGGAAAAGAGGAGAGGAGACGGTGCGAACCGGTGCAAACCGGCACGTATGACCCCAATTCGGAAAGGGAGAGAGGAGACGGTGCGAACCGACACCTCGGAGTGCAACTCCGGGTATCCGACGAATCAGAATCGCCAAAAAATATCGTTTAGTGCCTTAAAAATTAAGTTTAAGATTTTTAGTGTCTCAACTGAATTTTCTTATGTTGAAAAATACTTTTCAGCACCGAGAAATGCACCAGCAGTAAGTGCAAGTCTTATACAAGTATTTTGTCTTCCGGTTCGATTTCAAGTCCTGGAAATAAACTAAATTATATTTTTTTATCCAATTTCAAAGAAACATATCAATTTTTTTTAAAACTTTAATAAAAAAATAAAAAAATTATAACTTTTTCCAAAAAAAAAGAAAAAAAGAAAAGAAAAGATAGGAACCGGCTATTAAATAGCCGGTTTGGACATTTTTGACACAATCTGGTTTTGGTGGGCAGAGTTGGCGAAATATTAATGATTTTGGGCATGGATAAAAATGACGGAAGTGGATGGGTAAATTTCAAATTTTTTTTATGGAGATTGGATTTCTTTGGCTCACATTCAACAGCTAGCTGTCTTTGTCTCCCAAAGAAAGGGAGACAATGTTAATGGCTGTCAGTGCTATTTGTTGGTGTGTCTAGAAAACCAGAAATTTAATTTGTTTTGATAATAAAACTGTTCATTCTATTAGACAAATGCTTATGCTAATTTGTACTTTGTTGGATTATTGGCTAAGCAATAAAAAGCGACATGTGATACACTTTGCTCATGCTTGGATTCCTGAAGACATAACATGGTGCCCCTTCAATCTATTTCCCCTCTGCCAGCTATCGACATGCCTCATGGTACTACTGTTCCTCTAGTCCCAATCGCAACCTGAGGCTTGCCAATGTTCTTTTGATACCACTCTTTGGTATCAGTATTGCTTGGCAATCCCTATTTACTATTCAGCTTTGCTTTCGTTGCTTGCTTTCACTGTAATAATTGGGGTGTTCTCATGCTACTGTTGGCACGTGTTAGTGCCATTTGAGGATATGCTGACTACTTGTATTCTTTGCTGGTGTTGTTACTCTGGCATATGATACAACTGTTTTTTTTTTTTTTTTTTTTGGTTTTTAAGTTTGGATGTACTTGAGTTTGGCCTTGGGTCGATGATGTGTTAATATTTACGGCTAAAACCTTGATACTCTTCTTGCTTAGTCTTGGAGTTCAGTATCTAATTAAGAATGTTAGATGTGCTACTGAGACCGATCCAAGCCTTGGGTTTTATGGGATAGTTTTCTTTTTTCTGTCTATTTTTTATTTTGAACTCTGTATTGTTTGCTTTATACAATGGAAGGGCATTTATGCTGTGAGCTCAGCTCAACCATGATTAAATACAGGTCAACCTGTGAGCTCAACCATGATTAAAAAAGTATACTTTAAATTATAGTACAACTACAGAATCCATTTGTTTTTTACTTTAATTAGACAAAGCTCCACGATAGTCCAATTTTCTGAAAATGTGGGTCCGACGTGGTATTGAATTAGATATGAATTGAGAGTAGGTCCGATGTCCATCGGATCTTTTTTTTTCGATGGGTGAAATGACCATCAGATTTGCATCAAGAATCGTGCAAACTCATTAAAATCCGTGTAAGTTTTTTCAGTTTTCATGCGCACAAATCTCGATAATAATCGTATGGTGTTAGAGCTAATTGAACCTAAAAGTAGGTCCGATGTCCATCAGGATCCGACTCTGCTGCTTTTATTTATAAAAACTAGAATCCTGCTTTTACCATCTCAACCATTCAAATTCATTGAAATTTGTGCATAAATTTTTTTTTCTATCTAGATTTGTGAATAATTTTTTTTGAATGAATGGAATGATAAAAGCAGAATCAATAAAAGCAGCAGAGTCGGATCCTGCCCATCGGAGGATTTTTTTTTTATTTAGAAATTATAACCTAAAAATTAAATAAACCAGCCAATGGGGCCAAAAATCAACAAAAATCGCCTACACCGGTTTTCGAAACCGGTGTGGAATTAAAGCCCTCTCCTGCACCGGATTCCCAATCCGGTGCAGAAAAATTTTTCGCAATTTTTTCGCCGCATGAGAGGCTACACAGGAAATATCCACACCGGTTTTCCAATCCGGTGCGAATCTACACCGGTTTTCCAATCCGGTGCGGGCCTACACCGGTTTCGCAATCCGGTGCGGAAATGGTTCCAATTAATCCCGCGGCACCTCCTTCTTCCCCATTCCAACTCTGCTCTTTGTCTCTCGTTTTTCACTTCTTCTTTTTTTTCATATTTTCAATCATTTTTAATCAAATTTGAAGAGTTGTCATATGAATAGATCGCCACCGCCATTGTGCTCAGCAGCTTCTTCTGATCATTACTGTAAGTTTTTTTTTGCTCATAGGTTTATATTTAGTATTGTAAAATTAAAAAATAATTAGAGTTAATTTTGTAAAATTATAAAATAATTTTAGTGTTGTAAAATTTATTATTAGAGTTAATTTTACAACACTAGTTGTAATTTAGAGTTAATTTTACAACACAAAATTTTTAGTTAGAAACTAATATTTAAATATTTAGTGTTGTGAAATCTGGGGGGTTCTTCAATTGCTTGGTCAAAATTTTATATTTTTTTAAGAATTTTTTTACAACAAATAAATAGAGTTAATTTTATATTTTTTTACAACACCAAATTTTATATTTTTACAACACTAAATATGAACCTAGTTTTTTTACAACTAGGTTTTTTACAACAGTAAATTAACTCATATTAAAAAATAATTAGAGTTAATTTTGTGTTTGTTTTTGTTCAGCAAAATGTCTCTACTATTGATCAATGTGTACTATGGTGGTAACCTCCAAAGCACTCCAACCAGTGTTGGTTATGACATAGGGGCTGCATTTACATTTACCGTTTCCGATTCTACTAGTTTTGCTGTTGTAAGACGGCAAATATATGTTGGACTTGAATTGCTTCCGAGTCGAGTCAAATTGACAATCAGGGCACGTTTGAACACGGGATCACCCGGATCGTACCATTTCTCTCTATTTCGGATAGAAAATGAGGAAACTTGGGATGCCATTAAACAAACTGCACCTCAAGTAGCCGGATTTAAGGTTATAGAATTGGTAGCTGAGGCGTAGCAGCGTACAAACCAAACCAGTTATGATCCGTGCCCAGATAGTTTGCCTGGAGGGAGCAACACACCGTCGGTTCAGACCGACTTTGATCCTTAGTCGGGCAGTGTACCCGAAATCACAGACACACCTGTAGTTCAGACCGGTGATGACTCTAATGAGCAATCAGACCCAAATGCATGTTCTGATACAAGTTCTTTTGATAATGATGATCCGGCTGAAGGGCAAGACTCAGATATGGACGAATATGAGGCTGAAAGAAATGCCCAAGAAATATTGAAAGAGTGGCACAAGTCGATCACATTCATCAATCGAGGTCTTAGGTATCCATGTTCCTCATTCCACGATGATGTGCCAATGCCATACGCAGATCGTGCATTTCTTAAGGAACCCCCCAGATTAGATGGAAAATTTGCTGAAGGTCAAATGTTCGAATCCAAAGACAAACTAATATCAGAACTTGCAGATTTTCACCTACCCAAAAGTGGTCCACTTCACACCGAATGCATTCCTCGTATCCTCGTCGTCACCGCCGAAGGAAGGTGGCTCTAACCGGGGCATAGGTCGACCAACAGTAAATCGAGTCCATGACCAAAGTTGTAACAGCAACATCGGCCCCCCTATCGTTTCCACCCCTTGGAGGCAAGCACGTGACAACTCTCGATAAAGAAATGCAAGGACAGCACCTCCCCAATTGTATGAACGTGGAGCATCCAGATCAGTCAGGAATTGCAAGTACATTGCAGGGACTCCGTTCGCACTCGAATTTGGAAACAGAACCGACCCGAATAAATCCATACAAAATCCTCGGGTGTACTGTGCAACTCTCTCATCATGAGCTTCATCTCCTAATTGTGCCGCAAATTTGGTTTGTAACCATATCAGTCTAATAGAATAAGCAGAGACTTGCAATCGCTCTTCAGGAGTGTTAGGGTGAAACCACCTATATTTATATGGCATTGACTCCTCCAGGTTATTGTAAAAATCTGCAGGATTAGCTCCTAGATCATCCTCTAAGTATGGGTTCCAATCAGTATCGCTAGTGCCAGTAATTGGGTCGCCTGCAAATTAAAAGAATTATACAATCAACAATTAATTTCTTAAAATAATTAATTAAAATAACCAATAAATAATTTTAAATAGTTAATTACCCTGAATCGGTAAGCCCCATAAACATGCAACATCTTCCAACGTCACTGTCATTTCACCTACTGGTAGATGAAATGTATTGGTCTCCGGCCTCCACCTCTCAACCAGAGCAGTAATCAAACACGGATCAATCTTGCAATCATTAAGACGAGCAATTTGGTACAATCCTAACTTCTTCAGAGCATTGTCCATCCGACAGTTGTAAGTAATAGTAGGACGATGCCTATTTATCTGGAGTGGTTTTACATTAGGCTGCCAAAAATAATTAAATCATAACCCCTTCAAATACTTCATATAATGTTTATTTCAAACAAATAATTGATACATTTAACAAATATTACCGTATCACGAACTGTCCATGCTCTGTGGTACTGTGGTGGTAATTTTATCAACTCTGGATAATTCGGATTATCCATTCACCCTGTTAGAAAATTTATCAAAAATTATACTAAATTATACAACATAGCATAAATTATACTAAATTACACAAATTACACTAAATTACACAAATTACACAAATTACACTAAATTACACAAATTACACAAATTACACTAAATTATACTAAATTACACAAATTACACTAAATTTACTAAATTACACAAATTATACTAAATTATACTAAATTACACAAACTAATACTAAATTATACTACATAACACAAATAACACTAATTATACTAAATGTCACAAATTACACTAAATTACACAAATTAATACTACATATACACTACATTGAGACCAATTGCTAATTCAACACTAAATTACACAAAAAAGACTAAATATACTAAACACACTCAATTAAATAAATTATTCAATTTAATTCGGCCAAAATTAAAAATTATAAAAAAAAACTGATTTTTACCTTGTTAAAATTGTAGATCGAAGAAGTTTCTAACTCTCTTGAACGATCCAAGAATTTTGAAATAATTAAATGACAAAATAGTGAAGTATTTAGAGAGGATAAAAGAAAAAAAAAAAAAACAAGAGGAGTTCGGGAGGAAAGGAAGAAAGGAAGGGGGTGGGGGAGGAAAGGAGACAGAGGCAGCCCCCTGTGGGGAAATTTTGAAATCAAGGCTGCACCGGATTGGGAATCCGGTGCAGTATTTTTTGGGATTTTCTGTGGCGGGTGCACTGCCTGGTGGGGAAATGGGTGTGTCAGAGATAGAAAACGACTGCACCGGTTTCGGAGTCCGGTGCAGAAAACATCTTTAATTCCACACCGGTTTCGGAAACCGGTGGGGGCTATTTTTAAAAAAAAAATTCCGGACATGCTGCTTTGGTTAAGAAATGAGTTATAATTTCTAAATAAAAAAAAAAATCCCAATCGGACCTACTCCTATCTCATTAGATATTTAGATGGGATTGAATTAAATCGGTCAGTATTATAATATGGGCCCACTTCTGCAGTGTATTGAATTAAATAAAATGCTGCCCCGTTCGCTGCCCGGTCTTGTCCTTTCTCCTTTCTTCTCTACGCCGTCGTTCCTCCAAAATTAAATTACCCCCAAATCAGTCATCTACTCCTTTCTTCTGAAAAATCTCTCAAAACTTCAATAATCGGTCCCAGACGTCAAGAATCAATCCACGATACAAGAATTCGTGAAGAATATCTTGATTTAGCCAGATTGAACCAGTTTTTCGATGAAAAATTTCAAACCGAGGAACTCGGTCCAAAATCAGATCGCCGGCGGCCGATTCCGGTCCAAATCGGCCGATTTTTCCTTCTATGGTTTATACCCCTACCCCACTAATTCCCTCCCTAGCTGATGAAACCTCAAAAGTCAAAACCGAATTCCTTGTCGTACTACCCATATCACATGGGAAACCCAAAAGAAAAAATCGGAAGCAACCATCCTTCCTCCTATAATTTATTTATTTAATTTTTGAAGAAAATCGCCTGGTACAGTCAAAATACAGAGTCCATAAATACCGGACCATTAGGCGTTTGTCTTCCTACTCCCAAATCTCTCTCTCTCTCTCCTCCCTCAGATAGTTTCATTTCCTTCTTAAGTAATCTAAGATCTAACACTAGAGACAGTATCAACTATGTCTTTTCGTATGAACTCTGTTGTCCCCACAACAACCCCATCACCAGAAATTTCCAAAATCCCGACGTCTTCCAACCAAAACAAAGACCTTGAACTCGGCAAATCTGATGATGACACCATTGACTACATGCAACGGGCCCAGTGGCTCCGTGCCTCTGTCCTAGGGGCCAACGATGGGCTTGTATCTGTTGCATCCCTGATGATTGGTGTCGGTGCAGCCAGCTCGGCTGGGAAGGCTATGCTGGTCTCTGGCCTTGCTGGACTAGTAGCTGGTGCATGTAGCATGGCCATCGGTGAATTTGTGTCGGTTTACGCTCAGTATGACATAGAAAAGACTCTAATCAAGCAAGGAGAAGCAACACATGGTGAAAAAAATAATAAGGGATCACTAGCAAATCCGTTGCTGTCTGATAGTGCATCAGATTTAGCATTTTCAAATGAACCATTAGCAAATCCGTTGCTGGCTGCTGGTGCATCAGCTTTAGCATTTTCAATTGGTGGGCTGCTACCGTTGCTTGCTGGGGCATTTATCAAATCTTGGGGAGTGAGGCTGGGTGTAGTTTGTGGCGTCAGTAGCCTTGGATTAGTTGCGTTCGGTGCAATTGGCGCATTCCTCGGTGGTGCTAAGCCGTGTAAGGGTGCGCTTAGGGTTTTGATCGGAGGATGGCTGGCTATGCTGATTACTTATGGGATTCTCAAAGTGTTCAGTTTAGTTTTCCATGTGAACATTTCCTCTTGAGTGTAGTATCATGTAATTAGCATATGTAATAATATCTTGATGGTGGTTAATTCCAAGTAGATTTAATAGTTCTTGCTTCTTTTTTTCTCTCTTGTAATTTATTTTCAGTCACCTAGCTATTCGGGGAAGTTTATTTTTGCCAGTATTTTGCTTGGTATTCAAGCAGAGTAGCTTAAACCAGGATATATTCCACGGACTGAGTAAGGTGATTTCCTTCACATAATTTTTAAGTATGTGATCACCTGGTTTCAGACTTTCAGTAAGCAGTTCAGCACAAAGGAAAGTGGCTAATTTGAATTTTCTTGAAACTATACTTTGGGGAATTAATCAAGGAAATCCGTTAAATAATATATAATTCTATAAAGCAGTATATCCAGAGGATACCAAAACAAAATTATAAATAAAGTCAAAATCTTTATTGATTGGCACTTGGAATCACATAGTAGAAAGAGCTTTTTGATTAGAAGTAAAAGCAAATTTGTCTACAAAATGGATGAATTTGTTCCTTTACTAGTCGGCAGTGCAATATAGTACTGGCATTTAATTTTGTTCTAATGCAGCTGGTGATAGATATTTTCAGTGCTTGACAAAATAATTTCCTGCTAGTATATTTTAAAGGAATTAGCTAGGTAGCAATCCTAAACATATCCCCCAAATGAATGTCATGATAAAAAAGAGTGTCACACCCTGACAACGGGACCGACAACCCGCCACGCTGTCAGCGCAAGGCGATCTTATTATCATGCACAATCTTAAAAATATATACATACACTACCAATGACATAGACAAAAGCCACGATACCTGTAAAAATTTTGTGACATGTCCCGCAGTATTCTAGTTTAACATCTTGTTTTCGTATCCTATGCTTTGTACTTGGAACCCACAAAGTGGAACGGTGAGAGATTTAAAATTTCCCAGTACGGTATTCAGTTCCAGTCGAGTTATTCTTAGATCAAACCAACAAAAACCAAACCAACACTGAGCACAATTATATGAAAAATAACAATGTTAATAGAAAACCAAACAACAAGTTACCATAACCTGATCATGAATCCTATGTAGCACCAAGCACTAATAATGGAAGCAATAAAACAAATCTACGTTCCGAATAAACTATTCAAAAATATAATAATGAACAAGCATAATCATATGTCAATTCATAACTAGTCAACTTGCCTAAAATAAGTTCACATATTGAAACTCCATGTAACATAAGTATTACAGATGCTCTAAATTCACAATTCAAGTATCATGATTAAGAGTTAAAAGACATAATTATAAATTCGCCACATGCAAGAAATGCTAACATATCATATCAATTGTTCAAATGGTCAGGAATCTTAAGGAATCTTAATTAATGCACAAGTGTCCTAGTCAGTGTTCTAAATAGCTACGCTATAGTTTTTTCAGACCATAAAAGCTACGCTATGAGATAAAAGTGCGTTATTTCAGCTACGGCTGCTATAGCTGTAATAGCTGACCGCTTTTACCGCTACGCGCTATGCGCTATTGCTACCGCTATGCTACATGAGCTTTTTTGCGATTTACATGGACTTCTGTACTTCTGTTCACAATACTACATGGTCTGCTAGTTCTAAAATCAAACTATATGTTTTTGTTCCTATTTGTGATTTAGTCTCTAATTCTATATCAGAAAATATTCAAATATTAATTCTTCCTTTTGTTTTTCCTTCGTCTAGTATTCACCTGTAAAATTATCGTCGTTCATTTCATTGAAAGCTGATTTGATTACCATAATATATAAAATATTCAAATAGGTATACTAACTTTATTTCACTTATAAAATTAATTGTTTTTCGTCTATTAAAATCTGTAATACTATGAAGTATGAACTATTAAATAATGTTATCTTGTATATCATTTTTTTTTCCTTCTGATTTGCATGATTGAAAAAAATATAGACTTAGATAAGTTTTCATCTAGTTATTACTCCAATTTTCCAATATTGATCATGTTGATAATTAGTATAAATATAGACTATAAATTTTTAAAATTAGAAAAACACTATATAGGAAAGCTTCCGCTATAGTCGCGCTATTCGCTATAGCTTTTTTTTTGCCTCCCCGCTATACTGCTATAATCGCTATTTAGAACCTTGGTTCTAGTGTATTGCAATTATGGCACCTATATAGCCCTGCTATGCGCTGCCCGGATATGGTGCCTACAGAACTTCAACACACACGAATAAAGTTCTGCACTTATCTCGAATATATGACGCCTACAGAACTTCAGTGCACATCACTGAAGTTCTGTGCTTACCCCGAATATATGACACCTACAGAACTTCAGTGCACACCACTGAAGTTCTGCGCTTACCCCAGATATATGGTGCCTACAGAATTTCAACCCACATGATTGAAATTCTGCGCTTACTCCGAATATATGAATGCATACCTGACCATCAAATTATATCACAAGTAAATATAGTTCAATAAACAAACAAGGGATCAACAAGCATTAGTCAAGAAATTAGCAACTAAACAAACTGAAGCATGATTCAATTAATGTTAATTCAATTGATTGAAATCAGTCCATACTCTAATCTTAGAAAACCATGCCAAAATTATAAAATACCATACTTGAGATTTTTGCATGCTAGTCTAAATTATAACACCTTGTCTAAAGTTGGTCACCATACATACCGATTTGGTTAGCAATTCAAAGTGGTTATAATTACAAAGTCTACTAATATCTGGTGCAGTCCACCCATACCAACTCTATTGTTTTAGGCCATGCAAGTAGTATATCTGTATCGATTTTATTGTTCGGGTTAGTTCTCGCATTACACATGTACCGATTTCACACACCATTACCAGACTATGTACTCTTTTTTTAACGTTATGTCAAACATGTATGCCATGTAATTCTAAACTTCAATCAAGGAATTAAGCTATAATTAACTAGCAATTAACCAATCAAGCAAATAAACCACAATAATCATGTAGCTACCAAACAAAACAATTCACAAGCAACGACAATCATCAGATAAAGAGTCAACAAACAAATTAATAGATAAACAGGTACTTGGAAGGAGTTGAGGATAACTCGAGATCCGCACCTATTAATATGGGGCACGATCAAGCTAGAAGTCGATCTCTATTCCAAATCAAGCCTATCGAGTCGCTCGAGGGCTGCCCCAAGAATATATATAAGCAATCAATCAATTCACCCAGTAACTACCCTTCTTCTCGGTCCACGTCGAGCTATGTACCGACGCAGGCCACTTCTTTTCACCTCTTTTCTCTTCCCTAATTTCTCTCTATTTTCCTTTAATTTTCTTTAATTGCTTTCCTAGGATGGTAGAAGTAGAGTGCCCCAAAAATACAGAACAATGGTTGTACTTTTTTTTTTTTCCCTTCTAAGAGAAATAGCGGCAAGAAAATATTAGTGGAGTTTTGGTGGCTGTCATGAAATAATGACAGCTGTCCCCACATGCAAATGATTTACCAAGAAATTAATCTAATATTATTTCATATGCAAAGGGTTAGTTGATATACACTAAACCGCCTACCATTAATAATATTAAACATGATGAACAAAATACTAATTTCTAATTAATGGAATATTGTCAAATGAATTTTAAAAGATCACCAACTAGATTGAAACTTTTCTAATAATTATAAAATTGTACAAGAAAATAAATTCAATTCATTAACATATCTAACTATTTTACCATATCTTAATGCAACTTAAATATGTTATGACTTTTTTAGAATTTATGATTTCAATACTTACAAAATTTGTCAATCAATATTACTTAAGAGCTTTGCAATTACTCATTTTTTATTTTATTATTCCTATGCGCGCATTGGTAGTGTATTAATTTCAAATTACTAAATATATATATTTATAAATATACATGGAATTCAAATTGCTACTTTTAATGCATCATACATAAAGTTAAATAATTTTTCAAGTGTTTATAAAAAATGGGATGTTACAAAGAGGTTTCACCATTATTCCTTATATTTCGTTGGGTGACAATGTGACATGATAATTTCCACGTTTTGTACATATGAAAGCATCTTCACTTTACGAGCATCTTCATTCATAGTTTGACGGGCTTTTTCTGGGCTGCCAGGGCCTGGAATTTTTTTTTATAAACCATAAATAGAAAAATTAATTTTGAAAAATCAATAAGATTGCTTCTGAATTTAGAAACCATAAAAACTGAGAAGAAATCTCAGTCTGAAAATTGTTTTTTCTCCAGACCCAAGTGCCATTTGGGTCTCTAATTGTTTTTCAAATTTTTTTTTTCATTCCAAGCCACATCTAATCTTGTGGCCTTGTGTGCTACACAAGACAGAAATTGAAATTCGGTCCATGCAGGAACCAAAAGAGAATTTCAGTCTTGGTTATTTTTTTTTGAGGAATTGGTTATTTAAAAAAATTGAGACGCATGTGGTATTTTGATATAAACTACATAAAATTACAATTAAATAAACTACATAGGAAAAGAATAAAATTATTCAAAGAAAATTACATAGAAAATAAAATAGGCCTAAATTATTCTACATTTTATTAAAATAAATTTTATGAGCTAATATACTCTACATGCAAACTAAAATATTATACAATTACTAAAATTACACTAAAAAAAACTAAATCATTCTACAATTTATTTATACTACATGCAAAGCACTAACAAACTAATAAAATCTACAATTACTAAAATTAAACTAAAATACCTAAATTACACTAAAAATTATAATTTAGGTATTTAAATTGTCTCTGAATAGAAAACGAAATTGTAAAATGATTTAGTAATTTAGGTATTTTAGTGTAATTTTAGTAATTGTAGAATTTATTAGTTTGTTAGTGCTTTGCATGTAATTAGCCAGCTATTTTCAATTCATGGCAGATGATGCAAATAGAAAAGATGGAGTGGCTAAAGAGATTGAAAAAAATACAAGGCTTATCTCTGTTAGATCGTATAAAAGCCAGGGCTGTCGTTTCAGGAGATACTAACAAGACAATTTTTTTTTTCTTTAGCAGATGATGCTAACCTAGAGTTTGTGAATTGGGTCTTAGGTGGTTGCAAGATGTAGCAATTTTGGAGGGTTTCCTTTTTATTTTCATCTATTTATCATTTTGTTTTTTTACTCTAAAGGGATCTGTGTTGTACCGATAATGTACTGGTAACACATGAGTGGGATATAAAATCTGATATCTTAGGAGCTGTTTTTTTATATCTATTACTTGTACGGTCATGCACTAGCTTGTACTGGTACAATACCAGTTGACTACTGGTTAATGCTCTCCATTTATCATTTTATTCCTTTTGTGCTTTCTATATATATTCTTCAGGTTACCACTACTGCATACACTACTAAAAAAGGATATATCTCTAAGGGCAGGAAATGGCTTGTTCCGTGGGCTCTCTCTTGGAAAAAGCCCTGAAATCGCTATTTCCGAGCCCCACCGTTGGAAATACACCGTCGCTAAAAGCCTCGTTGGAAATAGTCATGTATTTCCGAGGGCGCCGTCGGAAAAAGCATTTTGAGGCTTTTTCCAAGGGGCCGCCCTTGGAAAAAGTACGCTCGGAAATACTTCCACATCAGGGCCTTGGGCTTATTATTTCCAAGGGCAGAGTCCGTGGGTCCCACCTTAGTTATTCCAAGGCAAGCAAACATGGACCCCACAGAGTATTTCCAAGGGTAGCAATACGTGGGACCCACCGTATTATTTCCGAGGGCAGCATATGTGGGTCCCAAATAGTTATTTCCAAGAGAATAATGTGGGACCCACCGTAGTATTTCCAAGGGCAGCATATGTGGGACCCCTCTGATTTTTTCCAAGCCTAAATTGTTATCGTTTTTCCATGGACTTGTCGTTGGAAATAACTAGAATAACATTATACGTGTATGCTCTTGTCTACAATCCTCCCTGTACCAATCCGGTACAATCCACCCTGTACCAACCAGGTACTGTCTTACATTCCCCACCATTTTTAATTGAAACAGATTTAAAAAACACATACACAAAAACACATGCAAAGCATTTAATAAGCAGTGGAGTAACATAGTCTTCATAAACATAATTTATGTGTTAAACGCATTACAAAATCAGAACAATAATTAACTTGAACCTTGCACTTCTAACTCCAATATAGGACCTACGGAAGTTAACCAAAATATACCGTGTTGCACTTTTAAATATACAAAATTATACCCACCAGTAGTTAGCCAAAATGCACAAGATAGTTTACCCCAAAAACTTTGAATAATTGTTAGAACTTGTAAGATCATATAGTGAGCCCTAAAATGTGGAATTTTCTGCACTATAAGGGATGGCCCCCATTGTAGGGAGGTTGCTCGCACCATTGGTCCATTGCAGCTTCATTTGTTGGTACGTCATCTAATCCAGCATTAGCTTGACATAAGAGTGCTTGGAATCCATGATTTGGCTGTATAGGAGAAGCATTACCCTGTCACATGGAAAAATAACATTATGTGATTGCTATGTTGTGAATTTTGCATATCCCCCCTTAAAATTCAGAATTTTGCAATATAAGCATTGGAATCACTCTAATATGCAAATATAAAGGGAATTATGTAGAACTACTTAATTGCCTGGGAGCTAGCCATAGGCATATGTGAAGCTACATCCTGAGTTGGTGGAGGAAAGGGACAGTGACCCTAAGGCATTGGATATGCAATTATAATTAGAATATGATAAAATCAGATCTGATTTGTAACAATTAATCGATTTTAATGAGTTAGTAGTTGGACCTGAAAATTAGGTAAAGTCCCAATAAAACCTTGATGAGTTCCCAAACTGTTTCCTTGACCCTAAGTTAAACAATACGAAAGAAATAATTTTAGTATGACAATATACAACCATACCAAAGATATATTTGTTCATCTCAAAATGAATTTATGATAATTATATGTATTAGCAATCAACATATAATCACCGGGAGATATTAGAATCGGTCATCACATCAAACAAATTTTAAATACTAAATTCAGCAATAAAATTTGTCGTAATTACCTGTGGATTGAACCCTTGTGCTCCAACCATCGAGATAAATTGGTTGATGTACATTTGATAAGATGCTAGTTCTCTTCTCATCTCAGCCCTGTCCTCAGCTTGACGGCGATCACTGTCAGCCAAGAGCGAATGTACTTCGGTGCGAGAGAAGGTTGACTGCACTTCATTGTTTGTCACCCAAGAAACCGTAACCGAAGATGTTGAGTGCTTAGGCATGGAACGATTGGTTGCTGTTTGCACCTTCTTCCCAGCAAGCATGCTTCCAAATCCTAGCACCCTACCATGCCTTGCTCTGCCAGCGGCGGTCACGAAGATGGTGCTCTCATCCAGGTCAGCGTTGGCCTCATCAGCCATCATGTCAGTCACTTCATCCTATGAGTTGGACAATATGAGAAATATAAAAAGACTCTTATTTTGACCTTGTTATGTACTGAATATGTATCTAATAAGTACACCAATTACTGTGGTATGGGCTGTGTTTGATCAATCTGCAATAGCAGTACATCACATATAGATTTGCTCAGTGGAGTTATTATTTCATCAGAATAACATACAAGGTATCTGAAAAGTGCACAGTTTAAAAAAAAATTATATGCAACTACCATACTGAGGTATGCAATTTCGGCCCATAATTTAGGTAACAAAATGAAATTAATGTTCACAGTGCAACTTACGAAAACTTCCTTGATTCGACTGGTGCTAAATTGCAAGGAGGTGACATCCAACTCTGCAATTACAGGGGGGGTTTCCTCTGTACTTGGGTCCATTACCACATTGCCATCAGTATTCTCCGTTGGACACAATGTGAGGGCCCTGGCCATTTCCTGCTGAGCAGCGGCAGCTTCATGCTGGGCATTGGCAGCTTCCAGGTGGGCCTCAATGGGTGATTTGCCATTGTCTCGAGGACAATGCAGATGGATGTAGAGTTCCCTCATTGTTGGCTTTTTTCCATTTTTTAATGTTGTCTCCACATGCAAATGAATAAATAAGTCAATTAATAGTGTAAATTGTAGGTTCAGTTTTAATCTACAAATAATCCAACTATCTTACCAGTTTATTAAAATGCTGGTGTGCACTTGCACTTCCAGCATAGTGAGAGACTTTCAGTCGAGATTTATTGCGGTTGTCACGGTTTTTTGTACTCACTTCTTGCCATTCCTCTGTGGCAAAGAGGTCACACAAACTGTGCCAGTATGGGTGGTTTAGGCACCAATGTGGATGATGTTTCTTCCATTCTGGTATGTTTCTGCCAAACCTTCTGAAGCAGCTGTCCCTGGCCTCGTGTAGCTCCCCACTGTACCTCTTTGCCGCTATTGCATCAAGAACATGCCGACAATGGTGAGCATTTTCCCCTTCACGATATCTAAATTTTTGCTTTAACAAGGAAACATGAATTCCATCAGCAGGTTTACATGTTTTAAAAATCAGAAAAATGAAAGTATGTAATACTACCTAACCTATTCCCCACTTCTCTATGATTCGTAAATGTCCGATATCAACTAATTGCCTAACAGATATATGCTAACTTGCTGAAATAATTTAGCAACAGAAGAATGTAAATCTGGTTGCATGTGGTAAGTGAAATTTAAAATAAAACATATCATATGACATCCCTTTGTGGAGACTAGTAGTGGAAAATAATAAGAAAATATATTACCAAAAACTGAAATTCGATGTTATTTTTCGTCGTATCATCAAAGGCATGATAACTTCTAAATGGTCCTGGCATAAGGTTCAAGGCAAGCCTTGTGATAGAGAATTCAAGTTAAATAAAATCACTTAGGGGATAAAATGGTTGTATAATTTTAAACCATTGTAAAATAGAAGTACCTGGTGATTGCCGCCGTTATCTCCTTTGGATTTCCTTCACAAGTAAACTCACAATCAGAGATTGGCCAGATTATTGGTCTGCTTTCCTCTACATTTGTCGATTTCCTGATCAGCCCAGGGCCTCGTCCCCTTTTCTTTTCAGGTTCAGTCGGTGTAATTTCGCCTTCTAGCGCAGCATTTGAACCCTCGCCGAGCTCAAGTACTGCCTGCGAATTACGCTTTCTCCCTGCCTTCTTTTTCCTTGATGTGGCCCTTGTTAGACCAGATTTCCTTGGGGCCATCTGTGTTTGAATGACAAGGGGAATTTCCTAATTACCTATTGTCAAAATTATTGTTTCTGGTAACATTTCTGGTAACAACAGCAGAGTTGCTTCACCGTCAAATTTAACTGTCACAGCAACTGATAGTGGTGATGCTGACTGGACTGAGATTCTCAGTACCCCTCCTAATGTGCAAGTTCTAGGGTGGGAATTTCCTAATTTCAGATTTTGGGGTGGCAAATTCCTAGTTTCCATGTTTTGGAGTGGCCAAAAAAAAAAAAATTCCCTTTGTTGTAATACATGCTCTCAAAATAGCACTATCCTTTGTAAGGCAGCCAACTATGTTTCCTCTCAAAATTTCCCTTTGCTGTTCAAGTGTGAAGTCAGAGGAGTGTACTATAAATTTTCCAAGGATAGTTCAAGTGGTGTCAAAAGGTCACTGTTCATTGTGGTTCAAAATAGTACAATTAGTTGAATAATTCTAACCTTCTTTGCTGCTATACCTGTGTTTGAACCAAAAGACGAGATGGTGATAATGTCGTGAATGCCCCCTTCACCTCGCCTCTGGCTTCCCTCTTAAGAGTTTTTTGCAAATAATACAACGACGAAGGAGTTAGTAAAGGGAAGTGCTATTTTCAAAGGGTTAAACCTGTTTTACCCTTTATTTGTAGTAAACCTGTTTTACCCTTTATTTGTAATAAACCTGAGAGAAAACTTTCTCTAATAATCCTGTTTTACCCTTTATTTCTCTATCTTACACCTGTCTACTTTATTAATACAGTTATTAAAAGCAAAAGTTAACAGAGGAAGATTTGAAAGTAAGTTAAAGAATAAATCAAAGGACATAGAAGGTAAAATCACTCAAAGGGTACATGTTGAAAGTGAGAAAACTTGATGTCAAGAGAAATCAGCCCTCACTCCACAATTTTGGTTGAAAGTAAGTTAAAGAATAAAGTTTAAAACTAAATTTCAGTCATGGATTGATATGTTTGCAAGTTAAACCCTATGAAAACAAAATTAAATCCTACGTTAGGTTTGGATTGACAAACTTTCTTCTTAGACTAACAAGTTGAACCCCCGGATGTTAAACCATTAGAGCTTAAGAGAGCAATTGAGATCAACTGAGACAGAGATAAGCACGGTTCAACTATTTGGAGTAAATGTTCGTTACCAGGTAGTTGAAGTGGCCGTCGACTCCGAGAATCGCACGGATGTGCGGGATGAGAATGAGGCTGGAGCTGAAATAGATAGAGGGGCGGGCTAAATTAGCGGTGACCTAATATATGAGTGGGGTGAGGAGGCGGGATAACTTAGGGAATTTGGGGCTTTTGGGGGGAACGAAAATTGAGTTCGCATCCTCTGAGATATCTCAAACTTTGCGTGACTTTTTGGAATATCTTTAGCGTTCAAATAAGCTCTACACGAATCTCAAAGCAAAACAAATACTGGCCCCCTATGTTCGAACGAATAGACGCCGGACACGTCGGTCATGGAAAAATTGAGATATCTCAGAGGATACGCACCCACGAAAATTTATCTGCCGCCCAGGGAGGGAAGGAAATTTTTTTGGAAACGGACAGATAGATTTTAGCTTCGTACAGCGTAGTAAACATGAGAGTAGTCTTCAAATGATTTATTGGCCGCACTGTTTGTAGTCTAAAATGCTTTGTTCGGGTAAAATAAAAAACTATGTTGTTTTTGTGAGAATTACACAGCCAATAGGAAATTTGAGTACATTTTGGCTTTGTATGGGT
Organism: Carex arenaria; assembly: GCA_964058825.1. Classification (NCBI taxonomy): domain Eukaryota; kingdom Viridiplantae; phylum Streptophyta; class Magnoliopsida; order Poales; family Cyperaceae; genus Carex; species Carex arenaria. The sequence continues at coordinate 87,999 of CAXKVW010000579.1, read as the reverse complement.
GTTTAATTAATGCAGAAAATGATATTGCATAAAAAAAAATTCAAGATATTAAATATTTGTTTACATTAATAATTTTGATGATTATATATAATTAGTATGTTACTGTTGTGAATAATATGATACATATTGTAGGAACATAAATATAGTGTATAATTAATTGGTCAGTTATATATTTTTGTTGGTTAAATGGTAATATAAGAATTTGATATTGATAAAATTTATGTGACAAAGTAATTAACGCTACATCATTGATAATGTAAATTAAAGATTTTTGAATTATTGAGTTTTTTTAAAAATCATACATGTTGCATCTATGGGTTGTGGCATATAAGAATGCACATAGGACTTGAACCCCTACTGTGTGGGTTAGTGAAGGAACGGTGGCGGATGTCGTCCGTTGGTCGATCGGAACCGTTCAAAAGAAAGATTGTTACATTAGTATGACTGTAGCAAAGTTTTATATAATTCAAGAAATATTTACCAGTCCATCCAAGCGATTTAGTCTATCAACATCGAACGGCTCGGAATCACGCATTTCGTCGAGATAGGAAGAATTTCATAAAAGGTAGGGTTGAGAATGACGGGCCACCACCAAGATTGACGGGAGAGCAGCTGCTCGATATAGTAAGTTTGATCCCAGATATTAAATGGGGTAAAAATGCTAAGCCAAACCAGATTCCGGGTTATGGTGTAACACACCATTAGCAAAAGAAAAGTATTTTTTGGAAATTACCCTATTGGAAAGACAATTTGTTACAACACAATCTCGATATGATGCATTTTGAGAAGAATTTCACAGAAAATTTGCTATACACGCTGTTAAGCATTGGGGACAGAACCAAGGATAATGAAAAGGCTAGGAAAGATTTGGCTCTTTATTGTGATCACCCCACCCAACACCTAACTCCCTCGAATGATCACCAGGGAAAACTGAAAAAACCAAAGGCACCCTTCGTACTCTCTCCAACAGATAAGAAGATTGTTTTAAAATGGCTTAAGGAGGTAGTCAGGTTCCCTGATGGCTACGCATCCAATTGGTCAAGGATGGTTAACCTAATCACTGGTAGCTTCACCGGACTTAAAAGTCATGATTTACATGTGTTCATGGAGCGCCTTCTTCCCGTCGCATTTCGAGACTTTGTCCCGGATCCTGTATGGGATGTTTTATGTGAGATTTCAGCATTTTTCAGAGAGATTTGTGCCAAGGAACTTGATCCAATGCTGGTGGCAACATTAGAGGAAGATATTGTCGTTACAATGTGCAAGATGGAAAAAAAATTTCCTCCCGGATTCTTTGATTCAATGGAACATCTTGTGTTGCATGTGGCATACGAGGCGAGAATGGGTGAGCCAGTAGGGTCTCGATGGATGTATCCATGTGAAAGGTGTGTTGTGCTCTGGATGTTTGCTTTAAATTTTACTTAAAGGCACACTAAGCTTACAACTAATACTAAATCATTGTGTATTACAGGCGTAACAAAGAACAGAGGATGAGAGTCACGAATAAGGCACGTGTTGAGAGTTCTATCGTGGAGGCTACTATTGCCAAAGAAATTGGTACATTTTCTGCACACTACTTTAGAGAGAAATCTAACACTAGCCAAGAAGGAGTTGGAACAAGTAACCGTTCGGCAGGACAACTTTCAATTTTCGATACACCGGGTCGTTTCATTGGCAGGGAAAAACGAAAGCCTCTATCTGAAAATGATTGGAAGGTTGCACACACTTATGTCATCCTCAACTGTCCGGAGATCTGTGAGAAGTACATGGGGTACGATCTTATAAACATCATTCTGATATTTTGAAAATTATATATTCTAAAACCTATCAGAAACTCATGTTTTGACACATTCTAATATGCAGAGAGTTTGATACATGCATGCTCAACTCTGGGGTGGCCACAAGCCCACAAGATTTGCCACAAGTTTGTCAGGATGGTTTCACAACCTGGTTTCGCAAAAAGGTAATAAATTCTCGTGATGAAGGCGATTACTACATGCGAATGGCAGGGGTGAAGCCTAGAAAACAAGTTTCCTTCTATGATGGGTACGAGGTCAACGGGTTTCGATTTCACATAGAATCATCGGGAGAAAATAAGGCAACTAATAGTAGCGGTGTTTGCATCAAAGGAGAGTGGGATGCAAATGACATACAAATCGACTACTATGGAGTTTTGCAAGAGGTCATTGAGCTAGAATATGATGCCCATAGGGTAGTTCTCTTTAGATGTGATTGGTTTGACATAGTAAATGGTGTAAAAGTGGACCGCAAGCATGGAATTGTTGAGGTTAAGCATACTTCTCGCTTGGCAAATTACGAGCCTTTTGTATTGGCGGCTCAAGCAATCCAAGTGTACTACCTACCTTATGCATCACAAAAGGCCGAAAGACGGCAATGGTGGGTGGCAATGAAAACAAGTCCGAAGTCGAGATATCGTGCCAATGGCGATGATGCAAACCTCGAATTTAACCAAGAGGAAATACCGGATAATCCAATTGAGCCAACAATTGGACAAGACTTTGATTGGGATGGTGTGGTCCAACGAGAAGATGAGTTTGAGTTAGTGGACGATACGACAATCATTCGGCCAACAACATTTAATGAACACCCGAGTTTGGCAAGGGACGAAAACATCATAGAGGAGGATGAGGAAGAGCATCACATGGATGATTCCGATGAAGACTTGGATGATTCCGATGAAGAGTATTAATTGGTAAAGGAATACACCTATGAGTGACTATTTTGCATTTCAATTTACTTGACATTTTCATATCTATTAAAGCATTGACACAAATGCCTTTTCTAACCTTTTCCTCTTTTGTCGGGTTTGTAACAAGGGCTCACAAGACTCATTCAAGTGGATATCTTATGTATTGTTGCTTTTATTTGTCAAAATGTTTTGTATCTAATTAAAAACATTGGCTTAGTCTTAAGATCAAAATTTATGTTTTCAATTAAATGTTTCATTTTAAATATCTCAATGAAATACAGCTTGCTGCTTTGATTTATTTTTGTTCAACATTCAAAGGGAGATCTCAAATAAACAGAAACATTTATATCTCCAGGAACAAAACTTTTCCAACGGTAAACTCATGGAAATAGTAAGTACAACTATAAAATATGTTGTGACTGAATCAATAAAACATTTCCAAGGGTATACTGCTCCGGTATTTCCATGAATCATCACCTTAAAATAATATAAACAGATTGCATAAAACATTTCCAAGAGTACCTCACGGAAATAATAAGTCTCCCTACTTTCAACTTATTTCCAAGGGCATGGGCCTAATTTTTTCCGTGAACTATCAATAAAATACATTATTTTCTCTGTTTGGCGGGTCATGGGTCATGCCAAAGTATTTCCAAGGGCGATATGAAACATTTCCATGCGCTAACAAGAGGGATTTCTATGCGCTACTAGTTCTGTGGGCCTGCCGTTGGAATTAGTTAGCTGTGTCACAAAAGGTAATTTTATTTCCAAGAGCCTTTCCTCCCGTTGGAAAAAACATGAGCTCCGCTCGGAAATGCCGGGAATTCTAGTAGTGATATGTGTAGATATGTGCATGTGAAGGTTTCACTGGTATAATTATGTGTGTTTTTTTTTCGCGCACAAAATTAAAAGATAAATTATCAGGCTGCCCGTTTATCTTGGTACTAAACTAGTAAAAGAATCGATACACTGATAGAAAGGAAAACGTACCAGACTAGTACAAAAATATTCTGGTACGAGAGGGAGAACTCAGGGACCTATGACTTCCAATTAATTTTTTTTGTTTGTTTGTGTTGGTTTTCAGATTTTCACATTCAGAGACTTAACTATTGTTTTGAATAAGAATTGATGGTTTAATACTCGGCTGTCCTCAATACGTATTGGGATTGTTTAATTTAGAAAAAAAAAAGTTACTGGTAGATAAATTCCACTGGAAACTATAGTAAATGTGTAAATGTATGAAAAATAAAAAAATATGTGCAAATGTACGTATGAAAAATAAGAAACAAAATTTAGTTGATAATTTAAAAACAATGAAGACAAGTTTCGATAGCCATTGCAATAGTTGTGTGAACCAAATATAGTAATGCAATATTTCTAGGAATGCTGAAGGAATACTCATGCGCAAATCAAACATGGTAATGACATATTCCTTGACATGACATTTCCTAGAATTCTTCTATTCTCTGGAATGGTCTATAGAGCGAACCAAACGCCCCCCTAACATATGTGTTAATTTATTCTTGCTATATATCGAAATGCAGATTTACTTCTACATCATATTATTAATAGCATCATATACCGAGTATTCCATCATGCATATTCCCAACGAATTATATATTACATCTTATCGATGATCAGGCAAGGATATTTTTCTCCGTATATATCGAGTATTCAATTTTTTTTTTTAATTTGACAATATTATATTTAATTTCTAAATGTTTGCTAATAGACAAATACAAAAATAGAAATAGTTCAGTTAATTTTTGCAATGAAAAAATATTAAAATTATTGATTTAAAATTTCAAGATATACATAAATACAAAATTTTGATATTAGCTTTAGATATCTTGAAATTTGAGTGACCATTAATGGGATATATAGCGATCGATGTGAAACAAGGACCCGTATTTAGATTCCGTGTCTCCATATACTCTCCATATATATATAAATATATATATATCAGACGACAGGATATGTCTCTCGTTCTGCACCGGCCACGTACATGATATATATTTAATTAGCCTTCTTACGACATGGATTAGCTAACAGAGCTCTCGTCATTGTCGTCAACAATGATTCTTTACTCGTGTATCTTTCTGTGAAATGAATATCAATATCCGATGCTCCTTAACCCGTTTTTGTATGAAAAGAACATCGTCCCAAATAAACCAAGAGGAGACCAAATTGCTTAATTATATTCAAGAAATTAAATTAGTAGTTGTAGTTGTTGATACTGAGGTACTTGCCGTGTCAAATACGGCTTCTTTCAGTCGTCTTTTCAAAGCGACCTTCCTTGTGTATACCTTGTCCTTTTTAATTTTTATTTCTCTTTCTCGTACCGACTAGCGTGGTAGCCACGCGCCTCCCATTGTTTTAATAACACAAGGCTACCTAACACGCTGGCCTCTCTGTCATGTTGTAGCACTTTTCCCATGGTGAGCACACGCCAGTGCTTAAAATAATAAGACTTTAATGGTAGGATTAGCTGGATCCAGTGAATTAAGACACTTTTCCCAATCCGCTAACGACTTCAATTGTTGTATGTTTGACTAATGAATGGATCTTATGAGACCAAATTATCATCATATATATCTAGCGTGTCAAGTGGTGTGGTGCATTAGGTAAGTAGACCAGCTTGATTATCTCTTATAAATTAGAGGCCGCACCATGGATTGAGTCATCTGGACTCCCCTGATCTCTTAATTCCTCTCTCCTTAATTATCAGCACAAACAAGAGAGAACTAGTTCAGAAATTTAAGGTAAGTGTTTTAGACAATATGTTAACCTTTTCAAACGCATTTTCGTTGTAAACCAGAACAAGCTCAAGCTTCTCAGCTCTAATTAAGTTTTATCCATAATTTTTTGTGTTTACATCTAGCAGGATAACATGCAGCGAGCAGGACAGAATAGAATGCTAAGTTTCTCGCAAAATCCCTTGTCTAACAATGGATCATATGATGTTGAACAGGGATGGTGTTATGCTACTCTGGGTAGTTCTTCGAACAGCCGTAGACTTCCTTCAAAGTCACACAGTAGAAGCCATGATAAAGAGCATAGAGTGGCACAGAGAAGCCTAACTAAGGTGAGAAAAGAATGGGTGAAGGTTAAAGAGGAGATGGGTTATGCAAAATTGTGTGGGGAACATTTGAGTGAGGTGTTAGTCGAGACGGATAAGAAAATAGAAGCCATGTTGGCCGAGCTTGATCAGACGGATAAATATGTGCAGGATTTGATTGCTCAAAATGAAGAACAAGGGTATTGCTAAGAGAGAGTACAATGATAATTATAGGATGATCTAGATTATGATAGGGATGTATTGTTTTAGGCACATTTTTTGTTTTTCATTTTTTTGTTGGATCTCTTTATGTATCTATGATGTATAGTTTACTCAATTTCAATTATTCGTCAGGTTTATAGTTCTAGAACTAGATATTTCCATCCATTAATTACTTCTTTTCTGTCCAGAGAGATTATATATATTGGGAAGGGACCTGATGGTAGAAACTTTTAATCCAATTGAAAAAACTTAAAAGTAAAAAACTAGCTCCCCATCTTGATTAATATTAAGATAAAGAAACCTGTATTGTAAAACAACTGTCCAATAACATAATAAAAAAGTAGCTGTCATATATATATGAAAGTCAAAAGATACAGGATACGATGGGACGTGCAGCCCATGGTTTTCTGGAAATAAATCTGCTGCGATTCCAAGCTCCCTGCAATCTCCTGCGATTTCAAATCCCTCCATTCATTTTTTGGAATGCACAAATTTTAAGAGTAGTTATTTTTATGCACGAATCTCAAAATAAATGAAAGGAGGGATTTGGAATTGAGGAGATTGCAGGGAGTTAGGAATCGCAGCAGATTTATTTCCTGGTTTTCTTCAAGTTTGTTTAAACAAAAATTAATTGTGTCGATCGTTAACACGGACATCTAATCCATTTATTTTGTCAGTTCTATTATGATGTTGAAATGACCCTAATAAGTTGACCTCATTTGCTGGATCAATGAACACGGACATATATTGACTTGAGAAATTAATTACCTAATATTGTTATGTGCTAATTAACATTTAGCGTCTAACTATAAATTAACAATTAACTAACACAATGGCGTGTGTTTGTTTTGAAGCTTGTTGCTAGTTCTGTTTCTAGCTTTCTCTAGTTTATGTTTATCTTTATGTTGTAAAACTTAATTAATTAGGTAAGAGAAATAATATAATTAAGCTTCCATTTAATTCTGCGATCTTTCTCTTCCTCTCCAACTCTCTATTATCTTTCCTACTTCGTCAAAATCCTAACAAAATGAAATATATCCCATAAGTACCATTGCACATCATGTTGGAAATTAGGGTAAGTTATAGGGTTACAATTAATGAATTAATTCAGTTTCTACGTATCCAAATTATGTTTCAAGTGTAAAATTAAATTTAAAATAGAAGTTACCACTATAAACATAACAAAAATTCTTTGCACCACTAGTTGTACTTGATGCTCCTCATTGACGTCGTATCGGATATACACAATATAGCAATCACGCTTCTATCGGTATCCACACAAACAAGTTAATAAACAACCGATAGTGAGTATGCTAGTACCAAACATACACACTCCGTTCTCTCTCTCTCTCTGTTTTGTGGGAATATGTGTGCTTAGATTATGTTTGTTTATAATTTGAAAATCCAAAATATATGTTGCATATATATAATCAAATGCACCACTTGGTTGCATCGGAAGGGAGAGTGCATAATCTGACTTATAATTTATGCGGCTCAATATAACTTAATTCATATTTAATTTCAGAAATTAAACTATTAATTTTATTTCAAAATAACTTGACCCGTAGTAGAACATTTCTAACACATCATTCCACGAACACACATATTAAATAATCGCAAAAAAAAATTGTAACGCTGCTGAATTACATATGAAACAATTGCAAGTATATATTTTTGAAATTTATGGTCTCTTGCTGGTGCTTGTCTGTAGGGTGTTCATCGGGTCCGGTTTGTTTGGTTTTTAACCGAACCGGAAAAATTCAGTTCAAATGGTTCGGTTTGTCGGTTTAATTGGACCGGTTTGGTTCAATTTATGATAATATTCGGTTTATATGTTTTGGTTCGGTTTATAATTTTTGAAAACTCAATAACCGAACCGACCAAAGTATTTGCTCAAACTAGCGCCTAGCACTGAGCCCCAATAACCTAGCGTAATAAAAAAAAATTATCCCGTACCATCCCGAAATTTTTATTAATATACAAATTAATAAATTAATTTAACAATCTAACTGATCACAAACTCGTCGGTCACAAGAAATTAAAACTGCTGACAATGTCCTCCATCCCAGAACTGATGGCAAAGTCATCGGTTTCAGAAGCTATAACCAATGACGGTGTAATCGGTTTTTATCCAAATTTAATTTAAAATAATTTTTCATTTAATTATTTTATTTAATTAGAAAATATTATAATTTATTTTTTTATTAAAAAATTAGAAATATTTTTATATTTTTTTGAAATTAGATAGAAAACCATATAATTTGATTTATTAGAAAGACTTAAACAAATAACCCGGATCAATATTTTTCAGATCAGATTTTCCGTGGCTGTAAGAAAAATTAAAATATTTCTTTGTGTGTTATTGAAAAAAAATAAAAATATTTTGAATTTGAATTATTGATCCCGGTTCAAAAGTCACTTCTAGGTAAATACAGAAAATATTATGTTCTTTCTATTTTTGAAAAAATAAAAATTTAAGAAAAGTTTTGCACAACTTTGTAATCATTACCAAACAGTGTTTTAATATGAGTCGTTCATTGCTTTAATCTGATATAATTCTCGCATCAAAAAGTGTGCATTCTGCACCAAAAATTGTGCTTGGCTAAAAAATAAAAAAAATAAGAAAAGTCTTACACAAGTTTGTAATCATTACCAAACAGTGTTTTAATCTTAGTTGTTCATTGTTTTAATCTGATATAATTCTCGCATCAAAAGTATACATTCTGCATCAAAAATCGTACTTGGCTAAAACTGATGACAATTTTATCAGTTTCGATAGATTTTGAATTTTATCAAAATATTGTATAGATTATTAAATTTATTATTTCTTCTGTATAATAATAAAAATTCGGCGTCCCATCACTCCCAACACCGCGCCGCCCTCTCCTCCGCTCTCTCTCTCTCTCTCAAATTCGCCGAACCATCACTCGTGCTTCACACAGGTGCAATCTCTGTTTCCCTTTCCTATCTATTTTTACTATCCGACTCTCTCTCTCTCTCTCTCTCTCTCTCTCTTTTTGAAAAATTGGCAGATGCTGCCAATGTTGTATTATCATAAAAACGAAATTACAGCAGTTCCAGATCTCTACACATTCTCCCCTATATTACCTCTTCCTGTCACAGGGTTGTGCCTTATATATCATATAAGCACTACACTACACCAGTAAATTTAGCTGTCAGTACACACACACAAAATATTACAAAGTCAACAATCTTAAAAGTATGGACTGAATTGAAAAATACCACAACATAAAAAAAGAAGAAAAACAATTCTCAGCAACCATTTCCAAGAGAGTTTTTGACTCTTCCCTTTTAACACTAGGCTCTCCATAGCTCACTAATCTGAGCCGCTTCTCTCGCAACCACCTCCGGCGGCCTGACCTGCCCTCCAAAAATTTTACGGTTGCACTCCTTCTATAAATGCCAGCACACCGCCACAAAGGTCGGGGCCCATGCCTTTTCCGTAATTTCCTTGATTCTAGCAGTGATACGAGAATTTTGGAAAATTTGTAGCACTGTTCCAGCTGAGGTCATAAGGCTGTATCCCACCATGTTTGAGACTTCGAACCAGACTGCAACTGAGTATGGGCAGAGGAAGAGTAGGTGCAGAATCGATTCGACCGGGCAATTGTTGCAAAGGATACATCTGAGATCACATGTAATTCTCCTCTTGACCATGGTGTCATGAGTAAGAATCTTTCCTTGCAATACATGGTAGATAAAGATCTTCACAGTGGGCGGAATGCGGTATCTCCAGGTCCTGTGTGCTATCCATCTGATTTTCCCTCCTCCAATGACCGCCTGATAGGCTGATTTGGCTGTGTAAGCCCCCGAACGCTCCCATCTCCATGTCAGCCTGTCCCTGCAATTGAAAACCGTTAGTGGTACCTGAGCAGTAATCTCCTGGTCCAGCATGTGGGCAATCGGCACTGCATCTCTTAGTGAAATGTTTGGTAGGGGTGGCCTTGGCTGATTTGGCCTCACCAAAGGTGTCTCCCCCCACGCATCAAACCAAAAGGATATAGTGCTACCATCTCCAATTTCCCACATTGTGCACCAGATGAATACTGGTTTAATGGTAAGAAGTTGCATCTAGAAGAAGGAGCCCCTTGCTGCCCAAATTCGGGGTCCATTTGCATAAATTCCCACCCCCCGAATTGCAGTGGCCACTGCTTTCCATAGAGATGGTTCTTCCTCGTATAACTTCCACCACCACCTCATGATTAATGCCATGTTTCTAATCTCCAGGTTCGGTATGCCAAGACCCCTCCATTTGGTTGGCAAACAAGCTCTGTCCCAGTCAATTAGGGATATGCCTGGTCTGTCACAATCAGATTTCTCCCACAGAAACGCCCTCCTGACCTTGTCCAAGCGAGCGATCACCCATTTAGGCAGTTTGAAGCATGCCATGAAATAAACTGGTATAGCGGACAAAACCGATTTCACCAGTTGCAATCTCCCCCCTCTTGATATAAGTTTCCTCTTCCAACCTTCAAGCCTTTTTTCCAATTTTTCTACCAGCGGCATGAAACTGGCCCTAGTCGGCCTTGTAACAGTTAACAGCATTCCTAGATATTGCACAGGGAATGAGGTCTGTTGGCAAGATAACAGCTGAGAAACCAGTAAGAGCTGCTGATTTTCGATATTCAGTGGGACAAAACTGCTCTTGTCATAGTTTATTTGAAGACCTGAGGTCATTGTGAATAACCTAAGAACCAATTTTGTGGTGACCAGAGTTTGTGTATCCGAATTAGTGATCAATGCCGTATCATCGGCATATTGCATTGCCATAATTGAATATGGGATCCTATTAGAAATAGAGTGCATGAGAGTACTGTTTGCTGCTGAAATCATGTGCTGGAGTACATCAACCGCCAAATCAAATAACATTGGAGACAACGGATCCCCTTGCCGGAGACCTTGCTTGTGAAAGAAGAACTGAGATTCCTCTCCATTCATGACAACCCGCGAGCTGGATGTGTGCAGTATGTTACCAATCCAATTGACCCATCTCTGTGGAAAATTCCTAGCTCTCAACACCTTTAGTAAAAAACCCCAATTTACCGAATCGAAAGCTTTTGCAAAGTCTATTTTAACAAAAACAGTCGGGCATCTATCTTGTACTATGTGATGAAGCATTTCTCGTGTTGCAATGAAGTTCTCCGCAATTTGTCTCTTTTGTATGAAGGCTGTTTGGTTTGGTGAAACAAGGTCGGGTAGTGATGTCGCTAATCTGTCAGCTAGCACCTTCGATATTAATTTAGGGATTAAATTTAGAACACTAATTGGCCTGAAGTGCTTCACTTCACAGGCCGCCTCTGTTTTAGTAATCATTACCAGGTTAGCTCGGTTTAAGGTTGCCAAATCCAGTGTGTGATTGTAGAAACCCTCCATCATTGGCATGACATATGATTTTAGGTCATTCCAATGCAGTTGTAGAAACTCATTGGGCAGGCCATCCGGGCCCGATGCCTTGTTTTTTTCCAATCTCCGAACCGCCCCTTCCACTTCCTCTACAGTAAATGGATTTTGCACGTGGGATAAGTCCGGACCAGAGGTGTATAGACTTGCCGGTTCAAACTCCGTGACCGGTGTCTCACTGCCTAACACCTTGTGCATGTGGTTATAGAAAATTTCACGCACCTGAACTGCCTCTGTGATAGTTACCCCTTCATGTGAGATAGAGGTTACCAAGTTCTTCCTCATCCGAGACGATGCATAAGCATTTAAAAATCTTGTGTTGCGATCACCCTCTGCTAACCACCTGCACCTAGACCTTTGTTTCCATCTTAGTTCAATATTGTTGGACAGCTCAAACGCCTTTTCTCTGATTTTGTTTCTAAATCTGAATTCATACCTCTCCACGTTTCTTTTTTCTTCAATTTGATCAAAGAATAGTATAACTTTTTTACACCACATAAGCTGCACCTGCATTACAGAGAAGTTGCTACTATACCATTTCCTTAACTCCCTATGTACCTGGCCCATTTTTTATTGAAACAAGTGCAAGCTTACCTCCTCCGCACTCCTCTGTTGACATAGTATTTTTTGCACTATTTCTGAAGCTTGCACATATTTGAACCAGAAAATTTATAATCTCTCTTTTCTCTTTGGTGGTCTCTGTTGCTTGCACTCAAGCAAGAGCGGTGGGTGATCTGACACCGTCATCTCTAATGCCTCAAGAGAGATGATCTGATACCTTTGAGACCATTGTGGGGAGAGGAACACCCTATCCAGTCTTGAGAAAACCGGTTGGAGACGTTTGCTGGACCATGTGAAGGCCCGGTTTTTTAACGGAATATCCATCAACCTCAGATCCCTAATAGCATCATTAAAAAGGCACATTAGATTAATACCTCTCATATCTCCCGATCGATCGATTAACCATCTAACCATATTAAAGTCTCCTGCCAAGAGCCACGGCACTTTAATTAGTTTGGCTAGATTTCTGATCTCTTCAAGAAAAAGCGGTTTCTGATTTTCCTGACTCGGCCCATACGCATTAGAGAACACAAATTTGTCCCCTGAGTTCTTATGAAGCAAAAGCACAGAAATCGTGTGGGTAGTTGACCACATGCTGATCATTTCAAAATTCCGGCGCCATGCTATTAGACATCCTCCCGATGACTCAATAGCATTGATGTGCGCCACGGACCTGTCAAAGTAAGTAGGCAAAAAAAGACCCAAGTAATTTAAATCAATTTCATTAAGCTAACAGAAATGCAATGTTGAACAGACTTCTTCGTCCTCCGATTCCAATTCATCCTCCGTGTCCGAAAATTGAATAGGTGTGCCGTCCTCATTCGTGCCCTGTCCCTGCTGTGTAGGCGGTGGAGAGTGGTTCACCATCCGGTCCATATTATCTTCCAGCAGGGCCTGTTCCACCTCCTTACCTTTTACCCCACATTTGTGGCCTAACTCAGCACAGTAGGCCTTTTCCACCATCACCTCATATAGTAGCCCTCTGCATTTAGAGAGGCCCTAATTGGATCCTCCTTATCTCTCGGCCCATCTGTAGTTGGTTTTTTTGTAGGCCCAGTAGAAGAACTTTGGCCCAATGATTTCCTCTTTTGTCTAGCAAAAAACCTCAGGTCACGGAGAGTTTCCCCTTGTGCTGTCCCCTCAACTAGGATTCTTTTTGCTTCCTCAATTTTGTCGGTTAATGAAGGGGCTGTCCCCTTTATTTCCATGTTGGGAGATCCTTCCAAAAGCAGATAGTTCTTGGCCTCAGAACCTTCCATATTTGGCTGCGCGCCCCTCAAGAAAGGTGTATAGATTTATTTCACATAGTAATCTCATGAGCAACACAATGATAAACTACCCACTGGTAAACGGGAACTGGGAAAAGAATAACAAAAAAAGGAGACAAGCTGAGAGGTAAACAATTCAATGGTACGCACCTGATACGAATACAAGTCTGATTTATGAACGATAAGATACTGGCGCGTGTAGGGGTGTAAACGGATACGGATTATTCACGGATAATCCGCTCCGAATCTGCTTATTATCCGTATCCGGATTAAACGGATACGGATACTTGCGGATACGGATAGTTTTAGTATATGGAAAAATAATGCCGATACGGATACGGATAATTCTGTGAGGATATAAACGAAGCGGATATCTGTATATATCCGGATCCGAAATTTAATATTTCAGTAGCTTTCAATTCATTTCACCCTTGCGAAATTCTAAAAAAAAAATACATATTCGTTTAAGTCCAAGAATCTTGGTAGAAAAATTATATAATCTATTAGGATAATAAATTCGTTCTCTGAACCAATAAGCAATTAGTCATGCATAATCATCATTGTGCACACTTAAAAAGTCTATTAAATTTTTGTCAATTTAATTAGGTAATCAAATTAGGTAATTTAAAATCATGAAATTTAGTAGAATTACTCAATATCTGACAATTATCCGCTCCATATTCGTATTCGAATCTGTATCCGTGGATTATCCATTTTGTATCCGTATCCGTTTAAGACAGATATGATTTTCAATTTTGATATCCGTTTACTATCCATATCCGTATCTGCTTGTTGAAAAACAGATGCGGATATGGTATTAGCATTATCCGCTCCGTTTACACCCCTAGGTGCGTCACATAAATTTTCTTTTATTTTTTTTTATTTGTTTCCTTCTACATTAAAATTGTATTTTTCTTTCTTTCTTTTTTTCTTTTATGGTTGAATTTTAATTTACTGTACGTAAGCAAGACACATTTTGTGTATATTATTTATTGTTGATACATAATGTTTAATTCATCTTATTTTGTTTTTTATTTTTCTATTTATTTTACTGTGCGGATGTATTATATTATTTTTTTACAATTTAACTAAGTGGACTGATTGTATTATAAGTTATTGTGACCATATGTAGTCAAATTACATGAATAAAAATATTAAGGGCAATTTAGTCTTCTCATACAACAATACTTATTTTATTCAATTTAAGTTTTCATTTTTAATCTTCCATCAGCCGAACAGATACTCTTTAGTATAGCTTAAATTCTTAAGTCACAACTCACAATGCTTTAATCTTGGTTGTCGAATAGGCACAAACAGTCCATTTGTAATATATTAATGTTCTAATATATTTGTACAAATTTAAAGGTAGCAACGACGTAAAATTATATAATTATATTAGTTATAAAGAAAATTACTGTTAATTAGTAATATTTAATAATGTTTAAATTGTATAATTTGCTACTAGCAAAAAATTACATGCTTAAAAAAAAAGAATTTGAGAGAAGATGACCATTCCGACCAATTTGTCCAGAACTTTGATCAATTGTGCCTCGCCCCTGCCGTTATTGCTCTGGCCATTGATGGAACTTCTATCGACAGCTAAGGCCTGTCTTTCTTCCTCATATTGCTTAGTCTCAGGTGCCATGGATTAACATCCGCTGTTTTTCTCAAATAAAAAATAGAATCTAGCTATCTTTTTTTCTCTCTATCTCTCTCTTCAAAAAAAAGGAGAGAGCAAGAGAGGAGAGAGATAGAGAAAAGAAGAAAATAGCAGCAATTTGAAGAGCATCGGATTTCATTCTCAGATGCCATTGCTTTTATGTTTTGTTTGTTCTCTCTGTATTCGAGCAATCATACTCGAACAATGGATTTCTATCACCTAAACTAACTCAAATTTGTATTTTAGATCTGGGCCGTCCGATATTTTTAGGCATAAATTTTCAAATGGTCCCATGCATTCAACTTTGGACCGAATACAACGTGTTTTTTTTATTAATAACCATAAAAAAATTAATAAAATAATCAGATTAGGAATTTTTTTTAAATCGCAGATCCAGGTCAACAGTAAAAAACAGTAAAATTTTCTGGACCATTGGATCACTAATTTTTAAAGTGGCTTAATAAATAGTAAAAAAATTCCAAAATATGTAAAATTTGGTCTCCAAGCACATTTCAATATGGTAAACATGTTGAGCGGTTTGGATCAGTTATATGAATTTTCAAAATCAAAATATGAACGTGAAGTAAATATGACATCTTACTTTGCAACTCATCATAGCACATCTCAACAATGTAAATACAAAAAATAACCAAACATATAACAAAATATAACAAAATACACATACAAAAAATGACCAAACATATAACAAAATAAAAAAAAAAAATAGGACCACTCTCTGTGGGGCGATTTTCACTCAATAGAGGACCGCTTCACTGTGGAACGGTTTGGTGTTCAGAGAGGACTGCCTCTCAGTGGAGCGGTTTGATTATTTATAAAATTAAATTTCTAATTTGGTTATTTTTATTATTTTTTTATGATTATTAATAAAAAAATACGGGTATAAATTTAAATTCAAAGTTTCCGACAAGTAGATTTTCATGTCCACCTTTAATGTGGGTAAAGCATAAAGGCAGCATTTTCTGGGACCAATATTCTTCCAGGTACCGTAGAGGATGGGCCTCACTTTACAGTTTGAGATTAAATCTCAACTGGTTTGAGATTCGAGTGGAAATAGGGGACAGTATTATTGAGCTTTGAGATTCGTGCCAAGCTAAAAAGAACAGTCTGGATCGACTAATTGTAAAGATTCCCTTTTCAGGTAATGCGCTGAATGTGAATTCCATCTTCTGAGTCAATCTAGTTCTCTTTTTTTTGGTTGGATCGGATGCCTTTTTCTTTTTTATCCTCTCTTTTTCACCCCAATCATGCTTGTCCTTTGCGGGGTATGAAATGCACCTGTGTTTTTTTTTTATTTGCAAAAGTGCTCATATCATTCTAGTTCTTTTAATCTTTTTGTGCGGGGGACTTCATTTTAATAGGATATTTAGAGAAACAACCTTGATTTATGTTAATTTCAGTCAGAATTTACATAGATAGTTCCATAAAGAATCCACCTGTAAGGCCGTTGGCAACCATTTTGTATACTGTTTCCATGCAAAAAACAGTGGCAGCCATTTTGATAAAAAAAAAACTATGTTTCCAAGTATTGTCCCATATATTGTAACACAAGATTCTACTACAATCATCATTGTATTTTTTTTGTATTTTGTTCTACCTTCCCACTATGTTTCTACACTTTATTCCTCTGCTAATCTTTATTCCTATATAAAATATCTATATTCTCCTCCACTTACCTCCACTTAGCTTGGAAGATGACCTTGACTGGTTGACCCCAAGTCGCCCCCAATTCTAGAAGTCCTCTTTCTGTTCTGAGCTAGCAAGTTGGGAACAGCTAGCGTACAAAAATAAATAAAATAGAGCTAACACATTTCCTTCTTCTTTTTCCGAAATAATACAAAAATAAATATGTATTTTTAACATCAACAGAATGGATATATTTATAAATATCTTAAATTTGAGTGGGCAAATAAATAATTTGAAAATTTTGATAGATAACTATATATCTAAATCATGAAGTTCTGATGGGCATATATATAAATTTGAGTAGAATTAGGGTGTTTCATTAAGCTCCTTTGTGAACTCAATTTCAAAATTTATCGGATTGAGTTCAAATGGCAAATTCAAACTGTTGAAATCAATTCATCTTACAAGTGATGCGTCTACATACAAAAAAAAATTAATTTCAAATTAATTAATTTAGTATAAAGTCAAGTGATTAAAATTAAAAGTTTTATAAATTAATTTAAATGTATTTATTTTTTAAATATTTTTTTACCACTTGACTTTATATAAAATTAATTTTAAAATTTAAAATTTATTTCAACCGTTTGGAATTATTTCTTTCCAAGTCTCAATGCGTGCCTATATCCTTTCTCTCCGCTCCTCTAATGATTATTGTGATAATTTTTCTTTGGATTTTGGAGTAAAAGTACTTAGCTAATACCAAATTTGGAAATAAATTCAAATAAGACCTCAGTTTGTAATTTGTACAATTTGTACTTTGTATTTCTTTTCTCACCTTGCATATTTCCAGGGTTTAAAAAAGACACCATCCTGATGCATCCATGCCAATACAATCAGACGAGACCTTCATAACGAACCCCTCAGTTGCGTCCCATACCAGTCCCTTATAAACACAAACTCCACCCCTATAAAGTTTCAAGAGAAAAGAGAACCTCATCCCCACACCATTTCCTCAGGGAAACCATACAAACAATATACCAAGCACTTCAGTTACTGTCATGTCAGAGGAACTGGGGAGCAGTCGTTCGTTCCATGACCGTGTCAAGAAAAATGATCATTTGTTGAAGTCAGGCCTGCCTTTGTTGTGTGATCTCCCTGATTGTCGTCAATGCCGGGCTGCTCATAAGAACTCGAATTTGATACAGAGCGATAATTTTTACAGATATGCTTGTCTTGTTAAGGTGCCTCTTTAATTAATTAATTTATTATTTACTTACTTCTTATTTTCAGTTGTAATTTAGACTCTCATTTTGTTGATTTATTATCTTTTGGATGGGAATAAACCTTTGGTATAGGCTGAAATTTTCAATATTAATTCTTCCAGTTTACAATAATTGCCTAGAATAAACCAGTCTGCTCTGCCCTGTTTCAGACTTGTACATTCCAAGTCTCACTCAATGAGTGCTAAGGCAAAATGATGATCTAAGAAAAGAAAAACACACTGTTTGGAGTTACTTTATTGTCCAAAATCAAGTATTAATTAATCTTGGATCAATACGTACATATATTAGGTTTTTTATTAAATTCTATTGTCCATAATACATATTCACCAACATAACAAATCTTTTAAATTTCTTCATCCAAGCAATGATATATCTTTGTTGCAGTTACTGAAGTAAAAAACAAGAATAGGAATTAACCAGCTTATAGCATATTCACATCCAAAATATTTTAAATTTCCTTAAACAAATATATCTCTTATTCTCTTGAAGGATGCTAATTCAAAGAAAATAGTAGTGTTTTAGTACATGACTGTATAAATTCCAGATTATTAGCATTGATTGGGCCATCCTGCATTAAAATTTCCAGCTGTATGCTATTTTTTCCTAACTTATAAGTTGTCTTGTTATGTTGTTTTGCAGTTGCATAACAGATGCAGTGATGTTCATGGATGGGCAAAAAAGTCAATTACAAATGTTTTATCATACTTCCCAATTATGGAACCAGATTCTAAATTTGTTCGGCAATGGAATAAATTTTTCGTAATATCATGCCTTGTAGCCATTTTTATTGACCCCTTATTTTTCTTTCTGCTTTCTATCGAGAAGGTGCATGTCTTTCTCCCCTTTATTATTATTATTTTTTTTTGCTTATGATTAAAGTGATTGTTATATATCGCTCTGCTTTGCTGACTTGTTCATACATTTTTTCTCATTCAGACAAATAAATGTATAGTGCGAAATTGGTCCTTAGGAAGTGCAACTGCGGTAGTTAGAAGCATCACTGATATTATTTATCTGCTGCACATGCTTCTTCAGGTGTTTTCAAATTTTTGTTTTCAAAACACAAAGCAAATAATTGAGGTAATCCAAGTGAAATGTAGCGACATAACATTACATAACAGAGGTAATCCATCTTTGTTTCAGTTTAGACTAGCGTATGTTGCTCCTCATTCGGGAACAGTTTGGGGAGGTCAGCTAGTTAAAGAACAGAGGAAAGTTGCACATCATTATCTGTGTGGATATTTTATTTTTGATCTCTTTCTTGTTCTTCCACTTCCTCAGGTAAGTTATATATATATATATTTTTTTATTTGTTCTCACCATTTTTTCAAGAATTACCAAATTATCTTGTCTCATGCTTCATTGCTGGTAATAGACTAATAAATTTCTTGTCAATTTCGTATGCTTATGTTTCGTTGCCATTTTTGTTTTTTCCGAAGGTGATGAGTTTGGTGGTCATTCCAAAGTATATTGGATCTTCTGCAGAAAACCATGTAAAAAATATGTTACCAACCACAGTCTTGCTCCAATTGCTCCAGTACATCCCCAGAATGTTCAGATTCCTGCCACTGCTTCGTGGTGAATCTGCTAGTGGCTTCATATTTGAGTCATCTTGGGCCAATTTTGTAGTTAACCTTCTCATGTTTGTGCTAGCTGGTCATGTTGTCGGTTCTGCCTGGTACCTTTTTGGACTTCAGGTAAGTTGTTGGATTTATGTTTCAGCACCAATCTCTGTAGCCTTATTCCTTCTAAAAAGAAAGAAGCTGAAGTAATTTACATGAAAATGTATAGCGCCATTGCATATGCCTCCCTGTGTGCAAATATGGACAAACACATCTGCAAGCCCTTTATGCAACCTATGTGGGTAGATGTTACATTGCTAAATTCCTAGACAGAGCGGCGTCAACTTTCTCCTTTTTGCATTATAAGAGAAAAGATATGTACCTGATAAATATTTCTTCCTTATTTCTCATTTTCAGAGGGTAAGTCAATGTCTCCATGACACTTGTGCCGGATTCAACAAGACACTTTGCTCATCCCTGATAGTTTGTGTGCCTGGTGGAGACATTGATAACTTTAATCAGCAAGTTAGACAACATTGGAGAGACTATGATAAATCTAGTAATTGTTTGGATTCTACTTCGGACTATGGAATTTATCAACTGGCTGTTCCTCTAACTACCAAGCACAGTGTGATTACCCGATACATCTACTCCTTATTTTGGGGATTTCAGGTAGAATACACCCTTCTGTTTTTCTTGTTTATTTGTTGTTGCAAATGTAAATTCCTTTGTTATTGCTTTTCAAATTTTAGCAAATAAGCACATTAGCTGGGAATCAAGCACCTAGTTATTTTATTTGGGAAGTACTTTTTACAATGGCCATTGTTGGTCTCGGTCTGCTACTCTTCGCCTTGCTAATTGGCAACATGCAGAACTTCCTTCAAGCCCCTGAGAGAAGGTTGACATTTCTTTCATTTTCTGCTTGGCAATATCACTCTTTCTACTTGCTCCATTTTTATTTGTGGTTTTTCTAATTTGTTTTCCTTTTTTGATAGAAACAATTAATATGGCAGGCACGAATGCAGATGAATTTCAAATCAATTTTATTTTGTTTCAAGTTTTCTCGTTAATTTGTATACAGTGGTAGAATATATATTCAACGATAATAATTCGGGGTACTCTGTTTCCAGGAGACTGGAGATGCAACAAAAACAGCGTGATTTGGAGCAGTGGATGCGTAACCGGTATCTACCTGATGATTTGAGAGAGTATGTAGACAAATAATTTGGATATGGTACTTGAGGTTATGGATGTGTACGGATGAAAATGGACTAGTGTTGTAATATTGAGCTGATTTACATTTCTGCCTTCATGAATTTGTAGGAGAATAAGAGAGGCTGAGAGACTCAGCTGGATAACCACGCGTGGAGTGAATGAAGAAGAGTTGCTGTCGAACTTGCCAGAGGACCTTCAAAGGGAAATACAACGTTATTTTCTCAGGTTTATATATAAGGTGTGTGTTTTATGAAATCTAATGTAATATTTTTAATTTGTTCTTTGCATGGTGGTTTTTCCTTGCTTCTTCACACAGTTGAAGATAAAATATTTTGAGCACCAAAATTTGGCTAAGGTTTATATCAGCTGAGCTTTTCAATTTTGAACTTCCAGAATTACTGCTATGGGCTGTGCTTATACTTACTGTTATATATATCTCACCAGACCTCTGACTGGTAGCTGCGTCTGGCTGTACTTGATAGGATTTAATTATTTTTTCTTTGTTGTTCAATCTGCCAGAATCCATTGTTTGCATCATAAATAATTAAAAGATCCAATCTGAATTCTAATAAGAAAAAAAAATGCATGAACAGCCCAAAGACCATACTGATGTTGGACTTGACTAGCCTAGAACCAGAATAACTTGTTCAGAATTAAAATCATTTATAATAATCCTTCAGTAAAATTCACACCTAATAAAGCAGTAACTGCAGGTGACGTCGATAACTTCGCAAGATGATTCAATTTTGGATGGTATATGTGGTAATCTAAGGCGAAAGCTGTACCCAAGCGGGAGCATCTTATTGTACCAAGGGGAAAAGCTAGATAAGATTGTATTTATAGTGAGGGGTAAGTTAAAAAGTATTTCAGTTGATGGATATGTGACGTTTTTGAAAGATGGGGACGCATTTGGTGAGGAGATCATCTCCTGGTGCATAGAACGGCACTCTTTAGGCCATTATAAAGGTACCTTTCTAACCTTTTCACTCTTTTGGGGGTATATTTGAATTTTTACTTTCAGAATGTGAAATTTTAAAAAATGTTCTTTTTTTTTTAATTATTTTACAGAGGAAGGGAAGAACAGATACCAGGGATCGCACTTATTTTCAACAAGGGTTGTTAAGTGCCTAACAAATGTTGAGGTGTTGGTATTGCGAGCAAATGTTTTAGAACAAATCATACCATTCTCACGTGTCTACCCACGTGAACTAGTGGCAATTAGGTAATTTATCCTCGCATTTTTTTTGTTCAATATGGCAATTCTATTTTTAAAATATTTTTACTTATTATTAGGCAACCCTATAAACTTGTAAATGATTAGAATTATCTAATTTCATTTGACTGCAAAGGTACTTGTCACCATATTGGAGAGAGAGGGCTGCTAAAGTTATCCAAGAAGCATGGATATGTAGAAAGAGGCGCTTGATCGCAAAACGAAACACCCGTTAATGCACCCTTCCGCACATAGATAATCTTGCAGTAAAGTTTGTTTCTCCATTGAGTTCATTTGATAGCAAGATTAAGAATAAATACTTGATATGAGTGAAATATAGATTATGGTGTGTAAAGACCTAAATACCCTTTTACATTTTTTCTTATTTTCATTGATTTCAAATATTAACTTGTTAATGCATTGCTCTATTCAATTTCAAAAATTATGACTTCTACACTAATAATCTGATCTGATATACCTCTGATGTTATATGAAACAAAAATCAGGTTGAATACAGAATTTAAGAGCATAGTTGAATGATTTTTAGGGTTAAAAACATATATTTTCAGGTTTTGTAAGTGTACATATGCAAGTTGGAATTGGACTCACATTATTATTCCTGGATGCCTCCACTTGTTTCAGTATTTCTTCATTTGCTTGAGCAGCTGCATAAATCACCACATAAAGAACAATATAAAAACATTTTTTTCTCTCCACGCCACTTGTTACTTTCAATATCAAAACCATATAACATTACTGGTACACCAGATTTTTGTTCCTTATAATCTGACCTGATATTTTAGTGTGTATTGATTGTCTTATTTTTCCAGGCTTTGTTTGAAATTTCGTGAATGGCCTTGTTAGTTCTGACAGCAAATCTCTGAAATGCTTTGGCTAGAAGAGGAACAAATAATAACAAATCCAATTAGTTTGGTTGTTCTAATAAGTGGAAATTCCAGATTATACTCAGGAACACAAAACAATAACAAAAATAAGAAAATAAAAAGTTAGAAAAGAATGTTGTTCCTCGACGTCCAATTGCAAAAATATAACAAATGCAATAGATAGCGAGAGGAAACCATTTTTAGCTTTATTGTTTTACAAACCCAAGCATATACATTTTAATCCATAGGCTTAACAAATAAATAAAGCATATAAATTCAATAATTATTATATAATGCACCAGAATACCAGATAAAGGAAATGGTACAGTGGTTGTACCAGTAGTTGATAGAGACTGGTACAATGGTTTTTACAAAAGGAATTAAAACATAGGAATTAATAGACAGAAGCTTAATTAAGTTTCAAACTTGATGCCTTAAAAAACCAGTAAAAAAAGGGGAAAAAAAGAAAGAGGAAAATCTTCAAATTTGATAAATCAAACAAGTAACTGAAGGAAACTCAGTAGTAATTCAAAATAAAATCAAAATTATTCCACAATCACTCCAAATTAATCTGATAATTCAACACAATTAGTGATTGCGTAATTTTCCCCCAAATTAGAGGTTATTGGAGGAGCTGACATGCTAACCTTGAAAGGGAAAGAAGAAGGGGTCCAGTTTGCTCTCTGCTTTGCACTTACGACAACAGCCACCATGAGTCCCCCTCACCCGCATCAGAATTGCTGGAAAGGAAACAATGACGGAGAGATGCAACGGAACTCCATGAAAAGGGATCACGATTGGAAGAGCACCTTCGTGTGAAAACTTCCTGCAACATAAAATATATTTTTGGGCTCTAAAGGAAGCGCTAAGGAGAAAAAAGAAATCTAAGGAGGGCAAATTTCAAGCTTAAATTTTTATTCAAAGAAAAACAGACGAGGAGGCCTTAAGTCCATGTATGACAGTGTTCGGCCAGATTAAGGTGTTAAGGAACCTAAGAAAGATTAGTACCTGGGGTGTCGAAAAGGTTTAAATTTGAGGTGTTTAACAGGTTAATTTAGATTTATTCAAACTAAGTCATTGTGTACAGTTTAAATCCAAATTACACATGAATTACAAACTAAGATTTTCAAAATTACACATGAATTTAAAAGTCTCTAATATCTGTTGTGGACATTTAGTTTAACAATCCATTTCCAGAATTAATGGGAAATTACGCAAATCCCCCGAGGGATGATAATAATCTGATGGAGGTTTTGTTTTCATAAAATTTAAATCAGGTGGTATGTCCCACTTCTTTTAATAAAATAAGAAAATTAATTCGTGAACTGATAGTAGCTTTATTTAATCCCATCTATCTCATGATTCTCATACATGCACGAAGAAAAAACACATTCAAAGGAACCTGCACGAAGAGCACTTTGCGAATTGATCCCCTTCGGGAATTTTGGGAGCATTTTTCGAGACGGAAAGGGTTGATGACAGATAGAGGTTAAAAGTTTCAAACGGATTAAATTAATTTTCATATTAGAAAATAAAATAACATAAAACACAACTATAATTTAGATATTTGATCATCAAGGTGAACAAAATAATTTTTAATCAAAATATATATCTCGTTAATAAAAATTAATCACCGAATCATATTTTTAATAAAAAAAAAACCAACAAAAAGAATATTTTTTTCTCTAAATATTTATAACTCTAAAATAAACGAATATCTGAAAGATTAAAAAAATATAGATATACAGATATTTATCTGCATCCGTACAAACAGATGCCTAAAAAATAAAAATACATGGATAATTATCAGTATTCGTATTTGTATTTTCTTTCAGAATGAAAATATGTATTCATATCTGCGATAATTATTAGTATTCGTATTTGTATTTTCTTTCAGAATGAAAATATGTATTCATATCTGCGCAAACTTTTCGTATTTGAATTTAATATGCATGGATCCGAATAAAGAGGCATTCAGTATGCACTTCTGTTTTCCCTCTAATATAAGCTATGAACTTGGTGGTTCCAGTCTAAGGGTTTTGGAAAAAAGAAAAAAAAAACTTGGTACTTTTAAGACCCAATAACCTTCCGGGCTTTAAACGGCCCATTAATGCGAGCTTTCAGATGTAATTCAACAATATATAATATCGGTTTAGGGGCTGAAACGACCTGGACTGACAAAAATCAAATTATATTCAGGCCATACAATAAAAAATTAGACAAAGCTCATCTTTAGAAAAAGTTTGAAGTTGTATTAATAGTTGTATTAGGTGTGTTTATATAGGACAAGATTTAAAAAATTTCAAGTTGGTTATGGAGGGGCCTCAAGTCTGGAATATTTACTTTTATTTATTCAAGTCTGGAAAACTTTACAATTTTTATTTGATAATTAATTAATTCTTCTAAAATTAATATGTTTCCATTAAAAATGAAATTATCAATATATATTTTTTTCCCCAAACATAACTTCCTTCTTGCTGAGCAGAGAAGATGAGAACAAATATATCATTTCAAAATGTATTCAAGGATTAATTATAAATGATTCTTATTTTATCTTATATTAGGATATTTTATGTATATAATAAGAAAATTGTGGGTTTAGAGGGAGCTGTATCCTATTTGAAAAGCTACGAATAAAAACTTATATTTGAAAAGTTTTTGTGTATTTATTACGCCCATTTTTCCTGTTTTATATTTGAAAGAAGGACATTTTATAAAAATTTCCTTAACTAGGCAGACTGTTGGCATGGAGATGCGCACAACATGCCATGTAACTTTTTAGGTCTCAATGTTGAAGATGTTTAGCCTAGCCATGTTTAAATTTGCAAACCTAACCCACAGCTTTCTCTTCATGTCACCATTAATTTTTTGCTTAAATTTCAAGGGATGAGGTATGGTCCAAATAGGTTTGGACTGGACACCGTCCAAAGCCTCTAAAATCGTACGATTAAAGTCTGAACAGTTGATCCGAGACCAAATGTGCTCAGAGACCAAATTTTATATTTTTATATGGAAATTTGATCTATAAGCACATTTTAATATGGAAATCATGTTGAGCAGTTCGGATCGACTGTTCGGACTTTAATCGTACGATTTTTAGAGGCTTTGGATGGTGTCCAGTCCAAAACCATTTGGACCAAATCTTATTCCAAATTTCAAACGGCTCTTAAGCCATTTATGGAATTGTTTCAGAGTTCAGACGGCTAATTAATATAGCCTTCTATTATTATAAATATCCACTGTATGTCGATTGTAAACTATGATCCTAATCAATAAACAGTAAACAATAAATTAATTTACCAAATTTATTACAGACTCTCTGGTAACCATAGCAAGTCAGATAATCCAAGGAAAAAATAATACATCATGTGTGAACAAATTTGAAGATGAGAAGAGTTCATATATAGGCCTTTATATTTTAATATACTTTATTTTTTCAAAATTTCATAATTCAACTTTAATACTCAAATATTAAATAAAGCCTTTAAATATAATTTATTTCAAAATAATTACACATGAAAAGCAATGTTCTAAATAGCGATTATCACGTCACCTCAGAAATGTAAAAAAAAAAAAACTATTGTGAATAGTGTTTTTCCCAAAATTTATATTATATAATTCTACTAATTATCAACTTTATTTAAAGTCTCATAGAGCAACAAGTAACACCAAATTGATTAATAAATTATAATATATATATTGAACCATTGCAAAATTCAAATTTCTATTCAAAATATTCCTAGTAATTTCTTAAACTATTTATCTTTTTCATTCAAAATAAGCTAAGCATCATGACATAATTTAATTATTTTTCCTATTCAAAATAATTTAAGCATCATGTCATAAACTATCTATGTTTTTCTATTTAGAAGTTAAAGCAATGTGAACCTTAAAAAAATTGGTCCTAAAAAGAAATGTTCAATTTGGACCTTAATTAAAATAAAAGTATATATAGCATTGTGTGCGCTATTTGCGCTATAGCGAACCGCTATTATTGTTATATCAATTATAGCTGAAATAGTATATTTTTATCTCATAGTTTAACGTTTAGAGTCCGAAAATGCTATAACGCATTATTTATATTAGAACACTGATAAAATGTAATGATCTTTTAACATCACTTCAGTTGGAATAAAAATATGTAATTAAGAATTCTATCAAACTAAATTAGAAATATCACTCGTTAATTTATAGTGAATGCCTGGAAAATAATAATATTTAAATTGTTGTACTGAATACCTGGAAAATAAAGATATTTGATCTCCTCCTTTTAAGACATGCATCTGGTGCTTGTTAAATGTTTGTTTCACAACCAAAATCTACAAAGCAAAATCATACATCTCAAACCTACTTTCTTCCTTTCCTAGCTTACAACTTTCATGTTTAAATACAGGCTAATAATGCTACATATATCAAACATTCATAGAGTACAATTGAAGCAAAAGAAACAGAGCACACCCTAGCTACACCATAAACAGAATATATAACACATTAACTAATTATAACAGAGGCCCTCAAAACTTCTTCACGTTACTCAAGTTGAGTCTGGTCCGATCAATGCGAGAAGCGCCAGAGCATTGCTGGTTCGCTGCATAGCATCCATAACCTTCCTTTTCAACCGCTTCGCCACTGCCTTCTCACCACCGGTAAATCCACTCAGGCATGTATTCTCATCAGTCATGGCCGCGCTAACCCACGTCTTTATGTTGTCCATCTCCTTCCAGTTTCCTGCTAACTTGCTCTCTTTTAAGGTAACCATTGTATCCAACGAGTTCTGTAATACCATGACACAATCTCCCATTGTGGGTACGCAATCGCTAACAGCAGATGTCTCCGATGGAGTCAAGACACCGTTGGATGAGAGTCGAGTTACAAGACTCGATGCTGACTGAGCGGCATCTAGGCTGACCGAGACCGCAGCCCGGGCAAGGTTGACGGTGCTGTTGCTTATGGTGGTGTTGTATGGAGAAAGGGAGAAAACACAAACCCTAGTGTATGTCGTTTTAGAGCACATACTGTTTAAGTAATTTAAGGTGTCAGGTGGGTTGTTAGAGGCGAGCAGTCTTGCTGCCTCTATTTGTCCACACAAAACAACCGTTAACAGAAGAGCGAAAATGGTGGTCGTAGAGAATTTCAGGAATTTCATCTCTCTCTAATGGTGTCTACATAGGATACATTACATTTCACTTGGCTTTATATATAGATGCAATTAGGCTTTTAGTCTTCTGGACCGACACTCTACTCGAAGTGCATGCTATATATATATATGAGTAGGACTAGAGTGCTTCTAAGAGTATCAAGCTTCTTTATACTCTTAACTATAAAATTTATTGGATTAACTTCGAACGATGAATCTAAACAGTTGAAATCCTTCTACTTTACGAGTGATGCGTCTATATGTGAAAATTTTAAAGTTTCGAATTAATTTAGTATAAAGTCAAGTGGTTAAAATTAGAAGGTTTCTAAATTAATTTTAATGTATTCATTTTTTGAAAGTCTTTTGACCACTTGACTTTATACTAAATTAATTCGAAACTTTAAAATTTTCACATGTAAACGCATCAATCGTAAGATATAAGGATTTCAACGGTTTAGCTAGATTCGTTTTTCGAAATTAATCCGATAAGTTTTAGAGTTAAGAGTACCTAGAAACTTGATACTCTTAGAAGTACCCTAGTTCTACTCTATATACAGATGCAATTAGGTTTTTTGTCTTCTGGACCGACACTCTACTGGAAGTGCATGCTCTATTGGACTATATGTGATTATATAAATGCGTGCATGGAGTGCTTGTATTACAAGATTTGACTGTCATTAGCGTGTTTGTCACTGTTCCCTCGTTAAATTCTCTCGTCTATATAATTAAAATAAAGTGATTTCAAACTAATCAATATAAAATTAAACGGTTGAGATGGAATTGAGTAAGATTGAATGGTTTGATTTCGAATAGAGGAAGCTTCTGGGAAATTAAGTTGTCTGGTTGACCCTCGTCAAATGAAAGGATGGAGATACGTACGTACGTAGTGGATGAGCATGAGCTCTGTGTACGAGAAGATGAACTTCAACTCAATTAATTAGAGGTGAATTATTAGCTGGCGCATTAGGAGATCATCAATATTAGAGCCTTAATTTGCCTAGCAGACATGCATACATGGTGTCTCTAGGGAGATGAGATCGAATTGAAATGAAAAAAAAAATTAAGAGGTACCAGCGCGTATCAGAAAATAACGCGCTTCTGGACTCGTCGACTGCAATTGTGCAAAGGCCGCAGCAAAAGTTCCTTCATCGATCGAGAGGTTGATAGATGACTGGAAATGTCCAAAAGAGGGAAGAGATATAATTGACCAACTGCGCACCAATTTTCGCACAAGGACAGAATAATTTTTGTTTCAAAGCATTTTAACCTACTATATTATTATCAGGAGTAAAACTAGAGTGATCCTAAGTTTACTAATTTCTTTATGAATTTAACTTTAAAACTTATCGGATTAACTTCAAACGACAAATCAAAACCGTTAAAATCCTTCTATTTTAAGAGTGATGCGTCTATATGTGAAAATTTTAAAGTTTCAAATTAATTTAGTATAGAGTTAAGTGGTTAAAAAAAAATTCAAAAAATAAATACATTAAAATTAATTTATAAACCTTTTAATTTTAACCATTTGATTTTATATTAAATTAATTTGAAACTTTAAAATTTTCACATTGAGTTCACAAAGGGCTTGGTGAACTTAAGAGCACCCTAGTTCTACTCTTATTATCAAAGGATAGTTCAAATGCCTCTATTTGTTTGCATCCGCTATATTTCTATTTTTTAAAATATTAATAAATTTAAATTTAAATCTTAAATATCAAAATAAGTGATATATATTATTTTCTTTATGTGCTCATAAAAAAATCACATTTCAGTTTTGTTCTTATGTAAATCAATAATTTGAAAAATCAACGTCTAGAAATGATCCACATTAGTACATTTTTACAAGTTCTTGATGACAACTAAGACAAAGTTGAAATGTCACAATTTTTTTCATGTGCATAAATGAAATGAAATAAATCATATTCATCAGTTTTAATTTCGAGTTATTAAAGTTCTTAAAAATGGAGGCATAATGGAGGCACAAAAAATGGAGGCGTTTAAACCCTCCTCTTATTATTATTGGAAAATTTCTAGTATATCAATCTAAATTTTTAAAATAGCCAATTTTCCCATCAAACAACCATAATATTCAATATCTCCATAGAAATTTAACATTTTTTCTTCTATTGCTTTTTATTTATTTTACTTTTGATTTAATTATTTTAAAAATCTAATTGATAATTATGCCCCTCTAATTGTAACATGACATCTCCATTAATGTTTAAACTAAAATTGAATTTACATGTCGATTGAAGAAGAAAAAGAAAGCCGCTTGGTCTTCGCGTCTAATATTTCTTCCCGTCTATCTTTATATTTCCTTCCTTTCTTTCTTGATAGAAAATCTGATTTTGAAGATTAAGTTGAAATCAATGAAAGGCCTGGTGATCTTTCTCATTTGACGATTTAGTTGAATCCATGAAAAGGCTAGGTGACTTTTCTCATTTTGAGTTGAGCCTCTAATTTGATGATTTAGTTGGTGTACCAGCAAACCTGAGAAATCCCATAAATTATAATTATTTAACTAAATAACCCTTAAAGATGTATATGGTATGCAAAACTTAGACAAATATTTGCATTCAAGATGAACTTATCATTTTCAGGTTCAAAGATTAATCAAAACAAACCAAATAATCTCATCTTTCGCAAATAATGAAAAGGTTGATTAAGTGTTGACTGGAATTAAAATTTGACAAGTAAAACTAATATATCTTGATTAAACTACAATAAGTCATGTCATAGCTCCTGTATAATTGCAAACTCCAAACAAAATTAAAGTTAAGATAAAATGCAAATTAATAACTGAAAAACTAGGACTTGGACAGATGGTGAACTCATCAAAGTCTCTCTAATCTCTCATCTTGATATATGATTGATACAAATGACATAATCAAACTAGAAAAGAGCATATGATCATCAAAGATGTTTATTAAAATCACTCAATTTCTGATAAGATGAATTGGTATTGTGATTCCAAGTTCAACGAAAGGCAAGGAGA
Organism: Carex arenaria; assembly: GCA_964058825.1. Lineage (NCBI taxonomy): Eukaryota > Viridiplantae > Streptophyta > Magnoliopsida > Poales > Cyperaceae > Carex > Carex arenaria. The sequence continues at coordinate 57,166 of CAXKVW010000579.1, read as the reverse complement.
TACCTGGTGGTTGTTATTTGTTGGGAATTTGGTTGTTATTTGTACACTGTCAATTGAGCAATAAAGATACAATTTTGTAACATTAAACTTGCATCACTGTCACATAAGCAAGAGAGGTACAGTTTCACATAGTTCATATTGAGGCAGCACATACCACAGCACTTATTACTGGTTTGACCTGAAAAATGCTGAGGTTTTTCAAGGTAACTACTTGCATGAGGTATGCAATTGATTTTTCATTCTAAGTTATTTCATTTTTTTTTTTTAAGAAATTTTAACAATCAACCAAAGCATTTTTTGGTATGATAAAAATCCAATGGTGTCTATAGGTTTATGATATGTTGGCATTTTTGGGTATAACCAAAGCAAGAGGACAATTTTCTTCATGGCGAGGCATTCCTCTAGTTTAGTGTCAGCTATTTTTCACTGCATTTTATTCTGCGCTTAACTCAGGTTCTCAAAGTATATGTACATCGGAGAGAGAGAGAACTGGGGAGCTGCCGTGCTGGTTGGTGAGATGGATAATTAAATATTTTCTCCACAGAAAATCCAATACGATTCAAACAATAAATAAAAAAAAATTCAGTCCAAAATTTGAATCAAAAAAATTTCCTGATCTATCTATGCATCGAAAAAGTAAACTACTGTTTTTCATTCTCAATATTATTTTATAATGTTTTCTGTAAATAAAAAAATCTCATCAATTTCCAAACGAATTGATCTGACTCGTTCGATTTCGAACTGATAGATTGTTAAATGGATCGACAATGGATTTATACCTTTTGATTCAAATCCGATCCGATCCATTTAATTGTGATTTGTTCAATTTAGTTCGAAATTAACATTAATTAAGGTTTATTACACACCAAGTAAGACTAGTTATATATTAATTATTATTAAGTGACACAAATAAATTATAAAATAATTAATAAATAAGTAATCAAGTTACTAGGTGGGGTCGATCATGAACATAAAATAACACCAACAAAAATATAAATGTTTTTTTTATAGGTGTCTTTTGAGAGCGTCGATCCTCTCCATGCCAGTATTTATTCTGTGCAGGGGGGCAGTCCAACCAGCTCTGGTGGGCCGAAAATGACTTGTACTTTTTATCAGCCATAATAATTAAGGCCCCTGTTAAATGTTAATTGGAAAATATTATGGGTCTGTGGTCCATTTGTTCACGTAAAAATCCATAACTAGTTTTTCACTATCCGAAAACAAAAACGCTTCCCCCAACTCCTAAGCCTTTTGCGGCCATGGGAACGTCAACGTGGCCTCACTCCAGCCCTCGTTGCTTCTCGTCCTATCCTATTACCCCTCAATCAACTAAAAATTAAAATTCTTACTTAAAATAGATTCATGGCAAGTAATGCAATTCTAAAATCATTAGAACAATCGAATGGACAATTAGCAGGTTATATGCTAAATATGAAGCTCAAGCAAAAGCAATTCTTCGCTTCATTTTTTCCTGAATTAATAAGGCAATGGTTTAATTTATTCTGTTAATACCAAATGGTATGCCTCAGTAAGTAGTATGTTTAGTTTAGTCACTGATACGATAATGGCATTTCGGAAATAAAAACATGTAGTCGGGGCAAACAATTGAAAGGCATATATCGCTTCCCTTCCCTGAAATAAATTGCGGCTCTGAAATAAATATCCAAAAAAATTCGCGGGGGCAGAAGCAGCAGCACTCGTAGTCCGCAAGCTTTGCGTTATCTTTTAGCGCCATCACTGAGCTAACCAGCTCAAGTGCGGAGAAAACAGCGAGAGAGAGAGAGAGGTTGAATTGTAGAAGAAATGGCGTCAGAAACAATTAGAGCAACGGCAACGCCGGGGAGATGTTTGCGCGGTTCCCGGCGAACTATCCCTGTTGCCTCACAGCGCCTTCTCGGACCCCAATTCTTCTCTTCTTCCGGCGTACAGGCTTCATCCCTACGCCAAGCATATACTTCTCACTTCCTAGGGAATCCCCGTACAAGGTCAATCGTGTCAACTGCTAAGGAGAGCAAGCAGCGGACCTCAGTTATAGCTATGGCCGGAGGTGAGCATTTACTATTGCCCATAAATGTTTGCGAAGAATTGTGTGGTGCGCAGTTGTATTGTTTGCCTGAATTATTTGGGGCTTAATGCAAAGTATGCAAATTGGAAATGTTAATTTTGATTCATCAGTCTCATTCTGACTTATTGTAGATGTTAAGGCATTAAGTATCAAAATATTGAGTGCTTTTATGTCTTTCTTCTGCATTATTTTTATTTTTTTTAGTTTTTATGGATAATTTAATGCTGTTAGGCTGTCTTAGAATACAGTAGAGCATGCACGTAAGTTGTTTGTTGAAATGACTTTATGAAAAGTAGTGTTGTACGATGTATGCTTAAGTTTCTTCTAAGATTGGCTTCATAAATTAGACAATTACAGATCTCTCCTTGCTATATGACGCAGAGGCTTATAGTTTTTTTCACCTTGTTGTAACATTAAATCATACTGTGTTGCATTTTTACCTCAATACAGATGGCAAGCGTGCAGTGCCGTTGAAGGATTACCGCAACATTGGCATCATGGCTCACATTGATGCTGGAAAAACTACCACAACAGAGCGTATCCTCTACTACACGGGAAGGAACTACAAGATCGGAGAGGTGCATGATGGCACAGCTACGATGGATTGGATGGAGCAGGAACAAGAGCGAGGCATCACTATCACCTCTGCTGCCACCACTGCTTTCTGGAACAAGCACCGCATCAATATCATTGACACCCCCGGCCATGTCGACTTCACCCTTGAGGTTGAGCGTGCCCTTCGCGTACTCGATGGCACAATTTGCTTATTCGACAGTGTCGCTGGGGTTGAGCCCCAGTCTGAGACTGTTTGGCGCCAGGCTGACAGATATGGCGTCCCTAGGATATGTTTTGTTAATAAGATGGACCGTCTGGGTGCTAATTTTTATAGGACAAGGGATATGATTGTTTCAAATTTGGGCGCAAAGCCGCTGGTTATCCAGTTGCCCATCGGTGCTGAGGATGCATTCAAGGGAGTTGTTGACTTGGTGAGAATGAAGGCAATTGTATGGACCGGAGAGGAGTTGGGCGCAAAGTTTTCATATGAGGAGATACCTGATGACATGAAGGATCAGGCACAGGATTACCGGATGCAATTAATTGAAACTGTTGTTGAATTGGATGATAAAACAATGGAGAACTATCTAGAAGGAGTAGAACCTGATGAGGCAACAATCAAGAAGCTGATCCGTAAAGGCACGATAAATATTAGTTTTGTACCTGTTTTGTGCGGGACAGCATTCAAAAACAAGGGTGTACAGCCTTTGCTGGATGCTGTTGTTGATTATCTCCCTTCGCCGCTTGACCTACCACCCATGAAAGGAACCGACCCCGATGATCCGGAGGTGGTCATGGAGAGATTAGCGAGTGACGATGAGCCGTTCTCAGGTCTGGCATTCAAAATTATGACTGACCCGTTTGTGGGTACGTTGACTTTTGTGAGGGTCTACTCTGGCAAGCTCATTGCAGGTTCTTATGTATACAATGCTAATAAGGGGAAGAAGGAGAGGCTTGGACGACTTTTGGAGATGCATGCGAATAGTAGAGAGGATGTAGAAGTGGCCATGACAGGAGATATTGTGGCTCTGGCGGGTCTTAAGGATACAATCACCGGTGAAACACTTTGCGACCCTGATAAGCCGATTGTGCTGGAAAGAATGGATTTCCCAGATCCAGTGATCAAGATTGCAATTGAGCCCAAGACTAAGGCTGATATAGATAAGATGTCTAATGGATTGGTTAGGCTTGCACAGGAGGATCCGTCGTTTCACTTCTCTAGAAATGAGGAGACGAACCAGACTGTTATTGAAGGAATGGGTGAGCTGCATCTGGAGATCATAGTTGATAGGTTAAAGAGAGAATTTAAGGTCAGCACTTTAGCTATCTCTTAAAAATTACAATTAATTAAGTTTTGTGAAATTGCCTTAACCCCAATCCTGCACAAACAGGTTGAAGCAAACATTGGTGCTCCTCAAGTGAACTACCGTGAGAGCATATCAAGGATCGCACAAGTAAAGTATACGCACAAGAAGCAGTCTGGTGGGGCTGGGCAGTTCGCTGAAATCATAGTACGGTTCGAGCCGCTCGAGGCAGGTAGCGGCTACGAATTTAAGAGCGAGGTAAGGGGAGGAACAGTACCAAAGGAGTACGTCCCAGGTGTAATGAAGGGGTTAGAAGAGTCCATGTCGAGTGGTGTGCTTGCAGGTTATCCGGTGGTTGACGTGCGGGCCGTGCTTGTTGATGGGTCCTACCATGATGTTGATTCTAGCGTTCTGGCCTTCCAGCTGGCAGCAAGAGGTGCTTTCCGTGAAGGAATAAGGAAGGCTGGACCAAAACTTCTCGAACCCATTATGAAAGTCGAGGTGGTGACACCTGAAGAGCATTTGGGAGATGTTATTGGAGATTTGAACTCGAGGAGAGGGCAAATTGACACTTTCGGTGATAAGCCTGGTGGTCTCAAGGTACGTAAGAGTTTCTTAAGACATAATTTCATTCTATGATCTGTACAGTTGCCTATAATGGCTTGTTTATAATTAGCCCGGTTTGCTACTGTTGTGTGATCTGATTTTGTTCTTTGAACTATAGTTAATCGATGCCCTTGTGCCGTTGGCTGAGATGTTCAATTATGTCAGTAATCTTCGGGGAATGACTAAAGGACGAGCATCATATACAATGCAACTATGCAAATTTGATGTGGTGCCACAACACATTCAAAACCAGCTCTCTGCTGCAAAGCAGGAGAAGGAAGAAGTTGCAGCTTGAGGAAAGTTGCTCATGGAGATCAAGGGTACATTGCATGCATGTACAAGGAACTGTTGTCAGGAATCAAATTGATTTTCTTATAGTGATAAGTTTTGTCCAAGATAGGATTTTCCAATGTTCAGAAATTTTTTCGGGACATTATCGGTATTCAAACATTTATTTGTTAGTTGCCTGCAAATGATAGCTTAATAATCTGAAAAGTTTTTTTTTGCTCTATCGTTCCAGATAAGTCTTTGCTTACAATTGTTTCCTTCTGTAGCGCTATGGCTATATTTTTATTAATTTCTATAAAAGTCGCTCGATGCAGTTATATTCGCCATAATATAAAGAAAGACGACGATTATCACACAATTCATAGGTGGAAGTATTTTCATAATTGACATAGAATAACCTCTAAGAATTAATTCTAACGTACCTTTGAAATTATGGGATAATAAAGCAGTAGTGTTGAATAACGTATAATACTAATATAATAATTAATTTTCTTGTATTTTACAAATAAAATATCAAAACTCATCATTTCACACATGTAATCACATAACTAATAAAAAAATAAAAAACAAATGTACCATTAATTCCAACTAATTTTTTTTTTGTTAAGCAAGATAATTCAAAAATATGAATATCTCTATGGTCAAATTCAATTATTTAACTAAATAACAAGACATTCAAATGAAAGTAATATGTTTAAATTTTATTATCACTAATTATTTTCAAACATTATCATGTAATATTATTTTACTATGCATAGCACAGATTGGTCAGTAATACTGATCAATATTTTTATTTTCAAAATTCTTACGGTCGATTCGAACCATTCAAATAATCTCCATATGAATATGTACTTGCAAATAAAAAAAAAATTTAAAATTATTATGATAGGTAGAATATCGATCACTGTTTTTCAGATCAAGTGATTTTCTACCTATCTTAAAGAGTAGTAAAAAATCCTAAAAAAATATAAAATTCAATCAGCAAGTACATATTCATATTTCCACAATTCATTTGGGGAACATGTTGATCGATTATTAAGATTTTGAAAATAAAAATATTAATCCGAATTACGGACCAATCCGTGCTATGCATAGTACCATAGACTCACTCATATTATGTTATATAATTACTTTATAGAGTTACAATACCTTTACCTGTACCCTTACCTATTTAGCTAACAAAAAAAAAATTCATTACTCATACTCAATAAGCTAACGGAAAATATCTGACTCATACGGTCATACCCAGAGGCAGAACTAGGAAATAGAGATTGGAGAGGCTCAAAATTAAATATAGTGCAATTTTATTTTATAAAAGAGGCTAAAAGGTATTAATACATATGAGAATTATAAAATGGAATGAACTAAAGTATAAAATGTCAATTTATTGGGGGTACTTAGCCCCTTTGCTCTCTACTGTGTTCTGCTGCTAATATCCGCCGGTACAATCAGAAAAACAGTTAAAAATATCATTTACATCCCTATTTACGTACAATTAACTCCACAGAATTAGCTTTGCTGACAACAAAGTTACGGCTTTGGCATAGATAAGAACAACTTTTGCTCTTTCAAATACATCCATTTTTGTTTAATCTCCGTCATACCTTTTATTAATTTTAAAAAAATATTACAAGTCAAATATTAAAATAAAACAAACAAATACATTTATATTAATTTCTTTACATACACATAAAATATAATCATTTTTATCCTATTTTACGTATATTAATGTCCAAAATTATCCGCATGAATATATTCTTATTAATACATTTGTAACTCTTTATGATTTATGCTATTTCAAAAAAATTAGAAAAGCAAAATTAGTCAAATATCATTTTTTTATAAGAAAAAAAATGATATATATTATATCCTGATGACTTTATTTTGACATTTAAATAATAAATTATAGTTCTAAAAAAGAGTTGCCGATCGCACAAAAATTTGAAACATTTAAAACCCCCTTTTAGCCTTCTCAAACAAAAGAGCTGATGGTAACAATATCTCAGATATCAACCATGATACAAAATCTGAAGAGGGTTTTGCACAGAAGAAATCAGGAATAGTCAAATAATACAATCTACGTTACAACCAACACACAAAACAACACACATGATGTCCATTATTTAATTTGGACTATTCCAGCGTTAACAAGCTTCTGAATCTTGTTCATAACCTGAGGGTTCTTCAGGTGATTCTGTGCAGATGATGGATTCTCTTGGAAATCAATCAATACCTACACAATAGATTATTACATGAATCAGCCTAAAACTCCAAAAAAGGTAAAAAAAAAAAAAAACTGTAACATCATCAGAGCAACTGAGTAAACATGCCAACAAGATATTAAAACTCACCTGACGCATGATGGGATCAGTTAATATACTCTGAATTTCTGGGTCTTGCATACCCTTTGCCTGAAAAGAACAACCAGATTTAGTTAATCATATGATCACTTGAAATATAAATGGAAGACACATAAACTGGAGGGGGAGAGAGAGATAGAGAGACTTGTCAGTCCCTCACAGGGTTTTAAACAAAAAAAAAAAACAGTGAGAGAGAGAGAAGAAAATTGACCTGTCTCTCCTGCAATTCTTCCGGAGTAAGATCACCTCTGCCCGCCTTGTTAACCTGTTCAACACACCTGCAAGTAACCAAAGTATGACCATTATTAATGAATAATAAAATTTCAAGAGTATACAAGATAAATCTATATGTGCTATATAAATGTAATCACTCCTGTGGTCTCTAATGCCATCTGTGAGTTCCTTAAAACAATCATTAACAACTAATATAATCTAAGGGCATGCAAGAGAAATGCACCAATGCTTCATAAATGTTATTGTTCCTTTTACCTTCTAATGCCATCTGTGAGTTCCTGGTTGTTCGGGTCATGCTTCAAACCCTCCTGGTAGGTTTGAATTGCCTTGTCGTACTCCTTCATGAAAAACTGGATAGCACCTTTCCTAGTATATCCCTTCGTGAAGGTTGGATCCAGCTCAATGCATTTCTCAGCATCCTTGAGACCTTCTGGCAAAGCACCCAGCTTTGTGTAGCATGCAGCTCTGTTGCTGTACACCTGTTGCATTTTTCACATGATTAGCAGTAATTAGGAAGTATTTACCATCAGGTAGGTACTGAATTCCCATCACTAAGTAACATTGTAAAAGATGAAACTCAAATACTTTTTCAAAGAACTCATAAAGTTTGTGCAGAGGAAATATTAAGGTCAATGTGTTCAGGCTCGCTCATTATAACAGCACCAAAAAAAAATTCACTGCATTACCCTAGGGTCCTTGGGGTTTCTCTTCAGTGCTTCCGTGTAGTGCCTCACTGCTTCTGGGTACATTTGCTGCTTGAAGAAGTCATTTCCTACAAAATACAGGTAGAATGTCGATAGCTTTAGACTTAAAAGAGTACAATCCCATCACATTGTCATTGGGATTATATATAATTTATCACAAGCAATTGCTCTAACTGTATCAATTTTAGTAATTACTGTTGAGGTTGCACAGCATTACAATTTAGCATCTCTTCATTTTTTTTTTTTCTATCTTTGTAGACAGGGAAGGGTAACAGTTTAAATAAGCATACCTTTCTCCCTCTCCTCGTCAGCAATTTTCGGGTCAAAGTACTCTTGCTGTTCCAATTCTTTCTTAGCTCTCTCTGCATCATTCAGTTTCTTTAGTGTGTCTGGGTTCCTGTGCTCTGTCAAGGCCTTCTGGAAAGCCTCAATGGCCAAGTCATAGTCTTTGGAAGTTTTTGCAAGTTTCATAAGAGCATTTCCTTTCCTTGTCAATGCCCGAGCAATCATCTTGAAGTCAGACCGAAGCTCCCTTCCCCTCTCTACAGCTTTATCACAATCCTTTATGCACTCATCATACTGCATACACCAAAACAATTCAAACAATTAATGAAAGGCTGCACATGAGGGGAGATTAATGAAAGAGCAATCTACAAGCAAAATTAGGGGTTGATACTGATGAAAAATTGACCATGTACCCACAAAGAGGTTGGTTCAAATAGCCAATCCTAGTATTTATAAACAGCTAAATTAACATAAAAAACAACATCAATTGCCTTGAAGCTTTAGAAAATCTACCAATCAGATTGCTCCCAGTAATAAGCATTATAAATATTGGGCATGGTTATCTCCATTAGTACCATCTCCATTGGAAAATCTCAAATGAACTAACTGTTCATCTCAGATCAAATGGTAAACCTAACAAAATAACTGAGTGCTTGATTGGAACCTCCTTTATCTAACCAAAAGCTGCCTGCTCTAGCTAACGGATTTTCAAGGACTTCATCAAGTTTGGTCTAACATTCTAAACCACTAATTGAAATGAGGCCATATATTAAAACATACTATTGGAGATCCATCTGAGATAAGAAGCCCAACAACACTATTGAGTTACATATGCACTGATATATGAACTATCACAATAACAGCAAGGCGATTCAAGTGGTAAATTTGGACAGACCAACTCTTTAGTTTGACATTCCTCAATTAATATTTACTAGTATTAATCTAATAAGAAGTATTTAATAACATTGACAAAAAATGAGCTATAAATATATAAGAAAGGATCTTACCTTCCCCATCTCCAAGTAGACCGCAGCCCTATTCGTGATGTAAGATATATCCTCATCGTCCAGTTCCATTGCTTTTGTATAGTGTGCAATAGCTGTCTCAAAATCTTTCTTCTTATAAGCAGCATTACCCTTCTCCTTCTCCTTCTGAGCCTCAGCCTTCCTCTCCTTGGCCGTCTTCTCCTCTTCTGGCACCTCCATAGGCTCTGGCTCCAGCTCTGGTTCAGGCACCTTCTTCTCTGGCTCAGCCGCCCTCTTTGTAGACTCAGGCTCAGCCTCAGAAGATCCCATCTCCCTTTCCATATCATCACCACCAGCTCTCATCTTGACATTAAGCAACACGCCAAGAACATTCATCATTCTCGGATCCTGGAGATACATGTTGATCGTATTCGGGTTCTTCTGCACCTCCCTCATCATTTGCACGAAATCGGGCTGCTGGAGGTAAGACCGTGTGGTCGGATCCGCAGTGAGCTTGCTCCACACATCCGGCCCGTTAAAGATCTGACCGAATGGCGACACACCAGCAGGCCTTGCACGTGCAGCGGCTGCCTTGGCATCAGCAAGTCCCGACTTTAAACCTTCGTTAGAAGGATCCAATTCAAGTCCCTTCTGGTAAGCCGAAACCGCATCTTCAGCATTACCGAGACCGATGTGGGCCGCGCCAAGCCGAGAGTATCCCTTGGCCCAGTCAGGCTTTAGCTCTACCGTCTTTTTAGCGTCGTCTAGAGCCTCAGCATAGCGGTGGAGAGATGCGTACGCGGCGGAGCGGTTTGAGTAGAGAACATGATTACCTGGGGCAAGGGAGATTGCGTCGGAGAAGTGTTGAGCCGCCTCTTCGAACTGGCCCGCCGAGAAGGCGGCGTTGCCCTTGGCTTTTGCTTCATCCGCCATTAGAATTCAGAATTGAGAATTGTGTATTACAAATTTGAGATTGGAATTGGGAAGGACGAGACGGCCGAGGGTTTTAAAGCAGAGAAGAGAGTTCTAGCGAGAGTCCAAGAGTTTCTGGAACGTTCCGGGACCGGGAGGGGGAGAAAAATTGTATAGAAAGAAAAGTATCCCAAATTCCCGGGAACCCATTTTTACAGAGCAGTTTTTAGTGCGTACAGAGTTCGAACTTTTGATGGACCAAAATAATCCTGCTCATCAGCGTTCGAATTTTACAGAGTAAATCTTCTGCCTTTGATGTAGGAGTATTTTGGTCCATCAAAAATTCGAACTCTGTACGCACTAAAAACTGCTCTGTAAAAATGGGTTCCCAAATTCCCAATGTTGGTTATTGCTAAATTTGAGCTGCCCAAATTGCAATTGCTATTTATTTAAACCTAATTTGGCACAGGGGTTACGGGGTACACCGTACACCATCGGTGATCTCTGCTGTCGCGTGGGACAGCCTTCGCAGTTCATGGTAGAGAAATTGTGTAGAACGGACCTATTAAAAATTTTATCGGCCCTCTGAGGTCAAACGATCAACTTCAATTCAGATCCTATGATTGATTCATTCGAAAGGGCAAGTATCCTCCCAGGTACTTTTCCCCTCACTTAACGGTTTGAGATTAACTCCAGCTGCTTTGAGATTCGGGATAAGAGATTCCCTATTACAGTGTTGGGGAGGAGTTATTGTTCAACAATATTTGGGCATGTTTGGCCACTTCATTGTTTCGATTGAATTTTTTTTCCCACATAAACAGTAATTTTTAGTTCAATTTCCATATCCATGTCCATTTTCAATGGTCCGCCGAACAGTAATTTTGAGGAGATGGAAACAAAAAATAGCCTTAAAATTTTAATATATTTAATGTAAGTGTCTTGGTTTAGATCCAATTATAATTTTTTTTTTGAAGGACAGTTGGCGAGTAGCCTGCTGTCAATATCATAAATATAAAAAGATATGTACAAAGTCATATCACATTACATTACTCCTGCTCAACTGTTAAATAAAATACTAAGCCACCCCGTGAAGGAGCGGGCCTCATCGTCCGTGCCCATTTTGCCCCTGACAAATCTAAATTTAACAATTATTCGCCCAGAGAGTACTAACTTGTACTGCTTCATCTATTAAAATATGCACTTGTCTTCGTTCGTGGGAGAATATCCTCTGATTCCTCTCCTTCCATAGCGTCCAAACTCCCGCTGTCCAAGCCCCGTCCCATTTCTTTCTCCTTGCTCCATGCATTAATTTCCTCTGTTCCCACCAAACCTCTTGAATTGTCTCCTTATCAGTTGGTATCGGCAGGTTCATTGTCGCCAATACCCCCCACCAAAATGCCGTGGCCACCTTGCAATTCCAAAAAAGATGGTCCCTTGATTCCTGTGTATTCGCCATGCACATCACATAGTCCCCCTCCACTATGCACCCCCTTCTCTGTAAGTTCTCTCTCGTCAGTATTCTATTATTGATTAACAGCCAACATAATATTTTTACCTTTGACGGTACCTTGAGTTTCCACAGGACCCTGTAGTATGGGCATCTGACTCCCTTCATGTGTAGGATCCGGTATGCCGATTTTGTGGAGAATAGCCCTTCTTCCGTCCACTTCCATGTGGGCCTATTCTGTTGGTGAACTGTTTCTACTGAGCACTCAAACATGGAGCTAAATTCCGATAATGACTTGAGGAAGTATGACCCCTGTGTCCCTATGTCTGCGTGGTGTGATATCCCGTACAGTTGAAGTAGAGTTTGCGCCCACAGGCCATTAGTTTCACGATGTAGCTTCCGTAGCCATTTGACTAGTAGGGCTGCATTCTGGACATCGATATCCACTATTCCCGCCCCCCCCCCCCTCAGTTTTCAAGGAGCATGCTCTCTCCCAATTAACCAGACAGTGGATAGGGGTACATTTGTCGCTGCCTTTCCATAGGAAACTCCGTCTCAGTCTGTCTATATGTTTTATTATATTTTTTGGTAACCTGAATGCCTGCGCATAATGCAGGGGTAATGCCGAGAGAACTTATTTAATGAGGACCAGTCGCCCCCCCAAGGACAGGAGGTTCGATTTCCAACTAGCTATCCTGTCGTGCACTGCCAGCACTATAGGTTGGAAATGTTCTTTCGTTGGCTTCCTGATGGAGAGCGGGAGTCCCAGATACTTCATTGGCAGCCGTGTGGAGGGGCTGCCTAAGATTGCCTGAATCGCTGAAACCAGTGTTGTAAAATGCGGTCCATGCGGCCGCATATGCGGCCGCATATGCGTATGCAATCCGGTTCCGCATAAAATTTTCCATGCAGTCTCAAATATGCAGTTCCGCATATGCGGCCGCATATTAGTCCGCATATATCTTACCGCATATAATCCAAGCGGCCGCATTAACCCGCATGTGGATGCAAATTTCCGCATAGACCTAAAATCACAAATTATCGCTCCTCCTCTCTCTGTCTCTCTCATTCAGACCTAAAAGGCGCCTCTCCTCCCGATCGCTCTTCCTCCAAAATAGATCGCCTCTCTCCTCCTGTTCTCCGGCGCCTCTCCTCCCGTGCCTCTCAAGCCGTCGCCTCCTCTCCGCTCTCCAAAATAGATCGCGCTCCTCTCCACTGTCTGCCGTCGCCGTCTCCTCCAGCGTCTCTCTCCTCCGGTGCCACTGTCTCCATCGTCGCCACTGTCTCCAGCGCCTCTCAAGCGGCTCCTCTCCACTGTCCACCGTCGCCACTCTCCTCCTAGTGCATCACTGTCTCTTCTCCAGGTATTTCACCCGTTCATAATGGTTTAGCTGTCACTAATTTTGTGATTATTTGATTTAGCAATTGTTTGATTGTCACTAATTATGTCACCGACTCACTGTATTGAATTGGTTTCATCTTTCTTCCCTTTTAATTTGCATTCTCTGACTCACTATTAATTTTCATTCCTTTTTAATTTGTGAAAAGAGTAATCCCTTTTAATTTGTTTGATTATCACTCCCTTTTAATTTGCATTCCCTTTTAATTGGTTTGATTGTCACTAATTATGTCACCGACTCACCGACTCACTGTATTGTATTTTAAGAGTTTTTTTATCAACATAAATAAAAAGTTAGTGAATGTTATATGGCAGGTGGAATTGTTAAGTTAGTCTTTTATCTGAAGTTGTAACCTTCCAAAGTAATTGTTCTCATTAAGTCATTATAGTGGCAGTTAGCCTTATTATAGTTTTTGGGCGAATTTGGTACAATATGGGTATATCTTGGCAGTTAGCCTCATTATTTCTTTTAGATTAATGCTCTAGTAACCTTTTAATTATTTGTAAGTTAAGGATTTCATTGAATCTGAATTACGAATCGACCATAATTTATTTTATCATGCAATTTTGTTTTAATAGGATCATGTCCAGTTCTGGTTCTCATGCAATGTCGACTTCAGATTCTATAACTTCAGAGTTGTATAGGCCGTTAAACTCAAATGATCCCGGCTGGAAGTATGGGAGATTGATGAATAAGAATGACACAAATACAATCAAGTGTTTGTTGTGCAATTCAGTAAACACGGGAGGAATAACTAGGTTGAAGTTTCATCTTGCGGGGATCAAAGGTAACGTACGAAAATGCACTAAAGCTAATACGGAAGTGCAAACAGAAATAAGAGAGTATTTGGAGACATTAAAAAAGAGACAAGAACAGAGAAAAAGGGCAAAAGAGGATATAATAGCAGATGTTGATATAGATGGTGATGGTGATGGTGATGGTTCTGATTCAGAAGAGTTGGAGATAGAGAGGAAACGGTTACGGCTGAAGAAGCCGGTGAATGTGCGGAAAGACAAAGGACTTTGGAAGCAACAAGTCATTAAGAATGCCTATGGTAAGGAGCAACGGGATAAAGTCAATGACTTTTTAGCTTTCTGGGCTTACAAGCGTGGGATTTCATTCAATTCACTTGTTGACCCGGCATTTCTTCGTTTTTGCGAAGCGGTAGGTCAATTTGGAGCAGGATACAAACCTCCCACCCGTTATGAGTACCGTGTGCCACTATTGCAGAGGCAAGTTTCAAAAACCGTCGATAGTTTGCAGGTTCATAAAGAAGCTTGGGCAAAAACTAGTTGCACCTTAATGACAGATGCATGGACTGATCGAAGAGGTAGGAGTCTAATGAACATTTGTGTTAATAGTGAGAAAGGAACTGTTTTTTTGAAAGCCATTGATGCATCTTCAGAATCTCACACGGCAGATTATATACTGAAATTTGTGGAAAGTGGAGTAAAAGAAGTTGGAGAGGAGAATGTGCTTCAAGTTGTGACAGATAATGCCGCAGCAAATATGAAAGCTGCTGAATTATTTATGTTAAAATACCAACGAATTTATTGGACGTCATGTGCAGCACATTCCATTGATTTGATGTTGGAGAGCATCTCAAAGCAGAAGGAGATAAGTGATGCGGTAAGACAAGCTAAAGAGGTCACCAACTTTATCTACAATCATCATCAGGTGCTCTCTTTGATGCGTACACATACTGATAATAAAGATATTGTGCGACCCGGAGCTACAAGGTTTGCTACTTCCTTTCTTACCTTAGATAGCATTTTTGAAAAGAAGTTACAGTTGCGACGGTTTTTCCTTTCTGATGAATATGCTTCATTAATCGAAGCTTCTAAGAGAAAGAAAAAGAAGTTTGCTGACAAGGCAAGAAGGATGTCAGATATTATTGTTTCCAATAATTTCTGGAAATCAGTGGCATTAGCAACCAAAGTTTTCTTGCCATTAGTGCTTCTTCTTTGTATTGTGGATGGAGAGGAGAAACAACCTATGGGATTTGTTTACGGAGGTTTGAAAGATGCAATAAAGGAGATAAAGGCGGTTTTTAAATATAATGAAGATGTGTTCGAGCCTTATGTAAAGGCAATTGTTGACGGAATGAAGGGTAGGCTTGATAAGGAGCTCCATAAGGTAGCGTACTACCTCAATCCCTATTATTTTTATAGGGATTTCGAAGAGATTAGAACAGACCCTTCTATTATGGATGCCATTTCTAATTGTGTTGTGCGGTATTATCCGGATGCGAAGATTCAAGATATTGTCATGACTGTTGAAATGCGCAATTTTCAATTAGAAAATGGACAATTTGGAAAACCTCTTGCAAAGAGACAGAGAGAAACTAATGACTCCAATTTCAATCCAGGTTTGTATTTATATTTTTTTCCTGACCTTTGTAATAGAAATCTGTCATTTTACTAATTTTGCTGGTACAAGGGCTGTGGGTACAAGGGCTGCTGGTACAATTTTACTATTGACATTTCTAATTTGAGATGTAGTATAAGGGCTGCTGGTACAATTTTTTATATGGCTGGTATGGTTATTAATTTATTATAGTACAATAAGGCTGCTGGTTTCTAATTTGTTATTATATTGACAGCTCATTGGTGGTCTATGTATGGTTCAGAAGCTCCTTATCTACAAGCAATAGCTATCAAAATTCTTAGTTTGACATGCAGTTCTTCTGGATGCGAAAGGAATTGGAGTACATTTGAATGGGTGCTATTCTTTTTCTCTATTAGAATTTAGAAAGTTAGAAAAAAAAATCTTTAATGTCATAATTACTTATTATTTTTTGTAGACATATTAATTAATTTTTCTTAATTTGTACAGACTCATTCAAAGAAGAGGGGCAAGTTAGAAGTGCAACGGCTTAATGACATTGTCTTTGTTCAATTCAATGCACGCATAAAAGATCGAGAGATCTCTAGAAAATCTGATCCAATGTGTGCAAGAGAAGAAGAGCATGAAGAGAATGTGAGGGATTGGACAGGAGGCCGAGCTTTAGATTTGCCCGAAGAAATTTGTTCAGCTTCAAGTGTAGCCTCTTCCTCTGCACTTATGGCAGGAAACATAAACGAGGCAAGCATTGATGACATAGATGGTGCTGCTGACGACGACGACGACGACGACGACGACGATGATGAATCTAATTTATGTGTAAGTGTGTAACAGACTAACAGTGGAGGAAGATGAGTAATTGGTATTTTAACTTGTCCGATTTATGTTTATTTGTATTGTTGCTTGTTGTGTGTTGCACTGTTGCTTGTTGCTTGTTTGCTTGCTGCCTTTTATGTATTTTTTAAGTTTGAACTTGTGTTGTCAATTTGTCATGGACTTTCTGATATGTTATGTTGTTACTTGATGTTTGTGTTGTACTGTTGTAGTTGGTTAATAGATTTAGATTATTAATTTGATAATTTAGTTGTATTTTAAATTGAATTTATACTCAAATTTATGTTGAGATTTATGTGCAAAGTTTTGTTTGAATGGTTTTAATGGAAATATATTGCATATGTTGAGTAGAAATAAATTAATATATATTTTAAAATCCGCATATATAAATCCGCATGAAAATCCGCATATGCGGCCGCATACCGCATATGCGGTATGCGGTGGCCTTCCGCATGCATGAACAAAACCGCATTTTACAACATTGGCTGAAACTGCCTCCTTTGGTACCGATATAGGGACAAAGTTGCTTTTCGTCCTATTGACTTTCATTCCCGATAGAGACTCGTACATCTCCAGTATGAGTGTTATTAGCCTCAGAGTTGTCGGGTGCGCTTCCGTTATGATGAGGGTATCGTCCGCGTACTGAATCACTCTGGTAGATGTGTGAATTGGGTTATGCATGAGAGGTTAAGCATTAGATATGAATGAGTTTAGAGAATCTGCTACCAGTATGAATAGGAGCGGCGAGAGTGGGTCCCCCTGTCGTAACCCCCTCTGATTATAATTTTAAAAGAGGTAAATTTTTTTTTTAAAGTTTATTGCTAACAATAAATGCTTCCTCCTAAATAAAATAATATTAAAATCTAGTAAGTAACTAATAATTGAAAAAGATCGACCTAGAACGATTGTGTTGCTGTAAATAGAAAATGGATATTAGATTTATATTTTAAGAAGCGACTAATTGTCTTGTTAGATAAATCTCTCAAATATTCTCTGAAGTGTAATTATCAAAGATCACACACTAATTATCTTATCATGATCACTTTTTTAAAAAGATCACCGTCGAATTTACAACTTATGCGCACAAAATATTAATAAATATATGTACAAGTATTAATGTACAACATATTAATTATTTATATCTAACGTAACAAGTATTTATAAAAATACTTAGTATGTTAGACTTGAACTCATAGGTATTAATATTTGCATGCACCAGTTGTAATTTCTAAAGCGTGGTCCTAATAAGATAGTTAGAGTGTGGTTTCAGATAGGTAGATTTCAAAGACATTTGAAGAATATACCCATGAAAATTATTATCAGTTTCCTAAAAATAAATATATATCTATAATTAATAGGGGACAGGAGGTTGAAGAATTTATAATTACTCTATATTTTATGCATTTTCTTAAATTAAAATATTTAATAGAAGCTGGTTTGACTTGACACTTCGAGCCATCGGTTTAATTAGATATTTATAAATTAATCTTGGCTAATATAATTAATTTACCGGCAACTCCAGTGTGCTTTTTAAAGACTATCAACGAGTCCAAACAATATTAATTTAAATTCAATCTGATTAGAATTCTAAATATCAAAATGCTTATCCAAGTTCAATAAAAAACATCAAGTCAGAATCCATGGTCATTTCTTAACAGATCTCGAATTGGATTTGGATCTGATTATCGAGTTGTTAAAATATATGTGTTTCCGCCACAAAGCCTTATCTTTACATCACTACTAATAAATCTAAGCATGATTTTTCATTTTCATTTCAATTTAATGACAGGTGTTACTTATTGATTCAAGAAAAAGTATGAGTTCAGATTTCTTTAATGTTTTCTATTCTGATTTTCGTCTGCCTTCACATTTTGTCTCGCAATTTCGGAGCTAGGTCTGCCTGTTGGAACTAAATTGGGCCGAAAAGGATGCACAAGTCCTGGCTATAGTCGGCCCATTGACAAATTGTGGCCCTCTCAACCGAATTAATATTTATATCCATGACCCAATGATAGAACTGGTATCTTCACCATGTCATACTTTTCTCCCAGTCGGCTTTAATTTTTTAGTCAACAGCCTCCTTCCTTCCTTTTTTCAAACAGTGATAAAAATTAGCTGCTTTCTTAATGAATACATCAATATATGATCCTCGAATCCATGTGGATTGGTGGAAGCCGTGGCATCCACGCTGCTGAAATTTAATTACTTGGGTTTATCAGGATCGAGGTCTCATTAACTTAATTTTTATCAGGATCGAGGTCTCATTACTTGGGTTCTATATCTTCGTACCAGGAAAGAATCTGATTGCACACGCCTTCTTTACTCTCTCATCAAATAATATGTATCCATCATACAAGACTTCAATTCTCCTCCTCACCATCTTTTTCATCTTGCCATTTTCATTCTCCCTCAACAGATCAGGTATTGATCATGAAATCAACCAGTGGTGTGCTGAGACTCCGCACCCTCGAGCTTGTATCTATTACTTCACTAATAACACCCTCCCGTACATTCCGAAACAAAAATCCGACTTCTTTCATATCTCCTTGCAACTTACACTGGATGCAACCGACCGTGCGCAAAGTCACCTCAGATGGTTAGGCCCCTACTGTAATTCAACCTCTGAGCTCACCGCTCTTTTGGACTGTTGGAAGCTCTATGCCAATGCTGCACTCCAAATAAACCGCACTATGCAAGGCGGTTGTACCAACATTGATTCGCAAACATGGCTATCTGCCGCTTTGACCAGTGTAACCACTTGTCGTAAGGGGTTTGCCGATCTAGAAGCTCCTGACTCTGTTATTAACCCTGTCATGTGGTACAATGTATCTGATCTAGTTAGCAACCTCTTAGCCCTTAATAAAGGATATAATTATACAAACAGCAGTACAAGTAATGCTGGAGGCAAGAAAAAATTCAATTGGATGAATGCCGGTCACCAGAAGTTGCTACAGTTGTCAACATCCCAAGCAAATTTAGTGGTGGCTAAGGATGGATCTGGAAATTATGGTACAATACGAGATGCAATAAGTGATGCAGCAGCTAAGATATCTGGGATGAACAGCAATAGCCAGTTTGTGATATATGTTAAGTCAGGGGTTTACAGTGAAAATTTGCAAATTGTTAACAGTATAACTAATCTAGTTTTTGTTGGTGATGGAATTGGAAGGACAATAATTACCGGAAACCGCAGTGCCAGCAATGGGTTCACCACTTTCAGTTCTGCAACTTTCAGTAAGACTTTAAAAACTATGCATCCTTGAATAAATAGTATATCTTATTTTAAAATCAATTTTAAATATGATTTTGGTTTCTTAATTAATACAGGTGTACTTGGCAATGGATTCATGGCAACAGGCATCACATTTCGGAACACATTCGGGCCAACTTCTCAAGCGGTAGCCCTGCTTTCAGGCTCCGACCAATCTATCTTCTATAAATGCAGCTTCGAAGGGTATCAAGATACGCTATCTACCTTCTCTCAAAGGCAATTCTACCGAGAATGCGACATCTATGGCACAGTCGACTTCATATTCGGGAATGCAGCTGCAGTGTTTCAAAAATGCAACATCTACACCAGGATCCCTGTACCTGGTCAGGCCAATGTGATCACTGCACAAGGTCGATCTGATCCGAACCAGAACACAGGCATAATGATTCAATCATCCAAAATCAAGGCAGCACCAGAATTCTGGCCTATACACCGTACTGTGAAGTCGTTCCTTGGGCGTCCATGGCAGCGTTATTCTCGTACAATATTTGTACGCAACTACATAGACAGTATCATTGATCCGGAAGGTTGGACACCGACGTCAGTACCAGATTTCTTAAATACACTCTATTTTGCAGAGTTTCAGAATACTGGACCTGGATCAAGGCTTTCAATGAGGATAAAGTGGTCGGGATACCATCGAATAGGGCGTGCATCCTTACTTCGACAGTTCACTGCCAGCCGGTTCATTGCCGGTAGGGTATGGATTCCGGCTAGTGGTGTGCCCTTCAACCCAGTATTTTAACAGTATTTGAGACTTACTTAATAAGAAATGATTTAGATTAATTTCATATGACATTTCCAATTTCTATTCATCGATCAATCTGTTATTGATTTTCCTTGTGGTTTAATAAAAGTGTATTATGTTTCTTTGAATAAAATAGTAGTTCCATGGGCAAATTTAATTGTAGAGAATGGAGTCAATTGACTTCACTTTTCTTTCCTTTTCTTTTACAATTTTACAAAATATGTTAAGAGTGATGCTATAAATAATATGCATATTACACAACGGTCTATGCTATGGCCTATGAACTCGTATCTCCATTTTTTTTATCTGTTGATATGAACAGTTCAACATAATCTTCATATAAAAATATAACTGCAGAACAAATTTTATCTCTTTTAAAAAAATTACTAATTTTTTAGAAAATAATGATTTTCCGCCCATCTAAAAAATATAAAATTTAGTCTCTGAGTACATTTTGGTATGAAGATTATGTTTAACGGTTCGAATCCCCTGTTTGATTTTTTAAAATAGAAATACAGATTCATAACACGGATAGATCTATAATATGCATATTACCATAGCTTCACTCATATGTTAATATGTACTAATTTTTTTTTGTCTTCAAGAAACTTTTAATAAATACATATTCAGTTTTTACCTCCTTTGGGCCCCAATAAGAACTTCATTTAAATACTACTTGCCTCTACCTCTTTCTCCATCAGCCAATGAGACCATTGGGCCCCACATGTCCCTACTCTCTCTTGTATGATTGGATCTCAGAGAAATGAAGAAGAAAAAAAAAAAGAAGTTTTGGATTAGAGAAATGTTTCCAGTCTTTCTATAAATTTAATAATAGAACGATTCTTTCTCCTTTTCTCTGTCAGTTTTCAATAATTTTCATAAATAAAAAATCCTTCACAATAGGAGGTAAATTAAATCCTTTTAAAAAAATTGTATTATATATGATTTTTTATATAATTTAGGGCAAAATATTATGGATCCTATAAAATTAGTTTCATTCTCAATATAGAAATTTTATATAATTAATTTTCATTCATGTTTGATTTCATAATTTAAAAGTCCGACCCTAAAACATGTTTCTGACATATAATACTTAAAAATCTTGTTTACACATTAAACAGAGACTATTGTAGCGAAGATTACTTGTGTTGGTTTAGTAAATGTGATCACAAGCAACCGTATTAAAGGCACAAGATCCAAGCTCCAACAAATATTAAGCAAAGCCTACGTTTCCAGTAAATACTTGTTTTGACACCTTGATAACATGTTAAGGGGTGCCTCGTTTCAGGAGGCGGATCCAGTGTAGACCAGGGGGCAGCCGTCTCTTCTGGATTTTGAGTTTTAGTGGAAATTTATCAGTTCTAACTGGCTTTGACTCCCTTCTGAAATTCTTTTTGCCCCTTCTGAATGTTTAATTGGTAATTCAAATTAAATTTATAGTTAAATTAAAATAAATTTATTGAATTATGAATGGTAATTATAATTATAAGTTAGAATATCAGAAATTACAAGTCCAAGTATTATAAAGTATAAGTTAAAGTATTATTTTTTATCAAATACCCAATTAGTTAATGAGTTTAAATCCGATTAACAATTTAAATCCGATTTGATATTTTTTTACCCCTGATAAAAATTCTGAATCCGTCCTTGTCACTCACAAATCAGTCGAATAACAAAGCCATGATCTTGTAAATTCATTTTACCCCCAATAAAACCTAAATTACCAAAAAAAAAAAAGGCGAAATCGGATGTAATTAAATAATGCACAATTAAAATTTATGATCATTTGCAATACAAACCCCAAAAGGTTTATTCAGCCAACGCAAGAGACTTAACTGGAGACATGCATGTTTCATGTGAAACAAAAATACGAAATTAAAACGCATACATATTTTCACTAAAAAATAAAAGGATAAGAACATAAATCCTGTTCTTAAGATTTAAAAATCTGA
The DNA here is from genome assembly GCA_964058825.1 of Carex arenaria. Lineage (NCBI taxonomy): Eukaryota > Viridiplantae > Streptophyta > Magnoliopsida > Poales > Cyperaceae > Carex > Carex arenaria. The sequence continues at coordinate 34,893 of CAXKVW010000579.1, read as the reverse complement.
TTCTTTAATAAAATGGGTTTGAAAATTATATCCTTGTTAATTTAGGGATTTAGATGTTTAATTATTTGAAAAGTGGGGATTTAAAATCGTGACCCTTTTACGTGTAAAGATATAAAAAATTCCAACTGCAGTGGAATTTTAATTTTTCTTTCTTGTTTGTTTACAACAAAAATTGATAAGAGTCGGAATCCCTAAATAAAAATAAAAATGAGGTTAATTTTATGTTTCAAAATTCAAATAAAGAAAGTTCGGTTTACAAACAAACGGGTTCCTGAAAATATGAAATAGCAGAATTGGTCAAAGCCAACCCATTTCGTTTTCGTGTATTAAAGCACGCATTAATGTCTCACAAACCAAAATATATTTGGACACCAGCTTTGCATCATTATCTCAAACATCGACCGTTGTTTGACTGCCTCAATTATTGCCTATGTATTAGGTTATTTAATCTTCAATGCGCATTTTTTTTATTGGCTGAGGATTATTATTTTTATTTTTTTACACATGTGAAGATTTAACCTACTAACTTTCATTTAATTATTTATAAAGAATTCTTATTCGAGTTATGAACATATAACTTCGATGTAGAGAATATGTTTCTTTACTACTAAGTAAAAAGCTAATTGTTTGACTGAGGATTATTGAATCCATCAAGTAAAACTCATTTATCCTGCAACATTTTATGTACATGAAAAATTATAAAATTTGATACAACTTTGTTGTTTATCAAAAAAAAAAAAAATTACAACGGTCCATATTTATTAATATTTGATAAAACATCTAATAATTATAATAATACAAAAAATGATACACAACCAATTTATAAGAAAAAAAAACATATCTATAATATTTTATAATAATTTTCTTTACATAATTAGCAAAAGTTTTATTATATTAATCAATATAAGACGTTATTAAAGAACCTTATTTTTTTTTATTTGATCACTTGTTATTATGATTGATATTATAGGGATCCCCTCTAATATATGTTGGATGTGGTTCGAGTGATCTCTTATAAAGTCTCATATAAAGAATTATCAAACATCTTCTCTAAATTTTTTCAAATAATTTTTAAATTGTTTGATGAATGTCTTTACTGCTTTCAAATTCTTTTCTCAAGTTTGATACATAGCATACTGGCATGTCTAGCTATTTAAAAAATGTATCAACAATTTGAATTTTTAATTTAAATAATTAAAAAACTGAAGAAATAAAAAAAAAATTGAAGTTGCTTTTATTATCTGCAGTTTTAATTGCTAATAAATAATATATCCATTTTAATTAAATAATACATAATAAGAGATGTACTGCAACAGAATGCAAACTGAAGTTGATCTTAGTTTTTGCACCCTTTCTGAATAATAGGGAATCAAATCTTCTGATCAAAAGGCGAAAGATCGTGTAACATTTTTAACATATCAATTTTTACTTCATGCAGCGCATGAATTATTAAAACAAAATAATTGCTGCATACATTAATGCGCTTCCTGAAGCCAAAACTGCTTTGTTAAAACCTTTAACCTGAAAAACTCGGAATAAGATTTGGTTCAAATGGCTTTGGACCGGACACTGCCCAAACCCTTTAAAAATCGTACGATTAAAATCCGAACAGTCAATTTGAACCTTAATATGATTTCTATATTAAAATGTGCTCATAGATCAAATTTTATATTTTTCGAAAATTATTTACTATTTTTTTAGATACGTACAACATCACTATTTCTGAATGGTCCAAAAACAATAATTTTGTATGTATCTAAAAAAATAGTAAAAAAAATTTTCAAAAAATATAAAATTTGGTCTCTGAGCACATTTTAATATGAAAATCATATTAAGCGGTTTGGATCGACTATTCAGACTTTATTCGTACGATTTTTAGAGACTTTGGACGGTGTCCGGTCCAAATCCATTTGGACCAACCCTCATCCTGAAAACCTCATAATGTCCCCAATCAACCTCTGCACTTCCATCTCTTAATTATTTCCCCTTTGACAAGGATTGAAAACCACCTCTTGCACTCCTAAGAGGGAAGAAACAACTACATCCCTCAAAAGCATCCAACTAATTGAACTCATTCCAAAATCATGCTTTCCTTCCTATACATCATCACCATGCTTCTCTCTCTCACACAGCACCACCACCAAGCCTTCTCCACACCCACCTTCGTATATGCCGGTTGCTCTCCATCGAAATTCCAAGAAAACACTCAATATCAGACCAACCTCAACTCTCTCTTCTCCTCCATTGCCACCGCCGCATCACATGCCACCTACAACAATTTCACCACCGGTGCCGATTCCCCACCTGGTAATACGATCTATGGCCTGTACCAGTGTCGTGGTGATCTCGACACCCCTTCCTGTGCTTCATGCATCCAAAATGCTGTTGCAGAACTTAGTCTTGTCTGTTCTGATGCCTTCTCTGCCTCTCTCCAACTAGACAGTTGCTTCATTAGGTACAGCAATAATAACTTTCTCGGTCAAAATGACACGACCTTGGCGTATCGAAGGTGCAGTACCAAGACGAGCAATGACGGGGACTTTTTGAGTAAGAGAGATAATGTACTAGCAATTCTGCAGAGCGGGAATGGGTTTCAGGTTACGAGCTCAGGGTCGGTACAGGGTTATGCACAGTGTATTGGTGACTTGACAGCAAGCGATTGTACGACATGTCTGACAGAGGCAGTTAACCAGCTCAGAAACTCGTGTGGCTCAGCCAAGGCGGCCGATGTGTACCTGGCTCAATGCTATGCTCGGTACTGGGCTTCTGGTTACTACTTCCATGCTCCAGCAGGTACATAGTCACACTTAATCCTTGCTGAAATCTATTCATTTAAGTACAAGTGTGAACAAATTCAGTGCTCTGTTTCCTGGACATTGATTTAATTATTTGTAAATTAAAGGTTGAACGGGTCAATTAATTATGTGTGGTTTAGAGTTTATGATAGCACAATATATGATTTGGACACCAAAAGAGGAAACATGGCAGAGGTACCGCCATGAACCAACTCAGCATTAATGAGATGCCACATCCAGTATTAATTATGATTAGGATGCCCGTTACTTCATTTTTTAAAATTTATACTTAATTATTAGCTCATTATTCAAGTTCAAGCTGAAATAAATTTAGCTTGAGAGAGTTTGGACATAATGGAAGACAAACTAATGGAACAAAGTATCGCATGATAAAGCACATTCCCCAACAACAATAATGATATCGTTACCAAATATTTTATCCTAAAAATTATATTCCTAATCAAGGGTCATGATAAATCCAAAAGGAAAAGAATAAGGCTAGTACCTTTAATTAGTATAGTACCTTGTCTGAACGGCTGCCTTGATTATTTATTTGGCATGTTGTTTATAAAATTAGTCGCTTTAATTTAGCACCAACTCAATTAAAGATGTAAATTAATTAGCTTTGCTACTGCTCAATATTTTAATGTTTAAGCCGCAGAAGTCATAAATCAAATCAAGATTATGATACCCTTTTATAGTGATCCGATGCGTTCAAACATGCATGAATGGACCCTGAAAATTAAAGCATTGTGGTATAAATTCCCCACTAAGCACACCGTCTACATAACGGAATATATTCTTGTCGATCCACTGATTGTTTTGCAAATGACAAAGCTTTATGATTGAGGCTATGGTATATTGCAAAGTGCCGAATGATTCGTACTATGAATTTATATTTTTGTTTAAAAATATTCAAATATTTAATTTGATTCATTCCAAATAATCTCTCTCCATTTGAAATGTACTTCGATATCAAATTTACATTTTTCAGAACCTTAGATCAAGAACCATTCAAAAATAGTAATTTTCCAACATATTTAAAAAAAATAGTAAAAGATTTCTAAATAAATATTCATATAGAAATGTATTGAGGGTTCGGATGGACCGTCTAAACTTTAAAAATAAAGATATAGATCCATAGCACGGACTGATCCGCGCTTTGCAAAACCTAACTCAAGCTTTATTTGAGGACTAATTTAAATATCTCTGTTTTCTGTTTTGCTTTGGGGTATAGAGTATTCAGGGGATGACATCGGCAAAACTGTAGCCATTATAGTGGGCGTCTTGGCAGGATTGGCACTCTTTGTGGTTTTCATTTCCTTCTTCAAAAGAAAAGATCGTGAGTGCCATTATTTTTACAACAGCCTCTGAAAAAAATATATAGAGAGAGAACCATTGCTTAGCCAGGTTTTAATAAAATGTCTTCTTAATGCAGGCTAGATTCAAGGCAAATTTGAGTCTCAAACTCAATGCGGCAAGTGGTTCAGCTTTCCCTCACAAAACAGGGTCAGATAATTGTCCTAACGATGTATCTACTAGAAACAGCGATCCTCTCAATTGCCACACGACCAAGTTGTAGCTCTTGCTTATTGTAAACATGGTGCATTTTTAAATAACATAGTAGAATTCTCAAACATTTAATAGCTTCAACTAGCAACGTTTACAATCACACATATAGACAATACACTAATTTTACAACATACATAGATATGCTTACTATTAAAGCAACATGCTTTTTTTTGTTCTGCTTGTCACTGGATAAGGTTCCTCAATCAGAAACACAGCATTGATGTGCCTTTTCTAGTGATTATCTTAATATGAAAGCAACTGATCAAGCACTGTAACCTTGAATCATGGGGTTCCACCTCGGCAAAATGTAACCTTCACAAGCAGTTCTAGCAGCCTCCTCCATTTGATATTTAGATATTCCATGATTGCAAATATTTGCAAATGCCCTTGTGTGCTTCATGCCATACTGAGTCAAAGACCCACAATGTGACTCGAATACTTGAACCTGTAACAAAAGGCTAACTATTTTAACGTACGAAACTAATGAATTAGCAGAACAGAATTATGATTGGAGAAGAAACCTTCCCAGTATTATCCACCCAAAGATTTATGGGAAAATAACCATCTATAGAATTCTCTCCAGCGACACATTTATGAAATTGTATCCATGGAAGGATAACAAACCGGTCCACTTGAGGAATGCATTGATGCAATTCAGGAAAAAAGGAAAAGAAATTTTTTAACTATCATAGTAAAACTCCACACAACAGTTGGAAGAAAACAAGAAAATATTTAAAAAATCCTGCAAAATCTTTTCTCCTTGGAATTGGAGGAAGTGGACCAGCCAATTACACCTCCCCAACTCTGATCGGGGACAAGGGACTGGTTATTTCTATTCATCCGTTCAGTGCTAAAACAGCTACTGAGGTATAAATATCAGTTTTACAAAGGTAAAGTTTGAGAGCAATAGCAATTAATTTGACATTCTTTTATGTATATAGGCATACAATAGTCTATTGAATTACATGTCTAGGGAAAATAAGTTACCATTCTCTTCAAGCAGTCCCAGTCATCAACTAACGGTTGGCTGGCCTTTCTAATAGTTTCAAGAATAGAAGAACCATGCTCAATACCAAAAAGGAGCTCTCCAATGAATTTGACGCTGCTGTCTAAGTGTTTTCTGTGTACCATCGTCTCTGTTATCTCCTTGAGAACCTTTGATTTCTCTTGTGGTCTTCCCTCCAATTGTTCGTACTGATTAAGCAACCAGCAGGAAAAAATGTCAGTGCCATAACAATTCAAACATACCTGGAACAATTTTAACTTTTTACGGCATCAATATTTATCTTGAAAAATGTTAAGCATCTCTAACTAATTGTTATTAAGTCGTTGCTTCGCAAGGCCAAAAAGAACTATTCATTCTTATATTTTGAAAACAGAAACAACATTCTCTGAAATTTGGCAAAACTTATCAATTCAATAATGCTTCACATAACACCATACAATAAAGTTTTCTTTTGTTGTATAATACTGAGTGATAAACCTACAAATTTACTTTGAAGTAATAGAAGGAGTTGTGAAAAAATAAGCAGATAAGCAGTTTAGCAGGGAGTGCAAAAAAAAGAGGAAAAACATGACTGAAACTGTCCTACAACCTCTCACAAAAAAATGAAAATCTATGATTTCTCCAGTCTCCCAATGAAACATTGTGCAAGTAATATGGAACACAACAAGAATTATGGAGCCATGGATCAAATTGACATGGCATGGTTACAGATGTGAAAATTTATTCCATTCCCATTTCAAATCTTAAAGGAAAAACATTTATGATCTAAAATATTTTCTTTTTATTAATGCAAAACTATTTATGTAGTCAACAATCTGAGTCACTAAACAGACGGTACTCCTATGCACTCCTAACATTGCAATGCTAGTTAGAATATGTTTCTTGATTAAACATATTAAAAAAAAAAAGCATTGCAATGCACTCCTAACAATTTTATACCAATCACATTTAGATCCTCGTTTAAAATTACTTGCCTTAATAACTTCATATAAAATAAATAAGTAAAGATATAAATAATAAATTTGGTTAGAGAAACGATATTTGTGCACCCTTTGCCATAGGAAGAGGAGGTCAGCATCCCTCTGGTTGACTGCCTCCAGTTTCACTGCCCAAAAACCATTTTCACTGACATTTGCATTTGTAGGATCAAATCCTTGATATAGGTACAATTTCTCATCCTTGAAAGTTTTATCACCGTACTCCATCACATGGGACCCGCCCACTTGGTTAGTCAAGCTTGAAGTTCTCTTTTTCACCTGCCCATGAAAGTATTAGATTTAGATGTTTGCGTAGCTACCAAATTGTGATGACAATAAAAGGCTTTTAAATCTTTTCAAAACCTACATCTTCATATTGGGTCTCGATTGTTTCCTTCTTTAGGTTGTGTGTCTCACTGCCAAGAAAAACAGAGAGTTAGTATCATCAAACAAACATACAAAAAGGATTCTACCCAAGTTTCCGGATTAAGTGTACTCCAAAAAAGCAATCTTTGACTTAATTGATCCCGAAATTTTTTTCATTATTCATTTGTTGTTTCCTAATACTTGTGTTTAAATAGTCATCAGGATAAACTTGAGTTCAGTTTATATTTCAACTCCCAAAAATTAGGAACAAGGACACTCAACAATATAACTAACAAAAAATGTTACGAAATAGAAAAGCGTAGGAATGAGAATGAAACAACCAAAAGTATAGAAAACAAAAACACCTATGTTTCCTGGCAAAATGTTTCATCTGGTACAAAATAAGCAATGTTGACAAACAAGCACTGCTACACGCTAGCTTCCATTTTTTAGGAATGAGAATGAAACAACCAAAAGTATAGAAAACAAAAACACCTATGTTTCCTGGTAAAATGTTTTATCTGGTACAAAATAAGCATTGTTGACAAACAAGCACTGCTACACGCTAGTTTCCATTTTTTTGACATACTCTTCTTTTGACTAATTCAAATGGCATAGACCTAACTAATTTTTGTAGCGAAAGTGAATCATTCGTCAAACATTAAAATTATTATTGTGGCATATCTAACTGATTACATCAGATTAGAACAAGATGCAACATATAAAAAGGAAATAACATATACAGAAAACTCACAAGCTATTGTCACAATGTTTAACTAGAAAACGAGAACGTATAACAGGAAACAGAAAAGAGGAAACCTGTCTTCCATCCATGCAATACTGTATAAATCACCAAGGCAAGTCAGAAACTCGGGAGGCGGCGGCAGTTGCATCCCAGGGCAGTAAGTGCCCCAGCTACTCTCTACTGCATTAGAAGCTGTTGTCACATAGATATTAAGGTCCTCTGGCATCATTCCTTGGAACATACTCCCACTTTCACATGCCTCTACATATATTACCTGCCAAACCAAAATTGAGATATAGATAAGATGTTCTGGCTTACAAAATAATAGATGAAGTAAATGAATCAAGGTAAAAAAAATGAAGACCGTTAGAATATATTGTCATAGATTAAAGGGAGAACAGTCCTGCACGTTTGCAGTTCCAACCAAATGACCACTAGTGCCCTATTAGCTAGAAATAACAAAAAAAACTTGTAACATGACTAGAATCAGAGTTTAGGAAAATGTTTCAACCATTTTTTTGTAGCTATTTGCCGCATGCTTCTTCCTCAAAACCTCTATGAAGTCACCAGCATAGAGATAAGGCATACAAGGCATTCCTGCCATGAGACCAAAAGAAAAAGAAAAAAAAAATAGTAAACAAAAATTAAAAGAAATAATGTTTGGCATATGTGATGCATATTGTGAAAAATATTAAATTATTAATATAATGGTAACAAAAACAAAGGAAAGAAAAGAAAATGCAACCAAGAACACCGGGCCCTCCATGGTCAGAGTAATAGAGGAAGATGTGATCATCTGCTTTGCTGTCAATGACCTTGCCACTTCCACCTTGAACTGCAGTTTTGTCGCCACTGAGTACAGCAAATAGATTCTGCACTGTGACATTGTTTCCAGTGTAGTCCTAAAGCACATGAAAAGTCCATAAGCATTCAACAGGTAATGACAGATCTAAATTTTGATTGATTGTTTGAATTTGTTTTAAGTTGGAAAATAGTCGAGAAATAAGAGCTTATAGATACCTATTACTAGACTAATATCAATAATAAGCAAAGTTGTTGCTCTTTTTGGTGTTTTTGACGGAAATATATCAAACTAAATGAAGGATAAACCATTTGAATCTTAATTATTCATCCAAATATTATTGATGTAACAAATGATCTGACAATTATAACTACAAAAAAAGCAGCAGCCAGGTATGTAGCAACCCTCAAGTCCACTGAACAGCAATAGTTTCTGAAAACAAAGTGCAACTACATTCATTATTAGCAAAAAAATATAATTTCTCATATAATCCTTTCACTGTTGATTTTGATTAAATTGACCAAAACTTGACTGCTGTTTTCATTAAACCAGCTTTTCATATAATTTGAAGATCATGACATCAAACGAACTCATTTTTTTATCAGAGTAGATTGAAAGAAAAAGGATAACACCAGATTCAGAGCATGCAATCCCATCTGATGATGTATAACAAGTGAATCTAAATAGTTCTATTATTAACCATTGATTCGAGAGCATTATGAGTTGTAACTTGTGAACTTGATCCAAAAAAAAAAAAGGCTGTATACCTAGATATTACAAAAAAAATCAAGAAGAAAATGCAGTGATTAAATCAAGGAGAGGAAAAAACCTTAGGGACCCCAGCATAAACATCCTCGCCTTGAGGGTGGTTGATGATGATGCCAGGTCGAGGGTTGAGAGGGCTGGTGGCAATGTCATCATACATAAACACCACTATATTCTCATCCTTTAAACCTCCTTTCTTTAGCAGTTGGTACGCATGGCACACATCCGCCTTCACAATAAATACAAGTAACATTTGTCATTTTTACAAGGGCAATTTTGTAACAAGCTCAAACGTGCTATGATTGATAGTGTATGAAATTGACATCTGGTAATTTAATTTAGCCCTGGTTCTGTTCAGTGGGACACACAGTATCAAGCAGTTTAGCATAATACTTCACTGTAGCTCGCAAATTAAAAAATTTCGCAGGCGCTATAGCATAAAATTCCATGACATGCAAATCCTGGTTTGGTCCCAAATTCAAAAATTTGGAACAAAGCCAAAAAAGAAGTACCCAAAAATTAAAGGCTTACCTGGTGCCTATAATTTCCAAAACCCATAGATCCAGCGACAAGCACTGCCCACCTTGTCCCAATTTCATCCTCGCTCTCTTCCTCCAGGACCTTTTTATCTGATGGAAACCTGATCACTGGGTCCCACAGTCCAGCGCCCCTAATCGACGTCCCTTCACACCAAATCGGTAATATCAGCAGCAGCACGGCTAGGACGAGCCATCTCTCCATCTCGCAATATGAAAAACGGAGGCTGAGGTAAATTTTGGGAATGGAGTGGGGGGGAGGAAAGAGGAAGAGATAAGAAGGTAAGGAGATGAACTAGAGCAGGCCTCGGCACTTGAGTGCGGCGGTCTAAGTAGCAGTGCCATGCAGCGGAGGCGTGCTGAGGTGAGGACACGTGGTAGAGTGACGTTACTTGTGGCACGACTCGAGGGGCGGAAACTGACAATTGTTGTGACTTCGAAGAAAGAAAAAGTTAACCACCCTTTGTGGCGGTGAGCCGGTGAGTTACAATTTCGGTGGTTTTATTTATTTAGAAAATAAATATTATTTTCTTCTTTAAAGAGAAAACAAATCGATTTAGTTTTCAAATAATAGATAACACCGACCATTTTTATGGAGTTTTTTTTATAAACCATAATTAAAAAAAAAAAGTTCGGATTTCAGCATGATTAGCCGAGTTTTTACAAAAACCATAAGAAACGGACTGCCAAACCGTTCTCTATATCCTCCAGAACGGATTGCCAAACCGTTCTTGACTTTTTTTCAGTTTTACCCCCAAAAACGGGTTGCCAAACCGTTCTTGACTTTTGCTACAGTAATTTTTTTTTTTATTACAGTTTGATTATAAAATAAATCATATAATTTGTTTGATTTTGTATATTAACAATAAGATTAATGGAACAATTTGAATATATATTTTTTTTGTGTATTTTGACCATTTTATCATTTTATCATTTTAACAAATCAATTGATTGGTTTTTTATGTAAAAAAATCAATAAATATTTCCGTGAAGAAAATTAAAAGAAAATGTAAAAGTGAATTACAATAACAATACTAAAAATTTGTATCTCTGGATACTTTTTTCTAGAAAATAATGTCTCTGAATGATTAATGGACATATTTTTCATAATCTACCATCTTTTATGGCAAAAATCGACTTTATTTTAATTTTTTTTCAAAACTTATGGTTACAGAAACTTCTAAATCCTCCATGTAGTAGACCAATGTATCATTATTTTAAAAAATCGACCAATAGAATACTAACATATTTTTTCATAAATAAAGCACTTATTTTATATTTTGTATATTAACAATAAGATTAATGGAACAATTTGAATATATATTTTTTATATAAAAAACCAATCAATTGATTTGTTAAAATGATAAAATGGTCAAAATACACAAAAAAAATATATTCAAATTGTTTCATTAATCTTATTGTTAATATACAAAATCAAACAAATTATATGATTTATTTTATAATCAAACTGTAAAAAAAAAAAAAAAAAAAAAAATACTGCAGCGAATGTCAAGAACGGTTTGGCAACCCGTTTTTGAGATAAAACTGAAAAAAAGTCAAGAACGGTTTGACAGTCCGTTTCTTATGGTTTTTGTAAAAACTCGGCTAATCATACTGAAATCCGAACTTTTTTTTTTTTAATTATGGTTTATAAAAAAAACTCATTTTTATGATACAAACATGGACATATTGATTGACAGCAAAATTTTCCACTACTACAAAGAAGAGTATTCTCTCGTAAAAGATTTCCTTCACTTTGCAGTTTGAGATTTATTCTCAGCTACTTTGAGATTCGAGCTAGCGTAGGTGGTAATATTTTTTGAGCTTTGAGATCCGTTCAAAGTTAAAAGAATGATCCGAATCCAATCATTATAAAGATTCCTTTTTACGGTACTGGGAGGATGCAAATTCTAAGAGCGAGCCTATGGTACTATGCATAGGACGGATGAGTCCGTACTATGGTTCAATATCTTTATTTCAAAATTCTAACAGTCGATCTGAACCGTTTAACATGATTTCCATATGAATATATAATTGCTGACCAAATTATATATTTTTTAGAATTTTTTTACTATTTTTTTAGATAGGTAGAAAATCACTTGATTCAAAAACAGTGATTTTTCATCTATCTAAAAAAATAGTAAAAAGATTCTAAAAAATGTAAAATTTGGTCAGCAAGTACATATTCATATGGAAATCATGTTGAACGGTTCGGATCAATCATTAGAATTTTGAAAACGAAGATATTGAACCGTAGTACGGACCCATCCGTGCTATGCATAGTACCATAGACTCACTCAAATTCTAATATTGTAAGTAATGGTAAGCGTTTGTCGGATAGATAGGATGGATAGGGTACCGTCTAGTGGTTAATACAGAATAATTGACCAATTAGTTAGAAAAATCTTAATTAGAAAATATTATAATTTATTTATTTTGTGTATTAAAATATTAGAAATATTTTATATATTTTTTTAGTAATATATGGAATAATATATAATTTGATTTATTAGAAAGACTGCAACAAATAAACTGGATTAATATTTTTCAAACCAAATTATTTGCGACTGTAAGAAAAATTAAAATATTTCTTTGCATGTTACTGAAAAATAAAAATATTTTAAATCTGAGTTATTAATCACGGTTCAAAAGTCACTTTTAGTTAAATACAGAAAATATTGTGATTTTTCTATTTTTGAAAAAACAAAACATTTCTCTGACTTTTGATATCTTTTCAATTTTTTTAAATTGGATACAGTATCATTGAATTTATACATACTAGAAGGACAACAATTTTTTTTTGTATTTATCTAAAAGTGACTTTTGAATGATGATGAACAGTTCAGATTCAAAAAAAAAAAAATTTGATCTCTAAGCACATTTTAATATGGAAATCATGTTGAGCAGTTCGAATCGATTATCTGGACTTTAATCTCAAAGCCATTTGGACCAAATCTTATTTCTTAAAAAATGAACTTTATTGCTTTTCATTCTTGTAGAAAATAATATTTTATTTTTAAATAAAAAACAATAATTTCTAAGCACTTCGATCAAATTAAACCGACAACTCAGATCTCGTTCTCTACGGTCAGCTACATAGCTTTTACACTAGATCAGAATTTTCGGGTGACTGAAGTATATGGTGTACTCCGGTTAGGTCCGTTTGGAGCGAATTGATAAGATTTGAGACGAGATAGGAGCAGGTCCTATGAGCATCCGGACCTACTTTTAGGTTCAATTAGCTCTAGAACCGTACGATTCGTATTAAGTTTAGTGTACACGGAAATTAAAACATACTTGCATAAATTTTAATGTACTTAGCACAGATTTTAATGCAATCGAATGGTCATTTCACCCATCGAACTAAAGTAGGTCCAATGGGCATCGGACCTACTCGCTCCGAATTCATTTGAGACATTCATCGTGTCCATATAATGGGCATCAGACCTACTTCGAATTCATTTGAGACATTCATCGTGTCCAATTATATGTACGGATAAATCTATTTCTTTATACAAATATTTATATTCAAGTGAGGCTACAAATATTTCTATTTAAGTGAGGTTATGGTATTGTGCATAATGTATAATTATATATTGATTCGTGTTATGGACATAAATTTTCAATTTGAAGGTTCTAATGATCAATCAATACCATTCAATATATATGGTCTTCATATGAAAATGTACTTGTAAATTAAATTTTATATTTTTTTGAATTTATTTACTATTTTTTAAAACTAGTAGTATGGACCAATCCGCATTATGCATGCATAGTATATAGCCTCACTCTTTCTATTTACAAGTTTTTTATATTGTCACGTCAGATATCCAATCGTTTGATTTTTTTTTTTTTATTATTTTGATCAAATTAATCATCTATTTGTCTATCCTTTTTTATTTAAACATGTGTTAGTTGTGTGTAAAATGTTACAAATTTTTTTGAAATAATAATGTTGTTTGTATTTATTTGGTAGATGCCTAATTTTGTTGTTTGTTCGTTATACATAATTTTAATGTTAATTAAAATAATTTATTTATTTTTAAATTTATTGCATGAAAACCTTTTAATAGAAATTTCCTTAATTTTATATTTAATACTTTAAGTAAATATTTCTTTGATGTTTAAATTGTTTGGTTGAGTTAAACAATATAATTTTGTCGTTCAATTTATTTAATTCAATAGAAAAATAACAGTAGTTCAAAATCAATTAGTAATTTGATTTTAATGATTATAAATTCAAATGAATTAAAAAAAATCAACCAAAATGTAGCGTTCTAACAACAAATTTTGGGAATAATGATATTGGTATGATGGGTTCCATATCTAGAAATTAAGATTTTTTTAAAATAGCATCAAATTTAAGTATTTCAACTAAATAAGCATGTTGAATTTGATTTTTATGAAAAACAGCTCCATCGATTCCGTGAATCAGTGGATCTAGCTAGGCAGAAACTTTTTTGCTCCACCGTAATGACTGTTTGCATAGCTGTTTTTCATAAAAACCCAATCTAGTATACCTGTTTTGTTGAAATATTTAAATATGATTCTATATTAAAAAAAAAATCTAGAAATTATGAACCGTTACATACGTTAAAGAAAATACAATTCATAGAAGTAAAGTAACTCTATGTTAGGTATAAATTTCCACCTCAAGCCCAATCAAAAGCACAAAGGACTCCCAAAATAGATCCAATTGCAAAAAAATACGATAAGCAAAAATAACAGTAGCATAGTAGGCTAAGATAGAATTCATATCTTCTGCATTGACATTAACGCATCTTGAGTTTAGATCCAATCCGTTCGTTACATATTAGCACGAATTTTTAAAAGAGCTTCATTTATTATATGCATGGTTCATATTAGTCTGAATTACGATCGAATGGTTGAGAGCTAAACTCAAACAGTGTGTTAATGTAAAAATGTTCCCCCAATCACATCACATATTAGCACTGCATATATTGTTTGTTTCCTCTTACTACTATCTCAAAATAGTACGGGTGCAAACGGATCGGATAGTGATAAAATCATATTTGTGCTTGTTTTTATTTTTCAGATACGAATACGGATCAGATATTTGACGGATATATATGGATACGAATTGGATATTGGATATCCGTAAATATATACATAAATATGTTCATAATATATATTAAATTATATGGTATATATCTACTACTCGGATACGGATACATAGATATTCGGATAACAGATATTCATATCTAATTTTTAAATACGGATCTGGATAGGGTTGGATATTATCCGATCCGTTTGCACCCCTACAAAATAGTGTTTGGATTGGAAGTAAAATTAGCAAAGCTAGCAATTAATCTAACAGTTCGACTTAGCTAGTCGTTAATTTAGTATTTGATTGAAAGAACGAAACAACAGTAAATTACTGACTATTTTAGACAATTAATCACGCATTTTATATACGAAATAAAATTCGAAATATTCAAAGGTATCTTAAACTAATGGCATGGGCCGACAATTCCTTCATAATATTTAAATTCGCCACCTTAATATATTAGTTTCATGGTAATTATTGTTTTTAATTTGTTAATTTAAAGTAATATTACTTGTACTAATTTTTTAGATAAATAATTAAACTAAAAAAAGGTTGTGTTAAGCAATGTCTCTGTCATTGGGCGCACCACGATGCTATTTTACTAGACTAAGAATCAGACATCAAAATAAAAACCATTGAACTCCAAGACCGTCCGATGTATTTTAAGATTCGTACATACATAAATTAAAATAATACGTTCAAATATTAAAGAGAAACACACGAATCTTAAAACATATCAGATAATCTTATTAGATCCCATCAAATCTAAAGAAGGTCACATACCCATTCAACCTACTATGCCTTATTTCAACAATTGCAATTGTGTCTACTGTCTTTTGTTCTGATCATCTATATAGGGTCAGGAGCTGTGTCATCACATTTGGCATTCTTTATAATCGATACATAACAAACAAACAAACAAACAAAAAATTACTAACATAATATTTGTTGTCACACGATGGTTGCTGTATATGCTATCAAAAATTCAGATATTAATTAGTCTTCCAAATGACATCACGATGATATTTCCAGATACAACATCTGTATCCGCATGCTAACATTATACATGATAAGGGTCATAGGGTAGATAACTGAAGCCTTTTCTCTTTGAATAAACCAAAAATGCAGAAGGGAAAGCTCGGTCCACCAATATTTATTAGGTTAAATTAGACTAGTTTGGTATCATGCATATTGCATCTAGTCCAGGTACGAATTCATAAGCGCTCTTGTTGGGCCTTTGATGAAACTACATATATGATTGATTAGTGCTTAGGAATAGCCCATTGGCAGCCCACAATTTTAGAGGTCTTAACCGATTAAAAATAGCCCAAAAGTTTTTGTTAAAATTTGTCTATTTTTTATTTATTTCTAAAAAAGTAGGACCGTAGGGGAACAAGAGAGAGAGGCTTGAACTAAAGTTCATACTGGTATTTATAGTCCGAGTCTGTACCAGTTCATATTGTTTGGTACTGTTGAAAAAACTTGTACAATTAGTACAATTCAAGTCTGTACCACTTGGGTCTTCAGCCTGAGCTGTACTTTTAAATGAAACTCACTAATGTTCATGAATACTATATTTTAGTTTAAAATAGTACAATCAAAATCTATAGCATGTACCTGTTTATGGCATAGATTTTGAATTGAGGATTATAAATTTATAATAGTAAATAAGTAGAGGTCTACTGTACATTCTCTTTGATTGAGGTTTACCAGTATGCACTTAATTTATTTTTTCTTGCTCATTAAATTTACAAATTTCTTCTTACTGTAAATGTAAGTTATATTAACTTTATAACATTAATTCAATTAAAATTAACATAATTATATTTAAATTAAGTAGTAACATAATTAGCTTCCATAATTATATTTATTACATAACAACAGCATGTGAGGGGTAATTTGGCATTTACATACTATAACATATATTTTGTTCATATTAAGTCTTCATTTTAATTTTACTATCTCACTAACATGTTTTTCTTATTAGCAAGGACTAAATTTTTTTATCCTCCATTTCTTAAATATTAGAAGAAAAATAAGAAATGAAGGAGTGAGAAGCAATATATATAAGACAAGTCAGGACCATACAGAACCAAAAGAAAATGTGTAGAAGTCGGATGATAATATGACAAATGCTATGGAAAATGAGAAGATGTTTCAATTTGTAGGTATTTTTCCTACCTTGATATAGAATTTAAACTAACGGGCCCGGCCCGTTGTTTTCTTGTCTTTTGGATTGATTCCTTAGCCCGTCGAGTTAAAAGGACAGCTAACGATAGGTTACCTACTGGGCCCCAGAGTCTATTTGATCAAATCTCATCTCTCTTCTCTCTCTATTTTTTTTTTTCAAATTTTTTCATCATAAAAAGATGCCCCCACCCCCCAAATAAATAAATAAAATTGAAGTTTCAACTTCTGGACAGAAAAAACTTTCCAGCTTTTACTACATAAAATTCCTTTTGCATCCCTCCAAATTTTAACAAAATCAGATCGAATAATTAATGAATTTAGACCTGACAAAAAATATGAGATATATTAAATAAAATAAAGAGTAAAATTTTAAAGATTTTATCAATTTATAATAAACGGTCCGGATTTAACAAATCCGTCATGTATCTGTGGTGATCTGAACTGTCAAATTTTTGGATCAAGATGTTAACAGAGCAGTTTTGGCTTCATGAAGTGCACTAACGATGTGCCTTGTTTTGATTTTACTGTATGTGTACTGCATGAAGTCAAAATTTCTCCATTAAAATATTGGGTTAATTTTTGGTATACCCTTGAAGACTTCTCTAATTTCCTATATACCCCTCAACACTTAAATATATCTAATTTGCCTCTAAACTCTTAAAACTCTTTCCCTTTTACCCATTACATAATAATTCTGAAATTAACCATAGTTAAATCTCTGGTTAAACTAACAAAAGACAAAAATATTCTTCAGAAAAAGTTGATCCTTCTCTTATTTTCCCGCGCTTTCAATTTTTTTTTGACCTCCTATTTTTTTTTGTCCCGCTGATTTGTTCTCTCATTTCTTCGCCTTGCATTTTTCTCTTCACCTCTTACTTTTCTCCACTGGTCTGTTCTCTACACCTTCTGAATTTAATTTACGGTAAGTACTTTTATTGTTTTTTTTTTCGTTCTCACAAATATTGAGTCTCTTTTTCGCTGATGATGTTTGCACCGCTTAATTTTGTGCCATTTTCTTTGCTGGGTTGCAATGAATTCATCTTGTTGGGATTATTTCTATCATTAATTTCAGGTTTGTCTTTTGTGAAAATTGATGGCCGAACTATCTAGTTAATATATTTGATTTTGACCAATTTTGGTTTTGTTTTGAATTTGACTAATTTTGTTCACTGGTTGGTTGTTACCTAGGTCTAGGGACAATAATTGCAAAAATTGCAATTCGAGAATGTGCCTAGATTTCTACTAAATTTGGTGATTTTTACTGTTTTTTAATTTCTCATTTTGTCGAGGATTAACTGTAAATTATGCCTTTACATTTCTTTTTTTACGGTGAGTGATGTGGGTGTTTTTTTATCTCAATCTTTATATAAAGATGGGTGTGTAGACTACCATGTACCAGGACTGGTACAAGATGTAGCGGGTTGGCAAGATATCTAGACTGGTACAGTGCATACTGGAAATGGGGCGGTACACAGATGTTTTTTTTTTATAATGAACAAGCACCGGTGGATAGAGTGAAATGTTCGAAAGGAAGCTGCTGTTGGGATTTGAAAAAAAAAATATGTCAAACTTGACTGAATCTGATAATTTTAAAATTTACTTTTATAGAGTTATTTTCATGAGTTAAACCAAAAGTAGATGTTAATCCAGTACAGGTGTTCAAAGGTACATGATTGAAATATCTAATAAATCCCACTTGTAGATAAGCATAAAGTTCCTATATGAATTTAAATATCGTCATATTATTTTCGTGTTTCAAATCTATTAGAAGCGAAGGGTGAAACAGGAGACATACAGTGCATATTTTTTTCAATTAAATTATTGCAGTTTAGTTTTTGTTTTCTCATTCTCTGTCCATATAAGTTCAAGACAAAACAAGGGTAAAATGAGAAAATAAAAATTATGACAATACTTAACTATAGATAATTAACTCTAAGGGTAAATAAAAAAAATATAAACAAGAGTTGAGAGCCATATTAGATGTAATAAAGAGTGTAGGGATAAATAGGAAATCAAAGAAGTTTTCAAAGGTAAATAGAAAATTAACCCTAAAATATTTATCCAAAATTTTCCCCAAGTCTTTCCAATTCAATAACATTTCGAGATTTACAATAAACAGATCCATTCATAGGCTTCAAAATGGCGCAATGAAAACAATCACACAATAAACTAACAATGGGTGCATTTGGATGGGTGAAGAATAGCTACTATTCCGGATTAGCACTATTCCGAGCTACTATCCGACATTTGGGTGTGTTTGGATTAACGAATAGTCACTATTTTTTGTTTGTCTTTCGTAGGATAGCCCACTATTCTACTATTCATGTAAAATGTTGTAATAGTTATTATCCTAAAATTGAGGATAGCTCTATCCTTGCTACTATTCTTGATTCATCCAAACGTGTACTACATGAAGTCAAAATTGCTCCCTTAAAACATTTACCTAAAATTTTCCCCAACTCTTTTCAATTCAATAACATTTCGAGATTTACAACAAACAACTTCACAGGAAACAATCACAATAAACTAAGATTATAGCGTGCTTAATTTTGCAGAGATGCTTCGTTAGAAGAAAAAAGAAAGACGAAAAAATGAAAAAAAAAAAAAAAAATTGACGCTGAGATGACAACGAATCGTTGAAAAAAAATTATAGCACACATATTATGTCTTAGTTAGACAAACTAATTAGCATGACGAGTTTCATTTATAGTTTTCCATACACAATATAGCAGATAATCGTGCTGAATTTCTTTGAGAGACATATGCTTTCGGATCACACTTATTTAATCCATTTTGTGTACATTTTAGAATTCCTCTCTATTTTTTTTCTGATAAAATTGGTAGCAGCTCATCAACTATAGACATTTAGAATTTCCAGTATTCTAAAGCTTTTTCGGACCTTAAACGGTAAACTATGAAATAAAAGTACGCTATTTCAGATACGGCCGCTATATAGGTAATAGCGGTCCACTATAGGGCACAGCGTGTAGCACAAATAGCTCATGCTATGCTTATGGGTGTAAACGGATTGGATATTATCCGATTTCGTCCATATCCGAATCTAGAAAATTATTTAAACTATCCGATCCGTATCCGTATCCGACCGTTTACAGATTCAATATAAATATTGTAATTTAATCAATTTGGTGTTACTTATTGCTCTATGTGATTTTAGATAATGTTGATAATTAATATAATATAATTTTTGAAAAAAAAAAAGTTATGTAAGATAGCTTTTGCTATAGCTACGCAATTTGCGATAATTTTTTTTTAACCTTCTCACGATGACGCGATAATTGGTATTTTGAACTTTCAAAATTCCTCAAATAGTGAAAAAAAAAAAAAAAAAAAAAAGAGGAAGAAAAATTTAGAATGCTCATCCAAAAGTGACAATAGCAGCACATAATAATTATTATTATTTGAGTAAAATAGAAGGCCATAATTAAACCAATCCATTTACCTAAGCATTTAAAATAACAATAGAAAGCATAACCATAGGTGGTACGCCAACAATCATACATTAATTACCCTCTCTCGTGACGCTCCCTACATTGTCTTTTGCTAGTGATTTTAACACTAACATCCATAAAAAAATCATGTCCAGCACCAATGGCATCAAACCGAAATATACTAATTTGCAGGTGGAGTTTTAGTCGGCCGAATAAAAACTTGAAAAGTCAAATCAATGACTATATAATTATGTATCATACGAATTGTTCAAACCAATCGGCCGAATAATTTGCATTTACCAATGGCATCAAAGCGTAATATACTAATTATCAAAGATCGCTTATCCAATAGTGGCTTAACTAAACAGTAAAATAAGAAGTCACTGTTGGATCATCGTTTTTCAATTTTCGAAGCCCAAAAACTCAATCCAAACTTGAAGATCAAATTTAATTTATATTTTTTGGAATTTTTTTACTAATTATTAAACAACTTTGAAAATCGCTGATCCAATGGTGGCTTCTAGTTTCACTGTTTAGTTAAGCCACCATTGGATCAGGAATTTTCAAAATAGCTTAATAAATAGTAAAAAAATTCAAAAAATATAAAATTTGCTCCCCAAACACATTTTAATATATATATCACATTTAACGGTTTGAATCGACTTTTTTTTTTTACTTCGAAAATTAAAAAACAATTTAGTTGCACTTCGGCCGAAGGACTACCTAAAGCATCTTAGTCAATCTCTCTCTATATGTCTTTGCCTAATTTTTTATTCTATTAATTAATTATACGTCAGATATTTCATAACAATATCAGCAATTATTTTGTAACTGAGATGGGGATGCTCTTAATTAGTGAATTGTGCTCAAAGTTACGATTGTCAAGTAGTATGTAATTGTTTTTTTTTTTTCTTTTCTTTTACACAAATAAATAAGGACAAGAAACATGGAGTGTCCACTGGGTTTTCTTGTTTTATCCGATTATTTATCAGGGAAAAAAAATTCAAGTTCCATATCTAAATGGAATCCAACTACACAAGCAATATTTGAATTTGAAAATATAATATTTGCAACTGGTAAATGCATGTACTTTCCAACATTGATTTCATGACTATTGTTTTGGATATGACAAAAGTACATTATTAAATTTTACCCTTTGCATCATATCTCATCAGAACAATTTTTTTACTTATAGTTACGCTCTTTAAATATAGCAGGACATGCATGTCGCTGTTATATCAAAAGTGCGCCAGCTAAATTTAATATATCATGTTTGATGGATAAGCCTAGCATCCTATTTGTAGTATAGTGATGTCCGAATTAATCTGTTGTAATTTTGAGAAGAATTACAGGATTCTGAAATTCTAAGATCAACCATTCAAACTTTTTCATGCACGGATCTCAAAAACATTCTTGAAAAGTAAGTTTTTATCCACGCATCTCGAGAAAGATCAACATTTGGGATATAGATTACAGGGTCCTGCAATTCCCCAAGAATTACGGGAGATTTATTTTGAGTATAGTGACATGTCATACTACTTTATTAAAAACTCATTTAGTAGACTTCAAACGATAAATCCAAACTATTGAAATCGATATACTTCACGAATGATGTATTTACATATAAAATTTACAGACTTTTACATTCATTTATTATAAAGTCAAGCAGTCACAAAAATAATGAAAGATGACTGTATTAAAATTAATTTACAATTCTATTTTTTGACTGCTTGACTTTATACCAAATGAATTAAAAAATATATAATTTTAGCATATAAATACATCACTTATGTAGTATATTGATTTCAACGGTTTGGATTAGTCATTGAAACATATCCAATATTTTTTTAAAGAAGTAGCACTACATGTTAGCTACAGATAGCACACTAGTCTTACTCTTGTTTGATAACTAATAATATACAATAGGAAAAGAAATAAATAAATAAAATAAAATCTTAATTTTGGAGGACATTCATTGGCAACGATTAAGTTATTCTTGTTTAATTTAGTTCAAAATTTCAATCGATCAATTAAGGTTTGTATTTGTTTGATAACTAATAACCTGTAATACAAAAGGAAAGAAATATAAAAAAAAAAATCTCAATACAAACTTGAATATGCCAATTAATCTATTCCATTAATAACTTGAATAATATTTTATTTTTGGAATCTATTGTTATATATTAATCTTGGACAGATCCATCACTGTTGACCTACAACAACATAGCTGTTTTACACTGAGGTTTACATATGAGGCCGTTTTCAGCTAGCGACACTTATTTTCAGCAACGATTTTTTATATGAATTTTCACACTCTGTGCATAGACCTGTAAATAAATCATTGACCCAATTAACTAGTCAAAATATTTTACTTCAACAATGATGCTAAATAATCGTCGACGCATGGCCCTAGAAAAATGAATAATATTGTAATAACAAAAACAAAAATTAACAAACAATAATCACGATTATAATTTTTTTTTTTTTTTGTAATTTTAATTTTGGGTTATGAGATGTTCTTGTGCTCAATTAGTTATACCAAGAATAATTCAAGCTCTGTTGTGCTGAAACCTGTAGCATTAGATAAGTTGAGATTGTACATGGGTGTCAATGAATCCGATTTATTTGGTTTATAACTAAACCGATAAATTTGAAAATAAATTATTCGTTACGGTTTTAATGGTTTAATTTAATTGATATTTTTAATTACTTTTAATTTTTTATACTTGGTTCCGTTTAATCTCTTTTATTTCGATTCAATAAAACAAATTGAGGTTTATTTGGTAATTACTTTATTACTTCGATTTTTTTAATATTTGGTTAGTTTTAATCTCTCTTATTTTGGATCAATTAATATACATTTTAATATATATTTTTAAGATTATTAAATGTATCTGTGTGTTGAGTCTTTTACATGTAAAAAATAATCTTGTTTAAATGAGTTAATTAAGCAAACCAAAATTTATTTCGATTTTCTTAGTTCGCTTGTTATTCACTAGACAATTTAATTCAGTTGGTTCGATTAAATTTTTTAAAACCAAAAGTTTTTCTTATTTGACTTATTAATTTGATTTTAACCAAACCAACCGTTAGAACACCCCTAATTGCACAATAAATCAAAATTAGAAACATTTTTTCCTGAATTGAACTTAAGGCTACAACATTTCCATTAGTCTTTCCAATAGACCTATTTTTTCACCGCAATCAGTTATTACTGGTTACTCGTCATTATATAATAAACACAGCGCAAAAAGTTATTTCCAATAAGAAAGTGAAATTGGAAATAAAAATCCGAGCTGCACATTCACTGTCTGATACTCTGATGCTCTCAAACTGGAAATTTCTGTACCACGAGCTCAAAATTCTCATCTCTTTAAGTCATAATAATCCTACACCAGTATAATTAAGGAAAAAAGAAAGAAAAGAAAACAGAGTAGCCACTCTCTCTAGCTGTCCAATTAACACCACACAATCAACTATATACAAAATTAAAAAGACAACACCTATCATCAGCTCCAGTTGTTTCTCCGACAAATCCGACCCGCTCCGGCCGCTATCCTCGTCTGAACCCTTTCAAACTTTGATACAGGGCACGGTATAGTGATCCCGCCCGGATGCCCGTAACCAAACTCCTCCTCAGCCTCCTTCAACAACTCTCCAAACAAGGGATGGTTAAAGTACACGATCGGCACGACGAACCTCCTAGGAGAACTGCCTTCCTTCTCATCTCCTGCTACGTACACGGCAAGGTGTCCCTTCGGTGGCGCCTTGTAATCGTTGCCTGGACCGCAGCTCATGAGTGGGGTGTACGAATCGTCCTTGGATGAGTGGAGCAGTTGCTTTAGCTGTTTCCCCCAGTTGAAGAACTTAGAAGCGAGTGCGATTTTGTTAAAGGGTCGATGACTACGAGTAGTTAGCGGATGCGAGTTCAGGCGAAGGTAGTTCTTGCGGCGACGAAATTGAAAGGTTCGTTGGAAAAGAGTAACTAGCTTTCTTCCAAGTCTGAAGCCTCGCTGTCTCTTCATGCTCAGGAGAAGGTACAGATGCTGAGCCTGAGGGAGAAAGAGGGAGGAGTGTGAAGAGGGAGAGCAGCTGCTCAAGGTAGCAAGGGACAAATGTGGAGAGAGAACTGAGGGGGGCCTGATTTATTAAATTGGGAAATTTTTGTACTACTGTGGCAACAACGGTAGCTGAAGGATCGATTTATGGCTCTCGTGGGTTGCGAATCGGATTGGAATTATTGGGTTCGGGTCTAAATGTCATCATCCTAAAAACGTGTGGAGATTTTCAAGCTTGTACGGCTTTTTCACTAGTAAATGTTATTGAATCTGACATGACAGAAATTGTGTAAAATCATTTTACTTTCGGTTTTTGATTTAATTTACTAAAATAATGTAATCTCAAATCTTAAACTAAAGTGGACCAAGTCAAATTGGTAGCGTTGTTTGCAAATCAATGCAAACAATTAGGGAGAAAAATATCTCTAACTAAAGTCTAAAGACCCATATCCACGTAAAGTGACGTAAATTACGGATCCGGTACAAAGGAATCACAAAGGAACCTTCCTCAGGGTCCCTGCTTGTCTTTTTAATTGCATCTCTCAACGGCTTAGATTTGAGCACTTTATAAAATGGCAAGATCAGAGCCGTTAATAGTGGGAGGACAGTTGTTGTACTTGCTGACAGGTGGCACAGTAGGGGGGATAGAGATTTTTTTTCACTGTTACACGAAAGTCGAAACAAAGAGAAACCTCTTATCTTTCAAGACCTGGAGAGTCCATTCTAGACAAAATGGAGAGGATAGTAAAAAATGGAAGAATTAGAAAATAAAGGAATCAAATCGTAGCTATTTACATTCCCTGATATAGTTCCTGACACAGATCACTGACAAATTGATATAAGTGTTATTAAATAATTCCACGATTTTAAACTCTACCACACACCTACGGGTATATCCTCAAAAAA
The DNA here is from genome assembly GCA_964058825.1 of Carex arenaria. Taxonomy (NCBI): domain Eukaryota; kingdom Viridiplantae; phylum Streptophyta; class Magnoliopsida; order Poales; family Cyperaceae; genus Carex; species Carex arenaria. The sequence goes on along the minus strand of CAXKVW010000579.1, from coordinate 9,658 downwards.
AAAACTAAACATATTTGTCAGAAACTTGTTACACGAAAAAACCATAAAATTTGAAACAGAAGACCAGAACCTAAGAAAGAAAGGACAACAAGCAGGTACAGCCTTCCCCAGTCCCACAAGGACAGTGCATGGATTTGGAGTAGTCCTTTAACGTACGGCACCCCTTGGTCAGTTGCCACAACGAGAAATGTATATTAGGGGAAAAAATAAACTGTTGGGATTTACGTGTATAGACGATAAGGGGCAGATTTGGAGGGAAAGAGTGAAACGATGGAGAGCAGTTCGGGTCCGATAAAGTCCATAACCGTCCGATCTATTTTACGATCCAATCGCACGGATCATAAAGCGAATCGGACGGGAATGAAACCCATTGAGCTCAGTTTCAGTCCGATGGCCACTTCTCTCGAAAGGATGAGGAGGTTGTTGGAATCCGTACGGTTTTGGATGCACGGGACACGAGGAGAGAGGAAGGCGTAAAATACGGATGCATGTCATGCGTGGACTGCGTGACGCTCCTGCTGCTCATGGGTCCGGGTAGTGTTGATCCGAATGAAATACCCGATACACCATCTCAATTGATGCAGATTTGAATTTGGACCCGAAACCGCTTTAACATATTTTTTTTAAGTATAGACTTGAGAATTATTTTTCCTTCATTATTAACATAAGTGTGATGTTAGCAGTGGCAGATTCAGAATTTTCTTCAGAGAGGCAAAAAAATATCGAATCGGGTTTAAATAACTAATCAGATTTAAACACATTAACTAATTAGATATTTAATAAAAAATAATGTTTTAACTTATACTTTATAGTGTTCTGAATTGTAATTTATGATATTCTGACTTATAATTATAATTATCAATCATATTTGAAGAAATTTATTTTAATTTTAACTATAAATTTAATCTGAATTACCAATTAAACATTCAGAGATGAGCAAAGTCAGTCGGAACTGATAAATCTCCACTAAAACTCAAAATCTAGGAGGGGCAGCTGTCCTCCTGGAATACACCGGGTCCGCCTCTGGATGTCAGCAAATTGTTTTGTTTGTTTTCTTAATCAACGATTAATGTGGAGAGTCTTTGATTCGCTTTCGCTCTTCCTCGAACCCAAACCAAAATTCGAATCTGATCAGACCGGACCCAAGCACCACCGAATATAATGAATTATATCAAATTACTAAAGATTTAAAAAAGTGACCTAAACTCCAAATGTAATTAAGCAACTCGGCTCGAAAATTTATAGCCCCTCCCACCCCCGGTTTTTTTTAGTTAAACAAAGAAAATACCATAATTGTCATACTTTTTTAAAAATAAAATATTTTTATTCGGGACATATGATATGTATTATCAATGTATACCTAGAGGTGGTATATGAGTACAATCTACGCAACCAATTGATAAAATTTTATACGATTTGTACTATTTGAAATGCGCAAATACTACATGTGTGTCATCCCTTAACGATGAGTAAATAGTAATTGTGTATTAGATAAGAATGACTTTTTTTTTAAAATACGACAATGTTGTATTATATATTTTTTTAAATGATGACTAAAAATATTTTAGTTCCGCTCTCCCCTCCCCTTTACTAACTATTAAAAACCACATTTTTACTTTTATCTGAAATAAGTTAGTAGGATTGAATTAATAATAAGCTTGTGGTATTTTCTAAAATGCATATCTGAAATAAGTTAGTAAGATTGAATTAATAAATTTTTTCATGAACTTCGGGAAAAATATCATATCTAGTTCTTAGTTTTACAAAATTATCTTCTGATCTCAAAAAAAAGAGACAAAGAATCAATTTTTTTTTTAAAAAAGATAAACAATTATCGTGAGCAAAGCATAAAAACGCACAGCTAGTAATTTGAAATAAATATAATTTTCAAATACTTCATTTATTCATGATACAAATAAAAATATAATAATACTAACAGTTCACGATAAACAATCAAACTATAATTTTTTTGCAAATAATACTTGTATAAAATCATATTATTAACAAAATATAAATTTTTTGACGAGCTATTTGAAATTACTTGTTTGGGTTATTAAATTAATTATTGAAAGTATTATAAGAACATTTTTAAAATTCTAGGATCCTATCATGTCTTGCATATTAATAAATATAAAACAACAAAATCTTGCTATTAATGCAACTTATTCTAATAACATGCAATTAAGTTATATTTTCCGGATTAACAATAAATAATGGTATGAGAGTAAACCGGATGGGGGAGACGAAGAATGTTTGTCATTAAATTTGAATAAGTTTGATCTTGTTCATTATAATTTTATTTTATTTAAAAGAGAAAGAAAATTGAGTTTTAGAAGTTTGAAATTGGCAATAGACGTGACTATTCAATCTACAAAAAATTTAAACATTTTTAATGGGATCCGAATCTGCTGTGTGATTCTTTAACCATGAACAGTATCCTACAATTTCTGTTTTTTTAAATCCAACTGTTGAATTATTTCGATATTCGTACAAAGAAAAATCAACTGTTTTGAGATACGTGCATAGAAATTAAAAATCAGAAATTTTCGAATTACTGTTGGTCCTTTTAGGATCGCAGCAGATGTGAATCCCTGTTAATGGAGTTATTATCGAATTAATTAAGGAGCATTATTGTTCCATTCCATAAATTTAGTACGAACACGTAGCACGATAATCCGCCTGTCAAATTTGCATCTAAATGATCACATTTTTCTGACTTGACCATGAGCCGTGAATTTATGATGAACCTATCATAATCTGTACACATTTGTCATTAATTAGGTTTCTATTTTCAATGTAATAAATAGTTACCATCAATACATTTAATCATGACAATAAGTATGCATCCAATTGGTTCTCCGGTCAGAATTAGCATTTAATGATGACAAAGGTTTTTTTTGCTTTTCAAACAATGTTTGCTAATTGTACTTTTCTATGGAGTATATATATATACTTTTAAATATACAAGGAACAATTTGAAAATAATTTTCATCAGAATTATATTTAAACGGGGAGTTGGAGGAGAATGGATTTGGAATCGAGGGTTCTTGTTTTTCCAAATCAAACTATTCATTTGTTTCGTGATTCGTGCATAAAAATTATGTCTTTGAGATTTGTGCATTTCAAAAAATAAATAGTTTGATTTGAAAAAACAGGAGCCTGCAATTCCAAATAGTGTTTTGAAAAAAATCGGAGGTTGCAGAACCGAACCGTGGAAACCGTGGATCTCATCCGTACCGAACCGGATTGGACCGGTCTGATTCAATTTAAGATTCTAGAAAGATTTTTAGCTACTATTTTGGACTATAAAAGTACTAGTGTTGCTCTCTAGACACTAAATGATCAGTTTATTTATCAATTCCAACACCTTTATTTCTGAATTCAGAGCAAAAACTGAATTCAATTTAAGATCATGTAACTCTATCAAATCCAGAGCAAAAAAAAATATATTCAGTTTATTTATCAATTCCAATACCTTTATTTCTAAACTTTATATATTACGAATCTAATGGGCGTAAGAAATAATTATAAATTTTGATTTTCAATAAGACAGGTTTTTCTTTTCTTTTTCTATACCATTTTAATGGAAAAGAAAAAAACTTAACTCAAATTTCTGGACATGCCCGAAACTGTAAATAAACATTTCATTAAACACCTAGGCATTAATTTAATTTAATTTAACTAATAATTTAGCAAAGCAATCTCATAAAAAGTATTTTCAAACATAATTCAGCTTAATGAAGTTTCCAAATGTATATATACCTCCGATTTTACAAGATCGGTTTTTTCTTACAAATTAACTTTCTTTCCAAAAAAAAAAAAGATAGGGAGTAAGTAATTAAAATGAGTGGAGACAGAACTTATACATTAAAGGGTTATTTTGTCAAAAAAAATTAATGAGAATATTTTGTTAAATTTTAAAAGGAAGATTAATTTGAAAATTTTTCATTTTTCAGTTAGCTTTAATACAATTATTTTTCACTCATAAAATAAATTAATTTAAATAATTAGAATTTTGCATTTGAAGTTGATTGAATAAATTTTAAAATTAGTGACTAAATATCATAATGCCATAAGATAAGAGTCATAATGACGATGAGAAAGATACAGGCACAGTTTACCCGTCAAATTATTATATTGTTAAAGTTAAAAAAGGTAGACTCGTAAGTCGTAAATGGAGCGTGGTCCCAGAAAGGATGGATACCGTTTTGTCCGAATTCACGTGCAGTGCGAGCCTCTCAGATATCTGACCGCGTACGTGACTGATGCGTACGGTGCCTATTCGGGGACCAGAATCATGTATGCATTAATATTCGTGCCGAACATATTTGAACGGTTGATATTTTCCCATGAGTCACGAACGCCATCAGGTACCTCAGAGGATGAAATAGGCGTGCGGCGAGAGTTCCATTAATGCACGGAAGTGTCCTGAGCCAGATGCTTGTGGAATCCACGCCTGTCCTTTTCTGTACGGAAGAGTCTCATTTTTTTCCTCACTTTTTTTGAATAAAAACGTGTGCTCTTGAAAAAAAACAATTAAATAAGTACAAAAGAAGGAAATATTTACTGAAACTACAAGTCCAGGTTCCAGAACTTTGTTCATTAATTTTGTTGTTCGTCGAATTGGGTCGTATGAGATACCCGTTTCGGACTATCCGCTATCCGATTCACTGTTTTAATAAAGATAAACGGCGTTTGACAACAACGGATTAAGTTTTTTTAAAACTTAATCTGTTTTTATTTTTATTTTTTCAAGCTGTTTAATCTTGTTAAACACCGGTTTTTTTAGGTTTTTTTAGCGTGGATTAAGATCATCTTTTTTAGTCTCTTTTTGTCCGGATCTTAATTCTTTGTTTGAATTTTAAGGCACCTCTACCTCTTCTCTTATCTTCTTTAGCTTTTTGTCCACGAATTAAGACAACCGAAATCAGTTCCTTAGTGCTCATTAAGCTTTTAATCCTCTATTCTTAATCAATTATTGCCGAACGACCTCTAAAAGTTAAAGTCATTCAATTTTTAATATTTATATGAGATTTTTTTCATTCAGATTTCGAATTTACGATCTATATGTGATTCATCTTATACTTAAAATAAAAAGGAAGTATGAATAATTAAAATATCTTTGTTAGTTTATTGGATAAAAGTAATCCATCAATAACTTTGTTAGTTCATATGATAAATGAGAAGGGATTCACTTACACCATTTTTAGTGATACAAAATTACACCATCCATTTTTAAATTTTTTAAAATTCAAACAGTTGATCCAAACCGTTCAACATAACCTCCATATTAAAATGTGCTTAGAGACCAATTTTCACATTTTTGTGAATTGTTTTTACTATTTATTAAGTATTTTACAAAATCGGTGTTTCCAGACTATTGATTTTTGTACTCATCTTAATAAATAGTAAGAAAAATATAAAATTTGATTTGAACGCACATTTTAATATATTCAACATGTTGAACGGTTTGGATCGATTTTTTGAACTTTAAAAATAGATGGTGTAATTTGGTATTGTCAAAAAATGATGTAAGTGGATCCCTTCTCAGGATAAATATACATATAAGAGCTGCTTTATATTTATTACTAATTATTTTATGAAGAGAGTTCAAAATCTTTATTTTTTTATGTTTTTTTTTCATACCTCTATTTTTAAAATCTTTAAAAACTTAAAAATCAAAAGAAAATCGTTATATATGATTTACATCATATTATCTATGCACATGTAAAAGATTATGACATTTCAACGTTGTTGTGATATCAAGAGGCTATAAAAATGTACTCTTCTGGATAATTTCTAGATGATCATTTTTCAACTTATTGATTAACATAGAACCAAATTGAAATTTAATAATTTTTTTATGAGCACGTAGTGAAAATCATATCGATCACATCTAAAGGTTTTATTTTGATATTTATACTTCAAATTTTGAGTTATTATTGTTTTTAAAAATAGAGGCCTGGTGGAGGCAAAAAAATAAAAGCATTTGAACCCTCATCTTATTTTATAAGATAATTGACAGATACAATTCATATATAACAATTTTTAATTAATTATTTAGTTATGTAGAACTTATAATTTTGTGATTCAGTAATTTAGTTATTTATTGAGTAACAAATTTTGCTGAATCAGTAAGTTTTATATTTTCTCCGAAATAATGAGAATATGAGTAACAAATATAAGTTTTATTAATATAAAAATTCATGTTCCTATTTTTATTCCATATATAAACGGCACAAATAAGGAATTTTGTATATCTGAGTGATAGATCCAAACAGCTCAATATGATTAAAATATCATAATATTGTAGAATATTAAATTTTACTTAAATAATTTTTCAAACTTTTGTATTTCCAAAAAAAAAGTTCAAACTTCTGCAAGATGTTCTATTATATTTGATGTGGGAATATTTGTATTCCTTTACTATTTTAAAGTTATATTTCAAAATTCAAAAGGATGGTAAAACAATTCAAAATTTTTTAATTTGATATTCTATGTGATTTTGATCGTTCTACATCGAAAAGTATAATTTAGACCATAAACTTTATCATATATTTTTTTTTGACTTGAATAAACTTATCATATAAAATACACGGAAGTGTCGTGAGACAGATGCCTGTGGAATCCACGCCTGTCCTTTCCTGTACGGAAGAGTCTCTCGTTAGTCGTGAACGAACTTGTCATTTTTTTTTTCTCTCACTTCTCAATAAAAACGTGTGCTCTTAAAAAAAAACATTGAAATAAGTACAAGAGATGGAAATGAAACTACTTCCAGAACTTTGTTCATTAATTTTATTGTTCGCCGAATTGGGTCGTATGAGACATGAATTCGTATTCTCTGCATTAACTAAAGGAATTTTTTAACATCTTGGCGAAGATATGTGCGGACTAAATCTGTACTAATATTGAATGTCCGTGTGTTAAAATCAAACGGCTGTATTTGCTATGTTTAAAATGAGACGGCTGAAATGTATTAACTCAAAAAATTTCCTTTTAAGTTAATGCAGAGAATGCATGTTCATGACATATCTGTTTCATATCATACGATTTGTTATTTTTGTAAAGATTTAATGTTAAAGTCATTCAATTTTTAATATTTATGAGAGATTTTTTTCATTCAAATTTTGAACTTGCGATTATATATGTTTATATATGATTCATCTGATACTTAAAACAAAAGGTAGTATGAATAATTAAAATATCTTTGTTAATTTATTGGATAAAAGTAATTCATCAATAACTTTGTTAGTTCATAAGGTAAATAATTAAATATACATATAAGAGCTGTTTCATATTTATTACTAATTATTTTATAAAGAGAGTTCAATTTTTTTTTTATCATACTTTTATTTTTAAAAACTTTAAAAACTTAATATTTAAAACTTAAAAATCAAAATAAAAACCGTTATATATGATCTATATAATTCTATTTATGCACATGTAAAAAATTATGATATTTTAACTTCGTTGTGATTGTTATCAAGAGGTTGTAAAAATGTACTATTCTAGATAATTTCTAGGTGATCATTTTTCAACTTATTGGTTCACATAAAACAAAATCGAAATGCAATATTTTTTTATGAGCACGTAGTGAAAATCTAAAGGTTTTATTTTTATATTTATTCTTTAAATTTTGAGTTATTAATGTTTTAAAAATAGAGGCATGGTGGAGGCAAAAAATGGAAGTATTTGAACCCTCCTCTTATTTTATAAGATAATTGACAAATACAATTCATATATAGCAATTTTTAAATAATTTTTTAGTTATGTAGAACTTATAATTTTCTTATTCAGTAGTTTAGTTATTGAGTAACAAATTTTGGTTAATCAGTCATTTTTATATTTTCTCCGAAAGAATGAGAATATGAGTAACAAATATAAGAGTTTTATTAATATAAAAATTAATGTTCCTATTTTATTCCATATATAAACGGTACAAATAAGGAATTTTGTCTATCTGAGTGATAGATCCAAACTGCTCAATTTGATTAATATATCATAATATTGGACAATATGAAATTTTACTTAAATAATTTTTCAAACTTCTGTATTTCCAAAAAAAAAGTTCAAACTTCTGAAAGATGTTCTATTATATTTGATGTGAGAATATTTGTATTCGTTTACTATTTTGAAGTTATCATTCAAAATAAAAAAAATGGTAAAACAATTCAATTTTTTTTAAAATTTGATATTCTATGTGATTTTGATCGATTGTTTCTACATCGAAAAGTATAATTTAGACCATAAACTTATCATATAAAATACAAATATGTGTATATTAACTAAATTCAACAAACAATCATTTAGTTTTGCTTTATGAAAGAGATGAAGAATTCATACCTCAGTATTATGTAAGGAAATGTTCAGTCGTCTAAAGAGAACAGGAATGAGAACAAATTTTTTTAAATGGATAAAATACTAGAGTAAAGATTTTGTCCTCCATCATTTAGTCCCCTAAATGTCCCCCCAACTAACTTATCCATAAAGTACAATAGGGACCACTAACTAATTGGGGGAACATAATAATTACTTGGGGGACTACTTAAATTTGAAAAAAATTACGACTAGTGTGCACATGTATGAACACTTATGCGCGCAAGTATTCCTATATAATATATCAAGTATTCATACCTAAGATATTAAGTATTTAAACAAAAAACTGAACATCAACTTTCTTTTCTCCATAGTCACACACCCATCTTTTACATTTTTTTAGAAGTGGATTTTTTTTCTCCGTTTAATCTAATCAATATTTCTAACGATCCGCGAGGAATTTTGCAAATCTAAAACCACGAATGTTTTCTACGTAATTTTCTCTTTCAAATGAGATCCATGATGAAGTACTTTCGGATTCTTCGTCGTTCAAGTACTCATATCTCGACATGCAAGTATTCATACCTCGTCAAGCAAGTATTCATACCTTGTAGTGTGAATACTTTCAATCTTATAGTGTGAATACTTACATTATTTTAGTAAGGTTAATTTTATTGATTTTGTTATGTATACTTCCAATGTTCTAGTATGAATATTTTATATGCTTTAGTATGAATACTTTGCAATATGAATATTTTATAGTAATGATACTTTGAAAATTATATTATGAATGCTTTATATGTTTTAGTATGAATACTTTTTAAGTTTTAATATGAATATTTTTTAAAGTTTATTTATTTGTATATTATTTTGTAGGACATTAGACTTACTCTTTTATAAAATTATTTTCTGCACAGGCAAATTTGTTCTCTAAACAATTTGAAATAGCAAAATGATTCTTTATTGAGTAAGTATTAATACTTGACAAGGTATGAATACTTGCATGCCGAGATATGAGTACTTGAACGACGAAAAACCCGATAGTACTTCATCATGGATCTCATTTGAAAGAGAAAATTACGTAGAAAATATTCGTGGTTTTAGATTTGAAAAATTTCTCACGGATCGTTAGAAATATTAATTAGATTAAACGGAGAAAAAAAAATCCATTTCTAAAAACATGTAAAAGATGTGTGACTAAAGAGAAAAGAAAGTTGATATCCAGTTTTTTGTTTAAATACTTAATATCTTAGGTATGAATACTTGATATATTATATATAAATACTTGCGCGCATAAGTGTTCATACATGTGCCCGTCAGTTATAATTTTTTTTCAAATTTA